>KK120696.1:1158147-1227291 GCA_000611955.2 Stegodyphus mimosarum | reverse complement strand
AACGTGAGGGATATTGTGCATAAGCAGAGATGTGTGAAATACATTAAGTTGTGAAGAATATTATTGTTCCCCATTTCAGGAACATTCATTCAATTGGAAGACTGTGAATTAAATTTTTTATGCTCAGTTTACTGCAGACAAATTTGATGTCTTAGAAGTTTTATTTATATGATGCCTTATAAGTCTAGCATCGTACAGAATCGTACAAACCGTATAGAATTTTATAAAATCCATACAAAATAATCCTCTGTATGTACAATGCACATATGTAGTCGATAAGGCATGTCAATAACATATGTTTGTTGGTAATATAGTTAATCTGATGACAAGGGTTATAGCTTCTGTCATCAAGTGGTTGAAAATCGGCCGTTTTCTCAGTTCAAATCGAGATCGTTAAGCGATTCCAAAGATAAAATTCCATTTGCGCTAGCTTCATGGAAGACAGTCTTTTCTAATGTCCTTAAAACTGGCGATGAACGCTATCGTGCTGGATTTACGGGAAACATTGAATTTAAAACAAGATTAAGATAACACAAGAATTATGCAAATTTTGAAATTTCTAGCCGTCAGTTAATCTCTAAACTCACAAGCACTTCAAAAACTTCAAAAAATCATGGACGGTACTAGTCATTGAGTTAATGGCCGCATGTATGGAGTACGCTATTCTTCGCAAGTATTTAAAAACCTTTGATTATAAAATGTTTACATTCAAAAAAGTGAAACGGAACAAGAAATGGTTATGGTAAAGCATATTAGCATTATTTGCCTGAAGAAAATGATGCCATCATGGAGGATATTCCATGGCAAAGCGGCTCCTATTTGAATGTGAAAACGACTAAAATCCACCTGAACATTTGTTTGCCGAGATTTGAATTAGGGTTGAGGTACCAACGCGCAGCTGTCTTATCCACTCTACCGATGGTGAGCCTACAATGTTTTATCACTGCATAATTTTATAAAGTATTTTCTCCCTCCTTTCTGCATGCTTTCGTTGTGTAAGGGTAGCTCAGCAAGTATTCGAGAAGTTCAGGTTCGAAGGCATTGCTCATTTTTCATGTTGTAGTGTTTCCCTTATTTTACATAAATTATTTTTAATTTGGTACCTTTCCTGAACCTCTCATTTTCTCTCCAGGATGCAAATTTAAAGACAGGTGATAATGAGTATTTAAACGAACGAATCTTGTAGTTTAATCACAGCGTTATTTCGATAGCCAGCGCACGTTACTAGTTTGTCCTTGCTGTTACGCTGAGTTGATGACACTCCCTTTTGACCATTTAATAAGTGTATCGCCGGATGGGTTGTTGAGTCAGTCTAGTTAGCCTTAAATTAAATTGTTAGTCCAGCATTTCCCTTTATCTTTGATTTTATTTTTAAATTCTTCTTAAGTTCCAGCGCAAATTGTCAGTGTTATTGTAAGCACGAAGTAGGTGGATTTTTCTGTTCAGAGTTTGACGAGTAACAAAGGGCTATTTTTACCCTGCTTCTGTGCTGGTATTCTTTACGCTTGTGCGAGAAGTCGCCAGGTTTCCTTAGTGAGATCTTTATATGATAGCAAAAAGGACAAGATACCACAGTGGCTCCTGCTTCAAAATAGCCTAATAGACTACAATGGCGTCCGAACTAAAAGCTGGAGGATGATGATTCTTCACCACTAGGATTTGGCGATTGGGTCCCATAATTCCCTGTCGCCCTTTGAGGGAGTATAAGTCTTCGTGGTGTAACGGTGGCACACTCGGTGCGTATTCGAGAGGTCCATGGTCGAGTCCCAGCGAGGGCATTATTCATTTTTCATGTCTCCTGCTTCAACATAACCTAATGACACTACAACGTATCCAGTTTGAAATGTGAATTCTTTATGAAGGTCATCGACGAATGTATATTTATGCTTTTTTGGCCATTTATATATATTATAACAAAATAATATAAGACGAAAATTTTATCGGCATATATATGCTGACACTTTGAAGTGTGCAAAACAAAATGCTGTAAAGAATATTAGATTTTTTACAGCATTTTGTTTAAAGAATTAATATTAGATTTTTTATATCCATAAAACATGAACTCTCTATTGTGCCATCGCCAGGATTTTAACCGTGAATTTTTCACTCGGTCAGATGAACATGGAAACCACTTATAAGAGGTACAGGTTAAAGCCTGCGCATCCAACCATATTAGGTATCGCTGAACCTCACTAACTGCTCAGCTTTCATCCCGTATGGAATTTCAAGGATGAAAACCCTAGGGTGCGTTCGGAGAGCCTTCACAATTCTTCCCCCACTATATATAGCTTCTCTACAGGATTTGGACTTGCCGTGGATTTTGAATGTCACTTTGACGTACAGACATTGTACCCTTACAAACGTCCATACCTAGTCCAGGATTGCAACCCGGGCTTTTCGGTACAGCAGTCAGCATCATTAACCACTTGAGGAATCCTAGGAAAGCTACTGAGGCTAGGGAAAGGCCGGAGTAGAAGTAGAGCGAATTGTTTTAGATGTAGCAGCAGTCTGGGAAAATATCCTCACAACCCACCTGAAGGGATCACTACTCACAGAGTCTTACTACACTATAGAGACAGCAGTTTCTTATGGAATGAAGGGCAAACCGCACTATTTCGACAACATTTTGGTAGAGGTTTTCTATAGATTTTGGCAAGGGTTTTTCCACTAAATTTTGTTAGTCGAAAGAGAAGTGACTATTTTAGATGTTTCCCGCTTGCATATAAGCATTCTGTACCGCGCCACGAGCATAGAGAAAAATCCGTACTTGCGACCGGACATATTTTCCGATGACATAATTTGACATAATGACCTAATACAGGTTTCCTTAGTGAGTGCTTGATAATGACATTTAGACGGGATTCTTAAAGTTTTGTTTTCGATGAATGACGCGCGTGAGTGACAGGGGCGTGAAAATTATTGTTTGTTTTCCTAGAAACGAAAAACATTTAGCTGCAGCGTTCTGCAGATGGCTTCCTATTCCGTTATAAAATCCTTCAAAGATGCTGTTAATATCAGAAGGAATCTTAAGCGCTTAGATTATATAAATATCTGAGTTCCTGAATTTAGTGCAAAAACCAAAACAGGACGATCTTGAACCAACTAAGGCGGCATTGTGTGTTAGTAAGTATATTTTTGTTATTGCAATTCCGTCGCATTCTGTTCCTTTCACATTTGCAAAGGAATTTCATTTCCTTTGCAAATGTTATTTCTATGTTTAATGTCTATGTCATTTCTAATATTCTGTTGCCTTAAATGAAAGAAAAAGTGCATTCAGTAGTTAGGCTGAATTTAATGCACGTGTATAAGAAAAGAAACTTCCTTCTTTGACAAACATTATTTTTATGCAAATGTACAAAAGATATCACACATTAAAAATGGGCAATATTCATAAAGTAATATTATTCAATTTAAAATGAGTATCTGTATTTCTCTGTTCCAAATCATTATCAGTCTAACTTCAAAAATAAATTTTACTTTTTCAAACTGAATATAAATATTGTGAATTTCCTGTGTACTATGTTAGCTCGCAACGTCGTTTTTGCCATTTCCAAAAAATGACTTGTCTCATGCTTTTGGAGATTGCATCTGTAGAGAATGGATATATAATGAACATGAAATAATGAATTAATAATCACAACAGTTTTAATAGGTAGGGTTTTAAATTAAGAATACATTTATTAAAAATGTCTGCCCTTAGTGTTAATACACATTTATGGATAGCACAAGAAGAAATAATACTTTTTCTTTCTAGAGAAAAAAAGCTACATTTTTTATATTAAATTCACCACACTACAGTGTTGTAAGAGTAACCTCATAGCAATAAAAATGCAACGCACATAATAATTTTTTCGGTACTGTTCTCAAAATGTAAACAAACGATATGGAGGTATACCCTCGAGCCCAAGAGGGTCCTAAGTCAAGACGTTCCTAAGCATAGAGGAAATGATGTCATCGGAAGCCATATCCAATCACAAAGAGGGATTTTTTCCTATGTGCGTGGCGCGGTACAGAATGCTTATATGCTTCCCGCTTGCGACGAAACAAAGTCTTGGAAGCAAGTCTAAGTTCATTCAGAAGTGGAGGAGCATAAACCTCATCTCCTCTGCCATCCAACTGAAAATAATCTTGTGGAGACCATTCACCTAAACAGGACACCGCAAATCAGTGAGCTAGAAGGTGTATACAAGGATGACTCAAAAACTCCAGAAGGCACTGGGGGTAGCTTTATGTTTTCGTAGAAGGTGATGTACATACGTATGGAAACTTAAACTCGGGTTTGAAAACTACGTTTTCGAAGCTGAATCAACTATTATTAGAGGTGTACTTTTATACGCGAAAAAACATCCTAACGTGTCCAAGCACGTTTACTCTACTTTGACTAATAGCTATGATGAGTTCCAGGAATCCAATTGTACAGAACAATTGAAGCATCTTCTTCCAAAGACCCATACTTTGTTGGATTACTGCCCACACGGGAATTATAGGTAATGAGCTAGCGTACACTGCTGCCAAAGAAGCGGAATTTCTAAACTGATCCCATTCCTGAAGAGTCAGACTGTCCAACAATTAATGTCTAAATGGCAAGAAAAATGGGACTAGACCACGACAGGACGTCGGGTCTATAAATTTCTTCCCAAAGTCAATCCCCAAAGTCCGGTAATCATTGGTAAATTATCTGGCACATTATATAACGGGGCATGGGCCTTTTCCTGAATATCTCTGATGCTTTGACTACACAGAAGATAGCAGCTGTGAATGTGAGGAGGAGGGTCATCCAGACCACTTTGTGTTCTCCTGCACATTTAGCAAATATCAGAGAAGGGCCAAGTGTAATCTTCTGGCCACAATGATTTCAGAAGCTGAAACATAAGAGTGTAGCTTAGCAGAAACTAAAAGCTTCAGTAAACGACTGCGCTGGAAATATGCCTAAAGCATGAAAATAACTTCTAAATGCTTTCTCTTGTCGGACTCTTTCCTTTTGACTTACCCACTGTGGAACACTCAGCCTCAATTCAACACTGATATAGGAAATGTACCAGGGTCGGGAGCCAACTCAGTCATTAACCACTCTGCCGTATGGGCGGCAATTCCTTATAACATGAGTGACCTCACGCAGTAATGTGATAAATCCTTGCAAAGTAAACCCGCAGAAAAAAGGGAGAGTACCAGGTATGGCAAAAACATATTTTGGTTTCTCTTGACGATCTTGATTAATCCGTCTGCTTACAGATGACTGGTATTACACTTCGGTATTGACTGAAATATACGCATTTACAGATGATGATTAACCAAAATTTAACTGTATTTTGAAATGTTTATAAAGCAGGACAAGATTAAATTTTACAGGGGCGGTTAAAAAGGACAAGAGTTTTACTAAAGTGACTAAAAGCACCAAAAAACGATATTGTTAAGTTAGAAACGTGATGCATGATCAGCCTAGTGTAAAACGGAAAACTTTTGTCGTCCACCCAAGTTTCCGTTCTTCATCTTTCTCATTATTAATAATTTAACTGCTTAGGTGCATTTAAGTAAATAGAAATATAAAGATTTCATTCTCATCTGGACGCTCCTCGGCTTCTTTAGAGAATGCTTTATATTTTGAACGTGAGGAAAACAACGATGATTGACGGAGATTTTATTTCAAACCGAAGTTCTGTCAGCGGTTCAACATTAACGCCTTTTTCAGCTGCACCATTTTATTATATCAGTCAATGTTATTTTTGTTCCGCTTAGTTTTACTTGACTTGTCATTCTTTCCCATTTTAAATTTTGTTGGAAGCATATGTTTAAATAATGATTCGGAAAAAAGTACAGTTTTGAGAAAAATTAAAGAAAAAAAATTTAAAAAAATCTTTAAAACAACAACATGAGGGAGGCTTTTTCTTCATATCAAAATGTACTTAAAATTTTTTTAAGGATTTGATTAAAATGTCTTTCGAAAACTATGATAAAATATTTAATACTTTGTATATTATATTTTATAATCAATTGCGATATGCTGTTTTTAATCATTGACTTAAAATAGCTGTAGGAAAATGATAATAAGATCATGACATATCATTGCTTCTGTAATTACAATTTTCAAAATGAGTCATATTTTCTGAAACTTGTTTACCACCGTAAAATTGACAGCAATATTTTATTTGCAAATTTTATTATTATTTTCAAAATAAGTGACATTTTTCATACATGTTTATTATAATTTAGAAGTAACACTGTTTGCCTTGGTGATTACAAAAAATATTTTTTCAGTCGAATTATATGAAAGTTTTTTACATTATCTAAATATGCTTTTTAAAATTACCCATGTCTCAGAAACGGCGAAATAAGAAGAGATATTGTTAAAGAAGACCTCAAAAAAGTTGTTTGTATGTTTCTTTTTTTACTTTTTAAGAAAAATAGTTAAATTTATTGGTAGAGTCGCATCAATGATTTTATCCAGGTGTTGGTGCTTGTTCCATATTTTCGACTGAATTTAAGTACTTTACTTTCAAAAGAGTTTCATGTTATTGAAAAACTTTCGTGGAATGCGTCCTTCACACTTGATATATTTCCATGATCTTGAAACTATAATTTCACTGTTTCACGGATTTTAAGGTTGTACATAGTTCTAACTATCTGACATTAAACTAATAGCTTGTTTATTTCGTAATAACAGTCACTACAACGTTTATTTGAACAAATCGTAATTGTTTTATTTAGTTTTCATGTAATATGCTGTGTACGTTTAAATTTCATTACAGAAATGAAATTTAAATGATACATACTACTAGTCAGTAAACCTGGATTGAATTACAATTGGTCTTTTTTAAATGCTTCTCCTACATTATTTCATGATTTCTTCTACTTAAGGAGTTATATTTGTGCATAAATATATGCCTGACCCACGTACTGTTATAGCATTTTACGAAGTAAAGGAATTATTGCAATTATTTTAATTGTTAAAAATTTCCGGCGTCGTATTCCAGCGAAAATATACATTCCGCTCTCAAATCCATTTGAATGATGTTTTGAGAGGACACCTGTGCACCAGCTTCAGTATCTTTTTTGCGCAACGTAACCGAAGTCACGTTTCATTTTTATGTATCGAAAATTTTGTTTTCCTGTTGCTGGGAGAATTGCTTGCTTTTGCCTGGAAACTCTAATTTTAATTGTAAAAATTATTTTTTAATTGTTTTGAACTGTCTTTGATGTTTTGAGTTTTTCTGTATTTTACAAGTTTTTATGTATTTTGCCCTGCCACGAAGTGAGGACTGAAAGGATGGAAACAGAAGTACATCTCAAATGAAATGCGAGGAAATAACTTTAATGAAGTGTAGCAAAAAATGTGTATAATTTCATAGGCCATACAAGGAAGTCATGTCGTGTCAACGTCAGATTTTTTTTATAATGAAAGCAGCATAAATTTTAAAAAATGTAAAACAAACTTTTGGGAAACATTTACCTGCGGTAAGTCACTCAAATACTTAAAAAATGCTTTGTTTTGAAAAACATAAGTCTTGAAAATTGTTTATTGCTTAACAAAAGTACAGAAAGTTTCGTTCTTTGAGAACGATGAAACAGATGTGTATTTTATTTCTTTGCTTTTCAGTAATAATTCGACTGCAGGAAATAACTCCATTCTTCTCTAAATGGTTGACGTCTTTATCGTAACAAAAGTTGAGAATGCTAATTGAATACACAACTGATATTTTTAAGGTACTTCACTTCTGTCTGTTCGCTGAAGGGAATTTGATTCAATTTCAATTCGAATTCTAATAACAGTATTTCTATTCAGTATCTTAATTACATTCAGTTCATTATAATTAGTTTGGGAAAGCAATAACAGGTTGTTTTTGCCATTACAAACTTCTAAAACTGGTCTTTTCATTTTTATTTTTATGTTACGCTGTGTTATTTTTCCAGGTCTTCATCCCTAACCACTTCAGGCTATGAATTCCGTCAAATGTTGCCATTTCGCAAGACAAAAATATTTTATTAGCCCAAAGGGCCTTTCCCTCAGAAGGGCTATTAATTTCGTTTTGACATTTTGCGTTGAAATGTCCGTTCACTTTTCGAATTGTTGCCACCAAATATTAGAGCTCTGCATTACATTTAAAGAAATTAAATAATGAAGAATCTGCTTAAATTTAGGCATGTTTCTCGAATTGTGATAAAACAACGGTACCTAATGCCATCCAGTTTTGAATAACGTGCGTTTCTACCCGAATATTGGCATCTGGAAGCCCAAATTTCGAATTTGTTTTATTATCTGTTTCTTATTTTGTCAGACATTAAGGAATATTTGATTAACAAACTCAACGAGTTCAAAGCGAGGCATGGGAATACTGTACGAAAAAAAAATTTATCTCCAGCGCGCGAGACTTTGTATCGGAAATTCTAGAGATATGCTCATTTAAAAATTATTTTGCGATATTGCTGTTGAATTGAATTTTATGGTTTAAGTGCAAAGAACAAGATATTTAATAAATAAAGGTAACACACAAGACGTTAAAAAAACACCCCTTTGGACGAAATGTAAAATTTGAAAGCTTTCCGATTTTAGTCGAAGGGGGCAATTTGCCCAGAAGGACTATTAATTTCGTTTCGGCATTTTGTCTTGATTCACTAAAAGCATTGCTTCACTTTTCAAATCTTTGCCACCAAATATTATCGCCTCGTATTATATTTAAAGAAATAAAATAATGGAAAATATGCATAAATGTCTGTATGTTTCTCGCATTGTGAAACAACGGCACCTACAGCCATCAAACTTTGAATATTAAACGTTTCCACTCGAATATGGGATTTCGATAATAAAACAAATTTTAAATTTGAAATTTTTAATTAGTTTTATTATCGATTTCATATTTTGTAAAACTTTAACGAATTTTTGATTAACGGACTCAAGGATTTCAAAAGAACAATGGCAACGTTTTACAAAAAAAAAAAATCTCCAGAGCATGAGACTGTATCGGGAATTCTAAAGATATGCTCATTTTAAAATTATTTTGCGATATTGCTCTTGAACTGAATTTTATGTTTTAAGTGCGAAGAACATGATATTTAACATATAAAGGTAACGCACAAAATGTAAAAAACCGCCCCTTTGAACGTAATTTAAAATCTGAAACCTTTCAGACATTTTTTTTTTTTTTTTAGTTTTTAGTCCAAAGGGGCTTTGTCCCTGAAAGACTATTGTTTTCGTTTTGTGATTTTGCGTCGGAAACATTAAAAGTCTGTATCACTTTTCAAACTGTTGCCACAAAATATTGCAGCCCTGTGTTCTATTTAAAGAAATTAAATAATGAAGAATGTGCATAAATGTATGTATGTTTCTCGCATTGTGATGAAACGACGGTACCTAAAGCGATCGAATTTTGAATGCGGTAATCCTGCTGCGAATATAGGCATCTGGAAACCCAAATTTGAAATTTGGAATTTGTTTTATTAACGATTTCATATTTTGTAAAACTTTAACGAATTTTTGATGAACAAACTCAAGGATTTCAAAGCTGGCAATGGCAACGTTATACAGAAAAAAACATTTTTATCTGCAGCGCGGGAGACTGTGTGTAGGAAATTCTAAAGATATGCTTAGTTTAAAATTATTTTGCATTATTGTTCTTTAACTGAATTTTATGGTTTAAATGCGAAGAACATGATATTCAATAAACAAAAGTAACGTACAAAATGTTTAAAAAACGCCCCTTTGTACGTAATTTAAAATCTGAAACCTTTCAGATTTTTTTTTATATATTGTTACGAATTTCATATTGGTTTAGCTATTTATTTAGAACTGTAATTTTATTTTCCCTTGCAACTCAGACGATTTTTGAAGAGAAGTTACGTCGGAAAAGTAAAAATAAAAGAGTGTGTGCATTTAATATTTTATAAAAAAATATCTCTTAATTACTGCTGCCATCCACAAAATCGAGAAAAACCGACAAAATAGGTTTTATAACAGAATATTTTAGTGAATAATTAAAAAGCTTATAAAAGCGGAATTAAAACACCTCAGCCCAGTTGTAACTGTTTCAAGAGAACTGTTGTTTACATAATGCTGTTAGTGGTTGTAGCGAATTCTTTGTGAGATAGAATTAGTTTCTCTATTTTGAATTGAGTTCTATTTAACGTTTGAGATATTGTGATATTGTAGGAATATCTCTGAGGTAATATTTCAGCATTTTATTTTATTTCTTGCGAAAAGAATAACTTTATTAACTTTTTAAAGACTTGTGCATTCAATCCACAACGAACCTGTACCCACGCAAAAATATATATATACTTTTAGCTTTTAAATTATATCAGCGCATAGCCTATAGCACCCTGAAAAGAATTTATGAAAAATATGCGTATTAGGACATTAGTATTACTGTCAAATATAAGTTTTGAATATACGGCAAAATATTTCTTAGCCAAATTTCTTAGTTTTTTAGATTATTTATGATATATGGCAAAAGATTTTGAAATTAGATTTTGAAATTACTAAATCATATTTCCTGTAGCAAACTAAAACAATATTATTAAATTTATGATTCTAGATAATATTACTAAATTTATGACATTAGTATAATTAAAACCAAAACGAAATTTAATGCTGTTTAGTAAAGAACATTATCTTTAATTTTCTTTGAATATTATTCGAAAATATTCATTAAAAGATGAATGCTACATGGAGCACAAAAGTGTCAAAATTCCAAATGAGTCTAATTATTGGGCAGGGGGGGGGTTACAGCTTCATGTTGCTGCCCACAAGAGGCGTATCATTTTAATTTTATGTGTACTGTTTTTTTTTAACCGCTTTGCTTGCAGATTTTTAGACTGAGATATAGTGGCAACGAAAGAAAAAATGATGCATGTTTTTTGTTGTAACCAAACGAATTGTAAATAGCTCTAAATAAAATTTTTATATGATAAAATGGCAAAGAATTTCATCTGTCCTGTGGATTTCTTGAAGGGAAGGTAAGCAAAAGAGTTTTCTTATTAAATATTGTTAAATGTTGAAGGTAAGGTTAAGAAAATGCAACTTAAAAACTACTGCAAAAGGAAGGATATTTTGAAAACGATTGTAGTACAAATAAAACCTGTGACCAAAGCATCTTCGGAATATTACCTAAAATATTCTCAAGTGGAAACTGCTCATATTTGAAAGCTATTGACTGGATAAGACAGTGAGCGTAAAAGATTTTAAAAGGAAACAAATTTCAATTAATTTTTTTTCACAAAATTGACTCACAGTTTTAATCTATGATGGGTCACTAATACATTTATTACGAACAATAGATTTAAACAACTTTGCAAAATCTTCTAGAAACCTCGTACTTGGTTGAGGAAAGGTGCCAATGGATAGTTAAAATGACTAAATAAAACAAAGTTTCTTGCTTATTAATTCCTTGTGCGAAGTAAAGGAAATATTGTAATCGCAAAAAATTTCGTTTATTAGATTTCAAAGGAAATATAATTTTGAATCCATTTGAACAAGTTTTTTGCGTGACGTCTGTGCGTTTGGACAGAACAAAGGACTCTTTATCCCAAAATGGATTGCGAAATGGATTCCAAATGGATTTTGTCGTGACGTTTATACGTATGTACATATGTACCTCACATTACTCAAAAACGATTAGCCGTAGAACGTTGAAAGTTTGTACATGGAACTGCTATAACATCTAGTTTTGCAACTTCCTATTTTATTGCAATCGGCAGTATAAAAAATATATAAACATATATATATATATATATGTTCATTCTTCTTAACCAGCTTAAAAGTCTTTACGGGGCCTTTTTTTTCGCAATCGTTGGTCACAATCATATACTTCCAACTACAGAAGTGTTTTAAATAACGGCAATCTTCATGTTTTGTCAGTATCAAATTTTTAAAAAAATAATTTTGGACAAATAACGAAATGTAACTTTTAATGCGGTCTCCTGGTTCTTATATTTGGGAAATTTTTAAATTCGTTATGAAAAAATAAAAATAAAGAAGTTTATTGACTGGGATATTTAATTTCAAAATTTGCAATTTTTGATGTCATTTTAAACTTCTCTTGGGGGACTGGTTAATTAAGTTAGAATAATTCGAAAAAATAAATTTAAATGAAATAAAAAAATGTGTATATTTTGATTGGCCGTACAGGGAAGTCATGTGGTGTGATCATCAGATTGTTTTCTTAAAGAGTTATCAAAAATAATTTTATAAAATTTTTCAGTGGTATATTATGCACTTTTAAGATTATTTTTTATTTTTATGTTTCGTATTGAATTTATTTATCATCTGCAGACTAAAAACGAAAATAAAAAAACCTGATGTATACACTACTTGACTTCCTTGTATTAAATTATACGCATTTTGTGTTGCATTTCATTTAAACTTATTTCCTCGAACTTCATTAGCGATATGTTTCTCATTCAATTAACTCAGTTCTCATTTAGCGACAAGGCAAAGATACATGGAACCTCAAAATATCTTTATTAAAAATTAAAAATATAGAAAAAATATAAAACTTAAATACAGTTAAAACAATTTAAAAAACAATTTTTATAATTAAAATTAGAGTTTCTAAGCAAAAACAAGCAATTCGGCCAGCGTTCAAGAAGCAGATTTTTCTGTGCATAAAACTGAAAGTTTACTTTTGGTCTCAGTCTGCAAAAAGACACTGAAGGAGTAGAAACTGACTTAATCTGTTGCGAACGCTATGCTGTGTGAATATGTCGGATAATTTAATAACTTAAATTATAACTCCAGAATGGATTACGCATAATTTAATTTACAATAATAAAAGGAGACGTTACCTTTGTTTTTGCGAAGCTTAGTTTCTCTAGATTGGCAACAAATCCACTATTCTACTAAGCTTCAAATGTAAACAAATATGGCTGCTCTGGTAAAAAAATTAGGCTTAGCCGCATTGAAACGACTTTTAAATTATTGATAATTGTACAACTAATGAATTCAAATTAACTAAAGGCATAAAAACCTTAACCGGAAGATAAGAACAACATAATTCAATCATTTTTAAAGCAAAAAATGCTCAATTTACCAACACAAAAGCATAAAAAACTGAGTTCACGGAGCCGAGTAACAGATTGGATATATATATGCGTGTGTGTGTATTTATATATTTTTGGTACGATCGATTGCCACCAAAAAGAGAAGTGCACAACTAAATGCTATAGCAGTACTATATATAAAATTTCAACGTTCTAGGGCTACTCGTTTTTGAGTTATGCTAGATACATGCATACATAGGTACGTACGTACAGACGCCACGAAAACAAAATCTCTTCTGAATCCATTTTAAATCAGTTTTATAGTTCATTTGGGGAAAAAAAGTTCCTTTATTCTGTCCTTACGTACAGATGTCAAGCTAAAACATCGTTAAATTAACATCGTTAAACAATCGATAGCTGTAAAAATGGATATTTTCGTAAATATGGTATCCGGAATTTTTCGTAATTACAATACGTCCTTCGCAGAAGGAAGAAAAAATATCTCGAATTTAATACGAGCGCGTGGAAGTCCAGCTTTTTTAAATTGCTAGAATACTGATAATGCAACTATATCAGTAGATTTCAGAAAATAAATTACAGTAAGTGAAAGAATTTAGAGAAGCTGAGGTAATTTAAAGCGGTAGCCGTTCGTCAAGTTGTTTCATATTATGAAACAATGATTTATTTAACTGCAATTGCTATACGTTTACGCTATTAACATTAACTACGGAAACACCCAAAGTAACTGTAATAGACTGTCGGATAACGTGATCCGACTGCTTTCATCTCATCCAACTGTTGATGGATTTAACAGGAACAAAAGTTCTGATAGCTTACAGGTAAACAAATATATGTTCAATTGAATCAAAAGCAGAGTATAAAATTAACAGACTAAGCCCAGACTAAGCGTCTGACTGACTGTCCTCTCGCGTCTGACTGAATGCTCATGAAGAAATTAAACAAGCTAAATTTCAACAGCAGAAAATTTAAAGTAGACCGCTATTCTATATGGTAAAGTATTCTTTGTAAAACTTCACAACTAAAAGCTTATTTAAATATTTAACTAATTTGTGTTCCGGAGGAAACTGACGAAAATAAAAGTTATACGGGCACGAAAATAATAGAATAATTAATATATCTTGCAATGTCTTTTTACGATTTTTATTAAAATATCTTTTGTGAAGAAAACTATTCTGCCCTCGTAGATTGTCCCGTTGACAACTAAGATCGAAGCTTTTCTAAGGAAAGAATTTTTCATATTCAAAATTCTGCAATATTTTACATTATAATAAATTTTCCAATAAGGTATTAATATATTTTATAATGTATTTTAATAATTACGTTGCAAGTTGTTTTATATATATATATATTTTTTAGGGGATGCACATTTTGCTGTAACTTTCTCTTTAACTATTCTTTACAATATAGTTTATAGAAAAGATTCTTTTACCTAAAAGTCTTGACATTATTCAAACCTCTAATTATTTAATGGACTCTATATTAATAAAAATAAAGAAAATATCAACCTAATCTTTAACCAAAGAGTTCTTGTTATCTTCTAGAATGACTTTTGAACTTGAAAACTTTATTGCAAAACATGAATACAGAACTCCTAACTAAAGTTGCTTTCAAAGACCACAATTTATATTATTCCATGAAATTAGGATTAAATTCACAGTCTCAGCGGCACGCGTTCATTTAAGGTAGAACAATTAAAAAATGGGTGATATATTTCATAAACAGAAATTTGTTCATTTATCATCAACTGTTTAATTATATTTTATTTAAAATCCTTGACTTTATAATTTCTTTCATGCATTACGTTTGCAAATTGTTTGTGAAAAAAACGACTTTTATGGGCTTTCTGGTTTTCATCGTTGATTAACTATTGATTAAAATGTGCACTGGTATGGACTGGGACATCTTTATTTTTACTTAATATAACTGCAGGTTTTACAAACAATATAAATTAATTTTAAAACACAGTTTTAAGATTACAATAGGAAACAGAATTTCCTAAATAACAAAGCAAATCTACTTTGATATGTGAAAATGAGGATGATGACTACGGTTCCAAAGATTTCACTGAAGACAGCTTTACATAGAATGCAACTAATACTGAACGTTTTAAACAAAATCTGAAAGTATATTGTTATTGTGGCTAATCTCGGCTGTCTGATATTAGAACAAGTTCGCGAAATTCATCGTGGCAAGGAGGCAAGACTGCAACTGTCGTTGGCAAAAACCTTGGCCATCATACAGAAGATACTTTGCTCAGTTTCGCACCCCTAGCTTGAAGAAAAGCGACTTGGAAGGATAGGATCCGAGGGTCTCCTACCCTTCTTCCCCTACTACCTCTCGAAAGGCTTTTCGATTCGCCGCATATTTTGAGTGCAGCCATGTCGCACAGACACTATACATTTACAGTCGCTGTCAATAAGTCAGTTGGTAGAGCGGTGGATTATACATTTACAAACATCCGTGTCTTCTCCGGGATTCGAACCTGGGTTCTTCGGTACGGCAGTCAGAGTCACTAACCACTATCTCGGTTGAGCGACAACTGAAAGCATTATATATTACTAAAGAAGTCTTTTATCATTTGTTTTAAAACCTCAAGAAGCCGCCCAGACTTGATTGCTGTAAAGAAGGACGGGGGTTTCGAATCCTGGAGAAGGCATAGATGTAAATTGTCTGTCCCTTCATAGAAGGCAACGGTGGCCCACCTACTAGGTGCTTCTACAATAAAGTGACCACCGTCTCCGGCCTTAGTAATGGCAAACGCCTATTATGGCTAGTGTTAACCATTGGAAAAAAAAGAATCTCTAGAGACATTTTTTACTATCTCTTCTCTTTTCCGCGTGGCGAATTCTTACGTTATTTTACTCAACCAATAAATAGTGTCCATTATTCATCACCTTACCGTACTAATAGTTCACTCAGTCTGAAAAATTCTTTTTTATGGGACATAAGTTCGTCTGTTTATTTTCTCACAGAGCACTGCTTATCAATGATCTTTCACTAACATAAAGAAGGGAAGTAGTAAAATTATAAGCACTTCTTAAGACATCATTCGATATACAAGTTTGATTAACATCTATGTTTTCAATGTAATTCAAAGTGCCATTTTTAAGATTATACCGCATTTTTGCGACTCCCAAAATGATTATCATTGCTACAAATTGGTTGCATCTGATCAGCAGTTTATTCCGAATTGTTAATTATTCCGAAAGAATAAATATTTCGAAATGAGTAATTAAAATAAAATAAATGGAATAAAATGCCATCGTTGAAGCATTTTACTTCATTCACATTATTTTCTCAGGATAAAAGTCTTATTTTATTCGCATTATCGACATTAAGTAGTGTATCTTAAAAATGATGTGTTTCAGAATCGAAGAAATAAGTTATTTTGTTTATTTCCCTGTGCATTTCAACCCTAGAATTTTAATCGCTATTTTAAATTCAAATGCATATAATAAATATATGGGAAGAAAGAAAGCATTTTCTTTGAAAGAGCATCTTAAAAAAGAGGTGAGACGCGTGGTAATATCAAGTATAAAAGTACAAAGACTACATGTTGATTTGCAGGAATAAGATGCCAAAGGGTGAATTTTTTATGAACTGTACTACAGATATTACTGTAGGCCTAGGAACAAACAGTATTATGCCAGAAATATTAGTCCAGTAATTTGTTCATTCACGAGCAACACTTTTTATGTTTTACATCTAAGAATAATTGGAAAAGTTAAAATTAAGACACCGTTTGAAATCGATAATCGAAGGAAAACGTAACCATTTGAACTTTTTTTCGAATGCCCTTTCATTGTGCAGAGAAATCCACGAAGAGGAAAAGCTCTATTTCCTTGTATTTTCTCGCCCTCAGCAACGACCTTTCCATTCCTGAAGCACGAGGGCGTCACACTTAGCCGAAGAGATGATTGCTAGTTTTTTCCTTTTCTTTTTCTCCTACTCTGCTCAGCCTCATGGGAAATGTTGATTTTCTTCTTTTATTGTTCAGACAGTTTGTTTGTTTGAAAAAAAAGTGCTTTGCAATTTGCTAATGAGTAAGAGCCCACTTCTTATTTTCCAACATCGGAAAGTTACAGCTTTCCTGTTTCGTGGGTGTACTGAGGTTGGTGAATACGAAAGCCTAATCGATATTTTGAAGGTCGATTATTCTATGATCGATTACAGTCTTCTGTTATGCCTTTCTAGGGGCAATCCATCATACACCAGAAAGTGGAGGAAGTAATTTTGAATAAATTCTGGCCTTAGGTGTGGCTTACCACTATGATAATACTTCGCGTGACAGGCGACGAGTCAGAGTTCCGGTCGTCTATGGATTTGCGTGAACAAGGGTTAGCTGATGGTGAATTTCCATGATATATCAGCATAAATGACAATACATTTTTCGTGGAAAAGAAAGTGGCAGTTGACATCTGAGTTGTTTTCCCCTTACCGAAACACATGTTACGTTATTTCAAGCAAACATGAAGCAGATATCACGTTATTTCTTACGGAAACATGCCATAAAATGTTGATGTCCCCATTTCTCTTATAAAATCTTACTCATTTCTTTCTACACAAACAATGCATCTTTTAAATAGATGCAGAAGATATTAAAATGAGTATATAGGGGTTGATGGGAAATATAGCAAGTTCATTGTCAGCAGGCGCACAAATAATTATTCTGTGTCGAGATTCGTAATGTATATTTTGTTTATTATGCTAATAGGGCAAGTGTTGATAATTGTTACGAATTAAATGCATTAAGATTTATATTAATTAGTCGATAAAACATATTTTTTCTCTTTATAAAGTGTATCAAAATGATTTTCAAGTATATCTTACTGGTGAAATTAGACATATCATTAAGTAATAAAATGCAGATATAAATTATTAAAAATACGTTATTTTTTAAACCCCTTAAGCAAATTGTTTTGTTCACTGTGTCATTTTAGTTGGAAAGGCAAAGGGAAGAACTTGCGCAAAACGAAATTGCACTTTAGAATTGCTGTCTAAAATATCAGTAGCTTTTAGAAATGGTAATTTGTCAGGCCGTTTGATGATACTTTAAGGATTTTAGACGGCATGAATTCTCGTAAAAGGGCAATTTGCCAGTCGACATGGATGTTTATTGTCTTGATAGCGTAACGTAGCGTAATATGATAAGAAAAATAGAGTGGTTAGAATACAGGCATTTTTAATAGCAACGTTTCGCAAAAATGTATAATTTTATGCTTCCTTTAATGCATAGTAATCTATCGGTATCCAAGCACATAAGATTATTCTAATATTCTAGAGATTACGAAATCTCGAATAATGATATTGCAAGGGCACAGAAAATGGTGAGCTCCTTTCAGTATTAGTCACTCACGCAAAATTCCAGTCCTTTCAGTGGAACTGATAATAGCACTAAAGGGCAGAGAAGGTTTTATTTACACTCATGTCCATAAATTAAGGATAATGCAAAATTAGGCAAAGGAAGAGTTAGAAGCAAAACAAATTTGACTTATTTCTAAAGCTTATTTATTAAACAAAAGGTAAAGAGCAAAAAAAGATGCTATATGTTTGATATTATTAAAAAAATTAGCGATTTTTTTCTCCCTGGAGCAAATTACAAAAAATTCCTATTTACCAAAAATCAATATTACATGGTTGGTATGATTGTTAATACATTGTATGTCTCCCAGACGATGCAATACCGTCCGTACAACGCTTAGGCATGTTGAGTATCAAATTATCGATCTGATCTTGGGGGATATTACACCACTCAAAAAGCAATGCTCTCCGAAGTTCCGGTAGACATGTAGGAGGAGGTTGACGGGCTGCAACTCGTCGGCCAAGCATGTCCCACACGTGCTCTACTGGATTCAAGTCCGGTGAGAATGCTGGCCAGTCCATACGGGTGATATCCTCCGATTGAAGGCATTCGCTTACGATGTTTGCACGGTGAGGACGGGCGTTGTCATCCATAAACACAAATTGTGCGCCCATGGCGCCCCGACACAAACGTACATGTTGTTCCAGAATGACGTCCCGATAGGTTTGGCTTGTCATGGTTCCAATTTGAACATGCAGGTCAGTTCTGGAACCCAGAATAATTCCACCCCAAACGAGCACTCCTGCACCACCGTAACGGTGTCGTTCAATGATGTTTTCTTGGTGGTAACGGGTACCTGGTGGTCTCCATATAAAAGTACGGCGAGAATCAGATTGTAAGCAAAACCTGAGCTCGTCGGAAAACATCACACAAGCCCACTGTTGCGGTGTCCACAATGCATGCTCTCTACTCTAGGCTAACCGCAGGCGATAGTGAGTTGCAGTAAGCTGAACGCTTCTGCAACTCACTACGAGCATATAGACTAATCTGCCCTAAGCGTCTTTACACGGTCTGCCTTGAAATTGACGTACCAGTGGCTGAAGAGAGTTGACGAGACAGGTCGAGGCTGTGCTCCGCCTGTTTCTTTTGGCAGTAACTGCCAAATGCCGGTCCTCATTCGGCGTTGTAACTCTGGGGCGACTTGTGCTCTAACGTCTACTCACATTACTATCATCTTGGAATCCTTGCCAAAGTCTGGAGATGACACTCTGGGCAATTCCAAGTTCGTCTGATACTTCCAGTTGGGTACGCCCACATTCCAGACGGCCGATAATTCTCCCACGTAAAAAATCATCCAAATGCGTCCTTTGTGTCAGAACTATTCGGTTATTGCACTGAAATGCTTATAAAGCGCCTGCGAACAATTTTACTTCTTTGCCTGTATTCCTTATATATCACTCTCTTACACTCTCGTGACGTACCATCGGTGTCATCTGGTTACTTCCTGAAATTTGCATATGATTCTTGAAGATGTGTGTAGTGATTTTACAGGTGATATATTTATTTTGGAGTTCGATTTCCGCGTGACTTCGAATTATCCTTAATTTATGTACATGAGTGTAAATATATTAGTTGAGTTTAAAATAAGAATTAATTATATAACAATATTGATTAATATTTAGGTTATTAATAAAGTGAAAAAACTTTCATTGAAAGTTGTTTTTGCTCTTCCCTCTCCCCGAAGTCTTTCTGGAGTTTTTCGTTGGGTCCACTAAATTTTTAATTTTTCTTTTAAAATCTGATCAAACTCAAGAATGCGATCACTTAACTCGTCTTTCGAAGAAACAAAAATCCTTTAAGCTTTTCCCTTAATCAACAGCATTCTCATATATCGATTTTCTTCCAAATTATGATAATATTTCCTAGATCTTACAGGGTCAGCTTCTGATGGCTTATGACATAAGATCACTTCTTGTATACTAGTTTTGTTTACTGCTTCAAAGATTTCTCTTCCTACGATTTTTTCTTATAGCTGCTATATTAGCTACCATAGTATTATAATGAGAACTTAACCATCAGTTTTGTCTTACGACCATAATTTGAGTCAAGAAGCATTTATTATAGAAGGTCATTATTTATTGTGAACTTCAAGAGTTAATCCCTCACTTTTAAGTTGCAAATGGAGCAGACTATCCATTCCATCTTGCCGATGGACTAACTTTCTTTACCCCTGTCTAAAATAGCCTTGAAGGATTGCCGTTTTTTCGGAGAGAAAAGAGAGATGCCAAAAATCAAACTGTAAGAAATGCGCGTGCGAGAATTAAAAATACAAAACTAAAAAAAACTAGAGTGCAGATAAGAATAAATTACGAAACATTTTACATAAAAGAGAAGAAAAATTGCTTAAGAGTTTAGCGCTAATTTTCGTAATTTATTTCTGCTTTTCTTAATCGGGGATAGTCAAGAATTACTCCTTCCTCCCTTCAAATATCTGAGTTACATATACTTGCGTGCTGTAGGAGAAGTCATTTAAAGGAAAGTTAATAAAAACTGATTAGAAAATTCCACCAAACCTTAGATAAATGAAAAAATTAGTCTTATAAGTGGCCCTTTAAGCTTTATTTATATTGAATTTTTTTATTTTGTCAGTTCTATGCAATACTTAGAAATAAGCTTAACTATTTCATTAAAAGACAAATTTTCAGCACTTGTCTTTTACATTACGTTTCAGTGCCGTAATTCAAGAATATAATTGTCAAAAAATCTGTTTTTTTTATGAGTGCCCATTTACAAATTTTGAAATAAATAATTAAGCTATTATCAACTTTGAATGTTAAAACCGTCATTTATTTTAGCGCATTTAATTTGTTTAAAGGAAAAAAATCCATATCCTTTGACTGCTACTCTAATTGTCTCTGTTATGCGTAATTATGAGTTTTAAAACGATTACTATACATAATTTCAGAAGAACTTTATTTCTGATAAATTATTATATAAAATTTCTTAGAGGATAATAATGTAAAAGGGTGGGAAAAAGTAAAAAAAATTATTATCTAGTATAGTGTGGAGGAAATTGCTCTTCAACAAATTTATAATAAATAAATTTTAATGAAGAAAGTAGAAAAGTCATCTCAACATGGAAGAAGGATTTGAAATTTCATAGAGCTTTTATCCCTTTAAATTTTATTCCCTTGTTGTTGTTGGGACTAATCTCGCTCAACTGAAATCGGAGCAAGCCCACGAAATTCATCGTGGCAAGGAGTTCAGATTCAAGAATTCATTTACAACAGTCTTGGGCAACATACAGGTGACAGTCCGTGATACAGTGGATCCGAAAGTCTACCACTTTCCTTCTCCTACCTTTAAGCTCTCCAGAGGACTTTCGGGTCGTCGCATATTTTGGCTGCCCCCATGCCGCATACATATGCAAATATTCATGCCTTCTCCGGGACTGGAAACCGTGTCCTTCGATACGGCAGTCAGCATTGCTAACCTCTATTCCAGTTGGGGGATAATTTATTGCCTTAAATGTATTAAGCAGACTGGTAACGAATTTCTCCTTTCTTACCGCTTGCCTTTATCTAGTGTAATTGGAAGCATGTTTGGCTAGCATCGGAATTCTGGAGTTAGAATCCTGGTCAAGATATTATTAATGTTTCATGTTTTCTGATCCAAAGAAAATTAACGAAATTAACTACGAGTGCCATCGAACTAAAGGAGTGCGGTGGACGAAATTTCTTACTACCTGGATTTGGAGACTGAGTCCTGTTCTTCCCCAGTCGTTTTTTAAGTGGTTGAGAATAAAAGGAATGTTTTCATTCCTTACCGTGAGTCTTCGTGGCGTAATTGGAAGCACGTTCGCTTAGTCCGGAGAATCTGAAGTTTGAACACCTTCGAGGACATTACTGATTTTTTATATTTCCAGCTAAAAAAACGTATGATTGTACTAAGCTGTCAGTTACAGAATTATTTAAGAAAATCTTCGAAATTATTAACTGAAGATTGCTCATGGAACCACGTACCTAATAATCTCGAACTTAAATGAGAAAAACAAAATTATTTTTCAGTGCTGGTAAAATTAAATTGTAGCTTCAAAGGTACATTTAAATTTAAAAACCAAGTTTCCGTATTTAATGCAAACACGTATTTTGGTATCTGAATGGTAAAAATGCTATTACATTTTTAATAAATTTTAACGCAGTTCTCTATATTTTAATTCCTAATATGAGTTTTTGCTTAGCGTTACTAGATTCAAACGATAACAGTGTTTTCGATATTACCAATAATCTTATTTATTGTATGCTTTTATTATGTGCTTTGTATATAAATTGCTTCATTAAATTTTGCACTTTTGATCAAGCAAACTATTATTTTCTTCACCTTTATTTAAATACATTGGTAAATAATCAAAGAAAGAATGTTTTGAACGAGAGAACATTATAGTGAAATATCGCTACTAGAATTTCTCAAATTTGTTAAAAATACTCTGTATCAAATCGATTTGAAGTAAATAAGAAAGAAAGAACCTGCATATACATATGCTTCGAACGGAAATAAAAATGATCCCTTAAAAATAAAGTTACTCAAGATTTTAGAGCTAATTTTCATAATTTAAAGACTTTGTATTCTAAAGACTTAAGCTGAGAATGCTATATTAATGACTTAGCTATTTATGATTGCTTTGCACTAGTATTGAAGAAAGTTATTCAGATTTTAATATTTTAAAGAGATTTATAGACACGCAGATCCAGAAAAGATTGGATAACGGAGTTATTCCTTTTTGTGTAGGCTATATTTGTATTTACTGTGATGCAAATGATAGGATTTTATTTTTCGTTCGTCTTATTTTATTTAAGTAAAGACCAAGCAGTTTAAAAAAATTTAAAAAGATATATTTTATGAAAGAGATTGCTAATTTTTCCTTTACACCTAAAATCACGAGTGTCTCCCAATTCCGTAATTAATCGCAAGTTTAGCTTCGGTTTCACCACTTTTTCAACCTGTTCATGCTATTAATTTATTTTGCGTTTATAGCTACAACACAGCACTTCTGTTCTTGGTAACAGGTTATCTAAATAATAATACTGCATTTTATACTAAAAAATGGTAAGTCTTTTTTCAAGAACAAAAAACTATGTATATATACACTAGAAAAATAGGGCTTATATTAAAGGATTAAAAAAACAGTGCACTGTGGTTACACTGAATATTGAAAGACAAAAATAATTGTCAGGGAATAGATATAACTTCGCTATGATGTTTAGCTAGCTTATAGTAAGCAAACTCTTATTGCAGCTAAGCCATGTGTCACATCGTAAAAATGAACAGCCATATACAAAATGTAACTACCTTTCCATTATTGTTTACAATCTGCATATTCTCCATAGGATTAGGTATATGGATATAAAGCAATGTATAAGAAAGGTATCTGCCTGAAAGTAGCGTGACTTCGCGGAGGACGTTTTAAGAAAAAATAGCTCATATTCACGTTACACAAGGGAAAAACCACGAAAATTATTAGTGCAGCCAGTCTGTTTACCTTCATTCGAACAGATGTCGAAATATCAATATTCAGCGATTTTAATCACTAGGTCACTAGTGGTGGCCTATATTTTTGATTTGATATTACACTAACACGTTATTACTAAGAGTTGAATGAAATGAAATCAATGTATTTGACACCTTTATTGGTTTAAAGTAAATTAGTTTGTATTTTGATCCAGTAAAAATGTCATACACATTCATCTAACTTAATTTAGCAGTTTTTTAAAAATATATACTCCATACATTTGTCTTTTCCCTTCTTTAAATCAATGAAAAAATTGAAAACTTGTTGGAAGATTAATAATTAGCTGAAAAGAAGAACAAGTTAACCGAATAATTGGAATCCAGATAAATACATTTTTACTGTATTTAATATTTCGATATGTCTGCAGAACGTGTTGCCCAATTTTTTAAAAGTCTGCACTTGCTTTGGTCAGGTTAATTTTGAATAGGGTCAAATAATATATGCCGGAAATATTTACACGACTTGAAAATAAAAGTAACTACCCAGGATAACTTGTTTTTCATAATATCTGATGCTTCTGTCAGAAACAACGAGCTTAAATATAAAACATATTAAAGCCCTTATTAGAATGTATTTTAACTAAAATTAAGAAGTATTTCAATGAAGAATTGATTTTCACTTATTTAATAGTTCAATTCTAAATTAATTCGTTTTATTTGTAAAGTTCCTCAATTGATTATAGGTCGAATTCTTAAATGCCTCATTAACAGTTTTAATTAAAAATATCCTTATATTCAGAGGTAATCGTAATTAAAAAAAATTCCATCTCTCATTTTATGCATTTCTTTTTAATTTAAAATCAATAGTACGCGTATATTGCTCTACGTAGTGCGAGTTCATGTAGTTTACAAACATACAAAATTTTATCAATACTTTTATTGATAAAAGTCTGTCTTTTCAGTATAATTCTCAAGAAAATATGCAACAACATAATAATATTTTCCAGTACCAAGTATTGGGTGGTAAAATAAATAATTTAAGTTTTTTAGTGGGAAGTAAAATTCAATTTTTCTATACAAAAATGAAATTTAATCACTTTATTATCTTCCATTCTGTTCGATAATCTTTTTGGTAACTTCATGATTCCATGCTCATAGGACTTCTGGTCAGCAAAAAACTCAACCAAGGGCGATTTCAGGTCATCATTATTACTGACATTTTTCCCATTAAAAAAATTTTGTAAACTTTGAAATAAATGATAATCTGATGGTGCAAGGTCGGAGCTACATGGGGATGCAACATCTCTTCCCAACCAAGCTTCAGTAACTTTGTACGTGTTGCTAAAGACGTGTGAGGCCTGGCATTGTCGTGGTAGATCACAAATTCCTTTGCGATATGCCAATTCTGCCCTTTTCGTTTTATTTACAATTTCGTAAGCTGTTGGCAACAGACATCTGAGTTGATCGTTCAGTTGCTTGGAAACAACTCAAACTACACATAATACGTTTATAATCTCACCAAAATGAATGATCTTTTTCTGATACTGTTTCGCTTTCGATATGATTTGTGTTGATTCATTATGCCTGGACCATGATTTTTTCGATTAATATTATTGTACAAGACCCACCTTTTATCACCAATTATAATTCGTTGCAAAAACGGATAGACTGCTGCATTACGTTTGAAAAGCGTATTGCAAATATTGATTCGCTAAGTGAATTTCTTTCAATTTATGCGGAACCAAAATATCGAGCTTCTTAACGATTTACGTATATTATGCAATTTTAAATGTGTGATACATTTAACCCTTTTGCAATTCCTCGCCCAGTTATATGACGATTTGATTCAAATATGACTTGAATTTTGCCATCATGAACTTCAAAAGGTCGGTCAAAATGTTGGTCATTTTCAAGTGGAATTCTTTCAGAAAGAAAGTTTTTAAACGAGTTCTGACACACATACATTCTGTTAAGAAATCAACAGCATAAACTTCACGTATATCTTTGTAAGCCTAAGCCGCTTTCTTGCCTTTATGAAAATAGAAAACAAAAATAAGTCGAAAATGCTTATTGTTGCACACCGTGTTAAAACTAACCATAAACAAACAGTTGTAAACAAAAATACACAAAATTTGTTTCTACAGCAACCTAAAAGTGTCAGCTGCAAAATCTCAAAAGAAAAAAATGTATAAGATTGACAGAAAAGTAATAAATTGAATGTAACTATCTATTTGCATAAATCGAAATTACGCTCTTGCCAACCTAATAGTATTATTTAAGTTTAAAAAAGTGACAGAACAATTAAAATCATCAATTTTCATGAAAAAATTTTCATTATTAACAACATATTTGCTCAGATCAAAAACGTGCGCTTGCACTGATGTGTTGAAGGTCCACAGGGCATTCGAAAGATACAGGGATTGGACAAAAATATGGTAACACAAAAAAAAGTATTGCTGTGACTAATACAGGGTAAGAAAACCGTTGGCATTAAAAAAAGGCTTGCAGTCTTCTCAGAATGTATAAATAGAGTTCCGTATGGTTTGCCAGGGAATCTTGTACTATTCTTCCTGTAAAACATTCGCAAGTTTAGTTAATGATGATGACAGTGCACAGTACTTACGTAGATTTCTCTCCAAAAGAGCCAGAAAAATCAATAAGTTTGATATCTGGTAACTGTGATGAGCATGGTAGATGTGAAAGTTCTTCCTCATGCTCAGGAAAACAGTCAGGAATGATGCGAGCTGAGTGAACAAAAGCTCTATCGTTTTGGAACAAAATTCGTACCGTAAGATGGATTTGATCAACCTGAATGGTCACGTAATCATTGGCAGTAATGTGACCTTACACAGTAATGACTGGTCCCATAGAATACCACAATATGGCTGTTCAAACCATGATTGAATCCGCGTCATGGTTCACTCACGGCAGCAGAGAAGCTCTATCATAAACTTAGGATGACATTCGCCAGACCTAAACTCATCCAAAAGTCGAAAACAGTGTGAAGCAAGACTCATCGGATCAAATGACTGTCTTCCATTGTTCCACAGTCCAGATTTTATGACTTTGATGCCATTTTCTCCACTTACAGGCATTTTAGTCACTAATGAGGGGTTCTTAATTGCAGCTTGCCCCAAAATACCCTGTTTGTGGATCCTCCATCATATTGTTTTGGTGCTGACAGGGTTTGTAACTGCAACATTTAGTTCAGTAGTCACTTTTTTCGGCTATATTTCTCTTATTTTTCATCAATCCTGATCATCTGTCATGATCTCTCAACACACATTCTCGTCAGCGCTGTGATTTAGTGGATGTGTTTTCCCGCTTTTCCTGAATGAGTTAAAAATCTTAGATACTCTGCCCCTTGAAACGCTTCATCTATCTTGGTTACGGAAGCATTCCCCACTTTTTTTGCAAGCCCCAACAATATGCCCACGTTCAAATTCATTTAGCTTCAACGTAATGCACTCACAACTACACAGAACACTGTCTCGGTAACGTATGATGCCTGTAACGTATTGGGGATGTTATACAGGTGACATTAGTGAGTAAACACATCAGTGCTACCAACAGCTTTTGCTAGAATAAATATTTCAGCTCAAGCCAATGTATTTTGAGGTGTTTCCATATTTTTGTCCAAAACCTGCAGTTCGGAATGCATTTGAGTTTCTATATTTCACCATACTGTAGCCCATGCTTGGTTGAATTTGCGCTGCCGTTAGGGCAGTTTATTCACAAAGGTAGTGGTTTATTTGTCATTAAGTCCTGCCTACAAGGCAGTTCACAATGTTCTAAATGCAAGCCTTTGGGAGCTGTCATTGCTCACAGCACGAACTTATGCTCATCTTTTATTTCTTTAGTTTTTAAACTCATTTGATCGCAGGAAACCGAATATAATTGAAACCATGCCTGTTAAGTTATCGTATATAGAAGCAAAAATATAATAATATGCAGATGTTGTAATTCCTCATTTATATATAAAGTTTAACACAAGTATTCCAATATAAAAGCATTAATTGTTTTTAATACTAGCCCCCAAAGCTTCAATTCATCCCAAAGGACTAGATATACCTATAGTTAAAAATATCTGAGTACTAACAGTCATATGACTGCTTCGGAATTCAAATTTTATTTAGAAATTTCACACTGTATCCCTTAAAATTCATTAATCTTACTTAGTATCAAATCTTTCTGGACACCCCCGCAATTGTTTATCGACTGAATGTGCAACAGCCACGAGGGGTTGAAAACCTTTCAACTAAAGGTTATTGCCTTCATGGGTTAGGAAATTTCTTCAAAACAACGAAAGTCCCTAATTAGTTTTTAAATAATCTTCCTGATTAGAGGGTAAAAACAAAAACTATCTCCTTTCCTTTAGAAAAAGAATTAACTCGACTTAAACTCTAAGATCGATTTCTTGTTAAAAATGGATATTTTTAGCTTCACGGTAATTGACATGCTATAAAAACCCATCTGCTCAGACACTTTATTTGATCCTCACTGATTGAAATACTTCCCTGAAGAAAAAGATTTAATAAAGTTGGGTGACTTTTTAAAGTACGTAGCGTGTCTTATAATTAGATGGCGGAGAAGACGCTGAAATTTATCGTTAGGAAAGCCTTTGTTAGATTGAATTGTGATCTTTATAACAGGATCTATACGGGCTAAAAATAATGTATCAGAAGCTCGGGGAATTGGTAAAATCAGAGCATATTATTTGGGCTTATAATAGAAAGAAATATATTATTTATGAATGGTGGATAAGTTTTTACTCTTTGGAACTCCCTATTTTAATGTAAAAGTAACTTTTTATAGGATCTCAATTCTACTTACCTATTAAAAATTCATATTTGCGATAGATAGGGAGGATTTAATCGATGTGATCTGCATTTTTCCAAAGCATTAACTATAGTGCGGGAGGGGTTTATTAATACATAAATGTGCAGTAAATGAATCAAAAGTAGTAGCCTCTATCTAACAGACGGATCCGTTTTTAGAATTTTTAAGAACATATTCGTTTCTTCCTGGATAGTTTCTTAACACTATATAAAAATTTTATGGAATGCAAGTTTATATAGTTATTACACACGAACAGAATGTCATTCTACTTCCGCAACGTATTGTGTAATATCCTGTAACTCTAGTCTCTAGTGCGTTTACGTTTGGGTTATGACGAGAATATGAACCTATTTGTATGGTACTAAGCTGACAATTTTTTTCTTTTGTATCCGTAATAAAATCTATTCAGTCGAAGTAAATAGTGATCTTTTCAAACAATTGACAAACATAATTTTGATTATAGCACGGGGAAAATTCAATGATATTATGCTATAGAGATTATTGTGCATTTCAGAGCCTGGAAAAGGAGTATCAATTGAACCCTCTCCGAGATTCAAACCATAGATCTTTCATTTGCTAACAACCTACTTCCTTACAGCAAGCTCGGAAGAATGAAATAATTCTTTACATTCTTCCCTACTTAAAAATGTCCGAGTATTAAGAACATTAAATACTAATAATTCGATTGGATTGAAATTGCGATGAATGAGCTATCTGAATGGGAGGTTTAGTAATTTTCTCCATCTGTAACATGAATATGAACGAGCTTCCTTTAAAATGTCTTTCACGATAGCTTATCATCCTTTAGGCAGCTAGACTTGTTAAACATTTATACCACAAGAACATGAATCTAGGAATTCTATAATTCCTTACCATGTAATTCTTTTCTTCAGCCACATCTTCACAAGAGGTCAGTCTCATCTAAAAAATATCCCATTCATATCTCCCCATTAAGGCTACAATTAAAACGTGCTTTTCTTTCTTGCATTAAAAACTAAACATACTGATTGGCCACTACTTACATTTACAGCCGCAATTGTTATATGACATCATTTGGTAGTCCACAGGTGCCAGAAATTATTGTTACTGCCAATAAACTTCTCACTACTTTACATTTTTGTAATGAAAATAAAACTACTGTCAAAAACCAAGACATCATACAGTCAAGCAACTAATTATGTTATGAATTTAAAAATTTAATTTAATTTTGTTAAATAGGAAGTTTCTTAGTATTTTACAAAAAAGTTTCAATCTGCTCTAGACATAAACAGTTTAAATTTTTAAAACTCTTTTCTGAATTTAGTAATTTGTTGAAATTTACCACTTTTAAACAGTGCAATAATTCTGCAGAACATGAATTATAAGAACCTTCCAGATGTACTTCAAATCGGATACTTCGAATAATAGAGCAAAGTTCATTTCAAACCTTTGAGGCGCGAGTTCAGTTGTCACTTGATTAAAATAAATACATTTATCCCTTTCTAATTTTTATAAATATATATATATATACAGTAGACTTCGAACTAAACAATATCTGAATTCATGTTTCCAAATTTATAAACAGGTCTGGAAGCATCTTAGGTAGATAAATGAATAGCAAGTTAATTCCAAAAAAACCTAAAAATAACATTTACGGGATGAAATAAGATTTTAAAAATGCGTAATGAATATATAACTTAGAAAATAATAATAAATAAATTTTAAAAAGTTATATACATTAAATAAAAATTCAAACGATTGGCAATGAATACAGAATACAAGTAAATCAATGTAATTTTGAATAAACTAGATATCTGTTATCCCTGTTAAAGCAAATTTGTAAATGCTCACAACGTATATAGTTATCTGTTGTTGATTTTAATAAAATTTATTAAACATTAGAACTATCAAAAGTTACTAATGATAATAAGTGTTTATTAAACGTCAATAAATTTTCTAGCACATTGATGGTGTTATTGCTTTTATTGCACGAATTTCATAATATGGCAAAATAATGGTTGTTCCGACTTCACTTGCGGAAAATATTTGTTTTAAACCTCGTAAATAGATAATTTAAAGGAAAACGTGCATATATAAGTCTTGAATTATTAAGTCTTTTTTTAATAAAGAAGAAATTCTCCATGTGTCGTTAAATTATGATGAAATAATGCCGCATCATGTCTCTCCTCTCTGACGTTTGGAAATGCTACTTTGAAAACAGCTTATTTACGTAACTTGTTTACGATTTTATATTCTATATTGTGAATTTCTAGGGATGAACACTTAAACTAGTAGGTCTGTTGTTACAATTTAGTTTACAATCGTTCCAGAAGCATAGCAGGCAACAAAATGAGATCAAAATGTAACTCAGGTATTAATTTTTGTATTTTTTGAATTTTTCAAATTTTTAACGGTAAACTCTACTTCAAGGTGTTAGACTGTAATTTGAAGATTTCAATTTCAACCACGTTTGAAACTTTAGTCCCTGTTTTAGAGGAACATTACTCCAGATATGAGAACTACAAATTGAAGTACATATAAATTTGTTGCTTTGAAAAGTTTAATAATGCTCTCATCTTACGTTTTTTTCCTGGATGACGTAGCACTGCTTATGAGCATACCACATTGTTCTTTTCCTTGGAATTCGCAATGAAAATCTGAGGGAGATGGTTGAAATAAAAATCTTAGACGAAATTATGACCGGTTAAAGCAGATCGGATGAGAAGGTGTAAGGATTTTAAGTTCACTAACGTTTATTTTATTTTAAAAATTTACTATTATTACATTCCCGTGAGAGCGTGATAACGGAACTGGGCAAGGATCCGGAATTTAAAAATGTATGTGATTATTTACGAGATTCTGAAAACTTTAGCCACCAAGATATTGCGGCAATACGAAATAAGGCGGCTCATTACGAACTGATAAATGGTCTATTATTTTATACGAAAACTACGAATAATAACAATGAAATACGACTTGTTATCCCAGTAAGTTTTAGATTAAATATATTACATGAATTGCATGATCCGGCCCTGGCAGCTCATGGTGGTATTCGGAAAAGCATCCAACGCGTACGCGAAGCAGTTTATTTTTCTGAACTGCAAAAGTTAACAAGGGCGTATGTCCAATCTTGCCCAACATGCCAGGTACTTAATTATGTTAATTTTCGCCCTGCCGGGTTTCTAAACAGCATTAAATCAGAATTTCCAAATGAAATAATTGGCGTCGATTTATTGGGCCCTTACCTGAAAATTCAGTTAAATAAAAGTCGGTATCTCCTTGTTATGGTTGATCATTTTAGTATATGGACCAAAATTGTTCCCCTAAAACGAGTCTCTGCGAAATTAGTTACTGATTCTATTTTAAATAAATATATTTTAAATTGAGGGGAGCCCCTAAAAGTTTTATCGGATAATGGTCTTCAGTTTATAAGCAATATTTTTGAAGCTATGTGTCAAAAACCGGGCATACGTCATTTAAAAATGGTCCCGTATCGGCCGCAATCAAATATAGCGGAACGGGTCAACAGAAACATAGTTAAAATTATTCATATTTATGTTAAAAATTTTCATAAAAGCTGGGATAACTATGTCAGTGAATTAGCTTTCGCCCTTAGGCCCGCCAAACAGGACACGACGGGCAAAACTTCTGCTGAGTTATTTTTACGCAGGAAGATTATAACCCCACTGGACAAATTGTTTTATGTTCAAAAAAGGGCCCCTGAATTCTAAATGGGGGATATACAAAAGTTAATTAAGGAGGCAAACGAAAACACGGAAGTATCACAGAGGAAACAGAAAATATATTATGACACGAAAAGATGGGTATTAAAGTATAATGGGGGGATGAAGTACTTAAGCTGAAGCACTCACTCAGCAGCGGAAGAGAAAGTGGCAAAATTTGACCCACGGTTTGAAGGACCGTTTTCCATTGAGACAATAACCCAGGCAGTGGTGGTTTTAAGAGCCAAAACTGAAGAAAAAATTACGGCAAATATCGATCAAATCAAGCTGTATTACAACCGATATAAATGAGAATATTTCAAGATCTTTTGCAGGATCCGCCACGGCAGGCATCATCTCAACATATGGCAGAACAACAACGACCGTTTACAATCACAAGTAAAGATACGAACAAGAAAAGAAAAGCCCCCCCCCCCATAGAACACCGGAGATAAGAAGAAAAGGAAGATATTCCTCAAACCAAAAAAGAGATGCCACGACCGGGTCCAACAGGAGGAAGACGAAAAGTCTAACAGTACGAAGAAGGCGAGAAGAAATCGCCGCAATTAAGCACCTATGAGAAAAGAAATAGTGAACCCTCAGAAATGATTCTACGCAGCAAATGTTCAGGAATTGAACCGAGAAAGCCAGCTGCAGACTCAAGGCAACAAATGTTCGAACAGCAAACCGCCAGAACTCAACCGACAAGGAATGTCCCGACGTCTCCAAGGACAGCACCTATCAAACGACCCGGAACTCAACCAACGGAGAGGAAGAAGTTTTTAACGGACTGAGGACGAGACTCAGGATCGGACCCGGACAAGGCGTCGGAGCAATCGAACCATTGTCTTTGCTACTTTCCAGGAGTGGGCGGCTAAACGGATGTCTGAATACTAAAAAGATAAGTAAACCTTTATGTTACTTTGAAATTTTAAGTTAATTTTCGTTCTTTTAGCAAGTGGCAGAATTTAAGAAGTTTTACCTCATGTGAGGTCTACCTTTATCGCCAAAAAGGCGACAAATGAGTTTTACCTATTTGTTACTATGTTTTTCAACTACTGTCGAGTAATCTAATACTCTTATTGTATAATAGTAAAGTGTAAATACTTCAGTATTCTAAAAGATTTTGTAATGGTATAAGAAAAGTACCTTAAGAACATTTTAAAATTTTGTATAAAGCTTTATTTAAAAGATTCTGTTACGAAAAGATATTTTAGTCTGAACGACTTGTGAAAGGTAATTGTTAAATGTAAAAGAAACAGCACTTGCTTTCAATAGGAGAAAGTTAACTGTATAGTTTCAAATGTATTGAATTAATGGCATGTTAATGTCTTCTTATATATACGAACCGCTCCGTTAAAATTTAAGATGCACAATGATGCGTTAAAAGTGAAAGGATTATATGAATGTAAAAGTTTAAAATCGCTGAGTTAAAAGAATGTGACTGCATAAATGCACCTTAATGCATGGTGAATATGTGCTAAATTTGGAATGAATGAATGTAGTTAGGCGCTCTGACGCTACACTGCAGAGTTAGCCACTTATTTTAGAATAGTACCTCAAGGCTCAGAGATGAATGTAAGGTGTGTTCTGAGGTCTTGTTATGTTGAATTTTAACACGTTAGTGTTTTGATTGTAGACGGTAGTGTTGAACACTTGTACATAGACACGCCCGTGTTTGGTGTTTCTCTCTTTACAACACAGGTGAGAGAGCACGGGGAGATAATTAAATAATGGTTTGAATGAAATAAGAATGGAATTTAAAAAAAATATATATACGTGTTCATGTTACTTGCCATTTAAATTACTTGACTTGGTTGGTCTTTGTATCCTGAAGTTCAGGAACGTTTGTAAAATCGATAAGCAAATAAAGGGTAATTTAAACCCTTCTTTGTTGTATCTTCTACACACGCAGAAACATAGCTTTTAGTAAGCTCCCTTTTCCTACACATAACTCCAGTCATGTTTGCAAAATCAACTAAAAGAAACAGTAGTCCTGATAAAGGAAACTGCTGTTACCTAATTTTTAAATAACAAGAGTTAATTGGTTATATCCTTTAGTTATTATTGATGCGTTTTAATTGTAAGCAAAAAAGCAATATTCTTTTACATGAACTTCTTCGTGAATAGTTCTTAGACACAGAAGTTAAGATGAATTAATCTTTTAGCTACTTCATAGATCTTTCTAGAACTTCAGTATTTGATGGATTTGGATCATTATCGTAGCAATTATTTTCAGTCTTCTCCATATCTTATTTATCTGGACGAAATATATGCTCTCAACATCATTTAAATTTTGATATACAGAATCATTTGTATGGGCATTTAACCTGTCATTAATTTCATTTCCTACATAAGGTCTTCTAATTTAAATCATAATGAAATACGGCTACGTGAAACTGTTCTTCATGTTACAATATACATCTTCCCCTTCAACTTCTTCAAAAAAAGGGGGGTAGCTGACTTTTTAAATTGCTTGAAACTGTACGGTTTGGATAATTATTCTTCTGTATTGCTAATAATCTCAACAGGGAACAAATCTCAGAACATAACGAAATTTGTAATTTTGCTTCATCAGCTCTGCCCAAATCTCTTTTTATCAGGTAAGGTGTTTCATTCAGAAAGCTGGATTAGCTACTAGATATTTAACATTATATGTTTTATTTAGGTTATTAAACGTTAATATTTATAGCTTAATCACATGCATTCAGTTGGAAATTAAATGCAAATTGGAATTTAATGTATTAAAATTCTGGTATTTTAAGAAGATTCATAGATTTTAAAATTTAATAAAATTCAAATTTATACTGGCGTGTATTTTAAAAAAAGCTGTTTCTAAAGAAGGATCTGATCTAGATTATATCAGTGTAGCGTGAAGCAAATTTCCTCAGATTATATTACTGAAACCCATAAGTTACGATATCAGGACTTAGTGTTCTGTGCATCTTTTTTGGAAACATGATAAATTCTGTAAAGGGTTCTTATCCTCAAGTTCTAAGTCCTGAACTGGAACAGGGAGCGGAAGGTACGCTATGTTCTGATGTAACTGCTGGGCTGGAGAATAACTGCACGTGAAAGGGATTTGAAATCCTCTTTTATTAAATCACTATTAATAACAAACCTCCCAATTCGGGAGAGATACAGAAAGTAAAAGACCACACTTGGGTCGAACTTAACAATCAAATAAACTTAAATAAATTTAAATGTAACCTAAATCAAACTTTGCTTCGCAGAGCAATTCGCGGAGATTGGCCTCTACCGAAAAGGGTGCGTAGCAAGGTATACTAAATACTACCGCACTTTAATTTATTTTACAATGCAATCACGTAGTAAGCACTATGGCTTATAAATTTAAACTGCTAACTGATCAGACGAACGTTGAGCAGCGTGACCGTGATCTGAGTCTGAGCTCTCACACACCGAGAGGTTTCTGCCTCTGGCTTAAATAGTGCTTGGCTGTACTTCAAAATTAGCATAAGCTAAAAACGCGCGCTTCTTCTGACAGGAAGTTGAAGCAGAGAGGAGATAGAAAAGATTTAAATTAAAATAAACTTGGTTAGTTTAACTAAAACCTTACAACGATACTTAAATTGTTTTCTTAAGATCACTTTAATCATTTTATTTTAAGGAAGGTCCTGTAATCTTTGTCATTTGTTAGCTGCCTAAGGTAAACTGCTTGAACAAAAACAGCTGTAAAATAAAAACTTATGGAAATGTTAAAATTAGATTTATTTCTAAACGACGTTTTAGAAGCTTTTAAGATTTATGATATGGAAAATCTGAAACTTTGATAAAAACTTTTTAATTTTACATTGGAGCTTTTTTAAAGTTAATATTACGTGTTGAAATATATGTTGCTTTAGAACAAATTTTTTATGGCGTTTAATTGTTTATTAATGAAAATAGAACGTTAAATTTTCGTTTGAAAGGGAATATGATTAGCAATAAATGATATTTCATATTTTTACGAAAACAGTTTAAAGATTATTTACATGATACTAAGAAACGCTCTCTTTTTTTTCTCCTTTGAATCAAAGAATGTTTCTACAGATGATTTTTTTAGTTCTATTTTTAGATTAGACTCAGATATATAAGTCAGTTGTAAAAAAAAATTTGTAAAAAAAAAGTTCAAAAACATTAAAAAAAGAGCGAGCGAGAGAAAAAAGAATTAAAAAGAAACGTATGTCAAAATAATTATCCTCAGGGTAAAAAAAAACTCGTTTCTCAAATATTCTACGTAGCTACATTTGAAAAGAGCGATTTAAATAAAGCATTTACAAGTTTTAAAATTCTACGTAGCTGCGTTTGAAAAGAGCGATTTAAATAAAGCATTTACAAGTTTGAAAAACATTCTTTTGGGAATTATAAACAATATTTTATATTGGAATTCAAATAATTGTTCAATTTAATCTAGCAATTTCAAAATTTTGCTTAGTATGTTATATTTTAATCTTACTCTGGCCTAATATTTTATTTAATTTAATCACCTTTAGGCTAAGTTTCTATTTTTACATTCTCTTTTTATGCTTCTCGTTCTCCTTATAGTAGCTATGAAACAAATTTTAATTGAAGTTTTGATGGAAGTATTCCTTTTAACTTTTTTTTAATTCCTTCCATTCATTATTTTTTTCCAGTTTCGAAATCTGAATTGATAATCTCTTTCATGAGAATGGAGTATAATAGAATACTGTTTCAAAAGCAGAAGTTTTTCAATAATTTGCTTCGAAACATTCTATTTTGGGGACCATCGAATTCAGCCGCCTTTTATTTCAACAAAAATTATGCTTTTCTGACTAAACAATTGTATCACTATTATTTATTTACATATTTATTTTGTAAAGCGAAATACATAATACATAAAAACACTGCAATATATATCAAACTGCTGAGAAAATTTATCAATATATATTTATGCTATATATTATAATATGAAACCTTTTGCAAGAGAGGAGAATTAACATTAAGTTTTTGATGCTTATTTAGTTTATTTCTAAAAAAATAGAACAAAAAAAGAAAATTTATTATGACCAAGCAATGATTCACAAAACAAAGGAAGAACATCGGGCGACAGGAGTAATTGCTTTTTTAAGAATGCTCATAGTTAACATATTTCTCAACAAAAGGCAACCGACATATTTTAACCCGAGTGTCTTAAATATATTTTTCAGTTCTTTCACATTAATTTAATCTGCTGTATTTCAATTTTATCCTTCTATTGTCTTTTACGAAAGGCAAGTGCTTTACTCCTTTTACCTCTGGCATATCTTTGTTTGCCGAACAATATAGATGAATGCAGTCCTACATAGGCATTTGTAAAGAATTAGTGTTGTACTTTAATACTAATAATAGTCATTTGTAAAGAATTAGTGTTGTACTTGCAATGAATTAGACAGCGAATGAATTATCTTTTTATGCTATATAAATAAAATTAAGGTTGTTATTATGAAATTAAAAATTTTGCGTGGACAGAAGAAGTCAACCGGGCTTTCAGTCCATAAGGCTTTTATCATAAGTCCATGATACTTTGAGTTCGGATACCTCGAGTTATATACCATTCATGAAAAGAAGATTAAGTCAATATGGGAAAACGCAGTCAAATGATACGTTGCTTTCAAGTATACATTAAATTTTATTTAAATATTAGTGTGATTTTTTTTCATTTAAGTACTTTTTATACGTTTACAAATACGAACAGTATGTAAGTATATAGACTAATATATTTTCGTACGAATGTTGAATTCTCTATATTTGCAAGAAATATGAAAATTAGACCTTAGTAGATAAGATAATAACTTATCAGGACTTGTGTTGATTCTAGTTGATTTCGCAAACATAACTGTAATCCTGAGTAGCAACAGGGAGCTTACTAAAAGCTATCTTCTTGCGTGTGTAGAAGTTACAACAAAGATAAGGAGGGTTTAAATTACCCTTTATTTGCTTATCGATTTTACATACTTTCCCGAACTTCGGGATACAAAGACAAACCATTCGCGGTCAGAACGTAAAAGAATATAAGACTACTAACTAACTAAAATTTAAATAAGAGCTAACCTATTAAATTTTACAAATTACTACGTCTGTATTACGCAAACTGCGGAAAACTACAATACGTATTTAACTTTCAAGAGGGTTAAACATCTGGCCTTAAAGATACATAGTAACTGATGGCAAGCTCGCGTGAAGACTCGTAGCAAGAGGGCTCTCTCTCCTTTCTTCTATTATTGGCAAAAAAGCCACAACTTAAATACTTAAGCGTTAGACAAGCGCCTGGCCTCAGCCACCACCCCAAGCTCTTATTGGACACGACTTGTGATGTCATATAGTGACGAAATGAATTCCACGCGGCATTTTTGCGCGCCAAAAGCTTGAGCCTCAGCTCCACAAATTCACATTTATACATAACCAAGACCAAAGCAGTATAAGTTCACCTAACGTAAACGAAACAGATAATGAAATCTCTTCAACCTGACGTCATAAACGGCAACCAATAAGAACAGGGGTGGTGGCTGGGGCCAGGCGCTTGTAGCGTTAGCAAGTACAATTTGCATAAACATATTCACGCGTTAATTCTGGCCGGAAGTGGAAAATAAGAGATGATAGTAAAGTTTTAAAATAAAATAAACATTGGTTAATCTTAAGATCCTTACATATTTCCCGCCAGAGTTAATAAGCATGAAACTAAGGTCTAAACGACCTTGTTGAAAACTTTTCATTCTAAATTCTAAGTCTAACGCGAGGCCAATCTTTCACAAAAACTCCTCACTAAAACTATCTAACCTAGAAATTATGTAAAATGTAGTTTTACAATATTTTCTCCAGGAACAATTATTCTTCATCTGTTACATTACCTAAAAAGAAGAATTTCTTATCAGTTCCTTTCCTTCTGGAAAGAAAATTAGTTTAATCAATGTGTCAAGTAATTTACATGGCAAGTAACATGAATACGAATCTTTTTTTCTTTTAAAACTCCATTCTTATTTCCTTCATACCGTTATTTAATTATCTCCCCGTGCTTTCTGACTTGTGTTGTAAAGAGAGAAACTCCAAACACGGGCGTGTCTACGTAAAAGTGTTCAACACTACCGTCTACAATCAAAACACTAACGTGTTAAAATTCAACATAACAAGAGCTCAGAACACACTTTATATTCATCTCTGAACCCTGAGGTACTATTCTAAAATAAGTGGCTAACTCTGCAGTGTAGCGTCAGAGAGCCTAACTACATTCATTCATTCCAAATTTAGCACATACTCACCATGCGTTAAGTTGCATTTATGCAGTCACATTGTTTTAACTCAGCGGTTTTAAACTTTTGCATTCATATAATGCTTTCACTTTTAACACATCATTGCACTTCTTTAATTTTAACGGAAGATATTCACATGTATATAAGAACATATTAACATGCCATTAATTCTACACGTTTGAAAACATAGAGTTAACTTTCTCCTATTGAAAGCAAGTGCTGTTTTTTTTACATTTAACAATTACGTTTCACAAGTTGCTCATACTAAAATGCCTTTTCGTAACAGAATCTTTTCAATAAAGCTTTATAAAATATTTTTAGAATTTTCTTAAGGTACTTTTCTTATACAGTTACAAAATCGTTTACTGAAGTATTTACACTTTACTGTTATACAATAATATTAGATTACTCGCGAGTAGTTGAAAAACATAGTAACGAATAGCTAAAACTCATTTCCCGCCTTTTTAACGATAAAGGTAGACCTCATATGAGATAAAACTTCTTAAACTCTGCCACTTGCAGTAAGAAAGAAAATTAACTTAAAGTTTTCAAAGTAACATAAAGTTTTACTTATCTTTTTGATATTCAGACATCCTTTTAGCCGCCCACTCCTGGAAGGTAGCAAAGACCATGGTTTGATTGATCCTCCGCTTTGTCCGGGTCCGACTCTCAGTTTCCTCCTCAGTCCATTTCCTTTTTGGGCGTGCTTGATGCTTCTTGAAAAACTTCTTTCCCTCCGTTTATTGATTTCTGGGTCTCTTAATAGGTGCTATCCTTGGGGGCGTCAGTATATTTCTCGTCGGTTGTTGTCGAGATCTGGCGGTTTGCTGTTGCAACTTTTGTTCCCTTGAGTCTGCAGCTGGCTTTCCCCGGTCAATTCTTGAACACTTGCTGCGTAGACTTCTTCCTGAGGATTCACAATTTCTTTTCTCACAAGTACCTTGACTGCAGCCATTTCTTCTCTCTTTCTTGGTACTATTAGAATTTTCGTCTTCCTCCTGTTGGAAGTGGTCATGACATCTCTTTTTTGGTAGGTGGAATATCTTCCTTTTCTTGTCAGCTCAGGTGTTCCATCGGGGCGGGGGCTTTTCTTTTCTTGTTCGTATCTTTACTTGTGGCTGACTCTGACGGTCGTTGTTGTTGTGCCATGTGTTGAGATGGTGCCTGCCGTGCCGGATCCTGCAAAAGATATTGAAATATTCTCATGTTATTTCGATTGTAACACGGATTAATTTGATCGATATTTGCCGTAATGTTTTCGCCATTCTTGGCTCTTAAAACCACCACTGCCTGGGTTATTTTTTTCAATAGAAAACGGTCCTTCAAATCGTGGACAGAACTTGGCCACTTTATCTTCTGGAGCTGACGAATGTTAACGTTTCAGCTTAAGTACTTCATCCCCCACAGTTTAAGTTACTTCACGTCTTTTCATATCATGACAAAACTTCTTTTTGATTTGTGATACTTCCCTGTTTTCTTTGGCCTCCTTAATTAACTTTTGTATATCCGCCATTTGGAATTCAAGGTCCCTTTTTTGAACATAAAACAATTTGTCCAGTGGGGTTATAATCTTCCTGCTTAAAATTAACTCAGCAGGAGTTTTGCCCGTCGTGTCCTGTTTGGTGGTCCTAAGAGCGAAAGCTAATTCATTGACATAGTTATCCCAGCTTTTATGAAAATTTTTAACATGAATACGCATAATTTTAACTACGTGTCTCTTGACCCGTTCCGCTATATTTGATTGCGGCCGATACGGGACCATTTTTAAATGACGTATGCCCGGTTTTTGACACATAGCTTCAAAAATATTGCTTATAAACTGCGGACCATTATCCGATAAAACTTTTAGGGGCGCCCCGTATTTTAAATTATATTTATTGAAAATAGAATCAGTAACTAATTTCGCAGAGGCTCGTTTTAGGGGAACAATCTCGGTCCATTTAATAAAATGGTCAACCATAACAAGGAGATACCGACTTTTGTTTAACTGATTTTTCGGGAAAGGGCCCAATAAATCGACGCCAATTATTTCATTCGGAAATTCTGATTTAATGCTGTTTAGAAACCTAGCCGGGCGGAAATTAACATAATCAACTACCGGGAATGTTGGGCAAGATTGGACATACACCCTTGCTAACTTTTGCAGTTCAGGAAAATAAACAACTTCGCGTACGCGTTGGATGGTTTTCCGAATTCGACCATGAGCTGCCAGGGGCGAATCGTGCAAGTCCTGTAGTATATTTAATCTAAGACTAGCTCTGGATAGCAGGTCGTATTTCATTGTTATTATTCGTAGTGTTCGTATAAAATAATAGACCATCTATCAGTTCGTAAGGGGCCGCCCTATTTCTTGTCGCCACAATATCTTGGTGGCTAAAGTTTTCAGGATCTCTTAAAAAATCATATATATTTTTAAATTCCGGATCCTTGCCCAGTTCCATTATTACGGTCTCACGGAAATGTATCATATGGGATGTGAGCACTGCCACTTTATTCCCTTCTTCATCTATCTTGATTCTTGACAGGGCGTCTGCTACGACATTTTCCTTTCCCGATGTGTGTTTAGTTATCAAATTATATTCTTGTAATTTAAGAGCCCATCGTATTAATCCCGGCGATAGATTCTTTCCTGAATGTAATCTAGCGACCGCTGCATGATCAGAGTAGACCGTTACTGGAGAACTACTAAAATAGACCCTGAACTTCTGTGTTGCTAACAGAACTGCAAGTGTTTCCCTTTCTATTGCTGAATAATTTCTTTGAGTATCGTTTAAAGTACGACTGAAGAACGCCACGTGCTGCCCATTTTGGGAAAGAACTGCCCCTACGGCATAATCCGAGGCATCAGCCGCGATTTATAAATATTTATCATTTTCGGCTAATTTCAAAACAGGGGCTTGCTTTAATTTTTCAAAAGCTTTCTAAAATAAAAATAAAAAGAAAATAAAAAGAAAGAATTCTTTTCTTCTCTCTTTTAAACTTTAATAGCGGTTCGGCAATGGTGGCAAAATCCTTTATAAAGGACCTACGTTATGAGGAGAGCCTAGAATAAAAGCTAGTTTCTTCGCGATTTGCAATTATTTTTTATTTTTCGGTTTCGATGCATTTCTGGGAAATTTTATACCCCAAATAACGTAATTCCTTTGCCTCAAATTTGCACTTTTCAGCATTAACTTTTAGACCGGCCTCATTTAATAATGAAAATACTTCTTTTAAGTTTTTAATGTGTTGTTCTAAATTATGACTAGTAACAATAATGTCATCCAAATAAATAAAAGTGCTTTTCCCGAGGACGGGTCTTTAAACAATGTCCATACAACGTTGAAATGTTGCTGGCGCGCCTGACAGGCCAAATGGCGTACGCAAAAATGCATAAGTGCCAGACTTACTTATGAAAGCGGTCTTTGGTACATCTTCAGTTTTTACGCCTATTTGAAAATACCCAGATGTTAAATCTAATGTTGTCATATATTTAGTGGAAGTTATGTTTCGCAAGATTTACTCGATAATTGGTAATGGATAAACCGGATATTTAGTAACGATATTCAATAGCCAATTTTTGTGTGTGTAACCGGGTAATCATTATTCTTCTTACATAAAACAACTGGGCTCGCATAACTACTGGAGATGTGCGTAATAATCGTTTTACTTAGCATATCTTTAATATGCTATTCTATAATTTTCTTTTTCGATTTGTCATAGCGGTAAGCCTTGTGGCGAACTGGCTGTGAATCTCCTGTATTTATTACATGGTTAGTCACTTGCGTGAATCCGGGAATATCACTGAACAAAGTAGAAAATTCACTTGCCACTTGGCGTAGTTTTTCTTGCTCTTCCGTTGGTAGATGTTCGAGGTTTACTGTGGGAGGATCCGCTTTTACTTCAGGCACCGGTTTCATTCTTAACTTAAGAGATGCTTGAATGAAATCTAGTGTTGCTTCGGACGCTGAAATAAAATCTACTCCTAATATTATATTTGCTTGAAGATTTCTTACAATAAGGAACATATTTTTTACCTGCTCATCCTTAATGCGGATATACAGTGGTACTTTACCTACACATTTGCACTTTTCCCCCTGGGCTGCTATAACCGTCGTATTATCCGAACTGTAGATTCTATATCGACAATCTTAAGCTTTAACAAGTACAATTTGCATAAACATATTCACGCGTTAATTCTAACCGTAAGTGGAAAATAAGAGATGATAGTAAAGTTTTAAAATAAAATAAACGTTAGTTAAACTTAAGATCCGTACAAACTTTCCTTTTTTGTTTTGAAATTTTAATTTGTCCGATAGTGTGATAAATCATTCAAAGAACACACATTATAATTAATAAATGAGCTAATAAAAAACTGTAATCTGTTTCTCAGAAAAATTTAATAATATTCAAGCAGGAAAACAAAAGCAGAGACGTGTATCAAATTTTTTAGAAACAGATAAATATATGCTACAATATTAATGACTAATTTGATTGAATTTTGTTTAACTTTAAAAAGTTTATAGCTTTTTTCATACATTGGGTAAATGAAACTTTATGTTCGTTAATAAATTAAGGAAAATTCTGTTTACCAGTAATTTGTATGATATTAAAAGAGCAAAGCTGATTGATAAATCTAAAGGTATAGAATTCGAATTTTTTTCCAGATGAATAAAAGTTTTCGAATTTTTTCCCCACTCTCTTCAGTTTCGGGTTATCGAAATTGAGTGCATTACTGAAATGCATTAAAGAAACAGATGCTCGAGAGAGAAATGTTGTGGGAAGAAGTAGTTTTTAAAACGAGAAAGCACAAAGCAAGGGGGGAAGTCGAGAGAGAAAACTAAATGGCAAAACTCTCTTGGGACCCATGTTTAGTTTTGCAATAGTAATTATCAGTGATGTGGATCATATAATGTCTATGGTGATTGTGGTGGGTTTCTCGTGAGAGTAGTCACTAATCAAAATAACCACACTATCATTATAGTCTATCAGTGAATACAAATTAGTATCCATTAAGCTAAAATACTATTATTTGATTTTTATACATTTTTACGAAAACAACTGCCAATAACGTAACTAAAGGTTTCCTGTTTTAAGCAGCAATTTACTAAACTTTAAAGGAAGTAGACTATTGCGATTTTCCTTTAAAAAAGGTTTTCCCTTATATCACAGACGCTTTTTTCATGTGACGTTAAGATGACATTATGCCTAGAAATATTTTTAATTTTTTTAAATATGAATTTTATTTTTAAATTACAAATGAACTTAAAACTGATGTAATTCACTGTACTAAATACTTGATCATCATTGCATCTTAAAGCTAGTTAATATATTGAGAAGCGTTATTTCAGATTTAATTTTAATATAATAATTTTTTGTTCTTTTTTTATTAATAATAAAGCCTTTTGTGCCTTTTTGGATGTAATATACCAAAATTTGTATGTTTACAAAACATAGGTTTGTTTCGCTTCATAATTAAATGCAAAAGAAATCTGATCAGGACACCACATGACTTGTACGGTCCATTAAATTAAACATACATTTTGCTACATTTAATTTAAACTTATTTCCTCGAATTTCATTACAGATATATTTCTCATTCAATTAAGTCAGCTGTCACTTTGCGGCAAGGCAAAAATACATAAAAAGATAAAACATCTTCATTAAAAAGAACTAAAACATCAAATACAGTTAAAACAGTTTTTAAGGAATTTTTACAATTAAAATTAGAGTTTCTACGCAAAAACAAGCAATTCGGCCGACGGGTAGTAAGACCAAATTTTCAATACACAATATATAAAGTTAACTGTTGGTCCCACTGGGCAAAACGACACATAATTTGGTGCAAAAACTGACTTCATTCATTATTCTATAAGAATTTCAAACGTAAATAAATGGCGGATTCGTTAGGCTTAGTACAACTTAAGCAACTTTTAAATTGTTGATAATTCTACAACTATCCCATGAAGATTCACTAAAAGCATAAAAATCTTAACCGGAAGAGCACACAGGAGTTTTCTCCCCATTCTATACTATTTCAATTGTCTTTGTATGACGTGTAGAAATGCTCATTTTATCTCAGCCCGACGAGAGAATTTTCTGGAATATCAGAAAAATGTCTTTTGCCCCAACCGTCCTTCCAATTTTTCTAGAAATTAATTTGTACATAGTGAAATTTGATTTGTGGCTTTGTTCTTGTAAAGTGGAACTTTTTTATACTACAAAGTGACTTTTTTTTAAACGTAGATTTCAAAATGTTGTTTAAAAATACGTACAATTTATTTATACATTTCTTTGATTCTTCTTAATTTTACGTTTTCATTGCATACAGAATCAGATATAATTATAAACTTTCTTTATGTTCTTGAAACCAGGTTTTCAAGTTTTGCCCTTAAGTTCTGCTGTGTAAATCTGGCACTGTCTATTAGAGTTACTCAAATATAGGTAAGCTACGTCATTAATCACAAAAAAAAAATATATTTTTCCCGTGAAAAATTATTGTCGTAATGTACTCTACATCTGCTCTTAAGCTTAGTTACATGTCTCTGAAGAAACACACAGTATTTTTTATTATATGTAAATCGATAATTGTTATTTTATTCATATTAGGAACGGGCGTTCTAAAAGCTGATAATATTTTCCAATTGAGTCGGTGAGCCTCTTTTAAGGCGATAGATTATATTTTTGAAATGGTGTTTAAAGCAAAAGCTTTTATTGCATACACGTTCGGTGTCCTGATTCCCGTAGAAAACAGTGATTGCCAATTTTTCCTTGGTTATGATGAATGATATTGCTTATTGTGGCTTTCAATGGTTTGAATTCGAGACTTCAACATTATTTTACTTTTTGAGTTAAATTGTCTTGGAAAATGCACAAACATAGGGACAGAGGTATCAGCATTTCGGAAAGTGCAAATCGTCATGTCCAGAATTTTATTTAAAGAAACCATTTCATGCTAAAAGATTGCAGTAAACAATAATTTATCTCTGAGTACAGAACCTGCTGCAAATTTATTTTTATGCTTCATTAATTTCAGTTACACGATTCAGTTCAAAACCTTCCAAAAACTGTGCAGCCAAACATTTCATTGCAATGGTTTCCATCAGTTATCTTTTACGTTATAAGAATTTAAATAATTTAAAGCAATAAATAACATCAAGGGCACATCTAAAATAAAATCTCTTAAGAGACAAACACTTATGAGTTTTAATTTCCTTTTTATGTTGCTAAAGCTTCATTTTAGCAACACTTTAATTAGAATGGTACTCAAAATGTTCACTGAGTTTTATATGCAGCTATATACAGTAATTCAAAAGTAACAAACATTTAACTTCAGATTTCAGTAAAAAATTAACATTGATATGAATATTTTAAATGCCTTGATGGCAAAGAAACTTAATCATGATTAAGTTAACGATATAAACGCATAAAATGGTATATATTTTAGGGTAAAATTAAGTTGCTGGAAATCTTGTGTTTTTAAAATCTTGCAACCGCCGTTTTTGTTCTTCTTTGTTCCAACAAACTATAAAGCACTTTAGCTATATTAAGATTCTTTACGCTTTAAATATATTACGTTTCACCCTCGGGCATTGCAAATGCAGTTCCTGCAACTATCTTGTGTTTATTTAACGGTTGTCTATTGCTGTTAGAGGATGACGTTTAACCACCATAGATAAAAACCTAAACCGCGCGAGGATGGAAAACGTGGGATCATTCTGTATCACACACTGGGATCTTAAATGGTGGTCAAATGGTCTTCTGGCTATTCACACACCCGATCGTTATCTTAATCGGCATCGTTTACCCGTCAAGGCTTTGTGGAAATGTTAGGAGATGGCTTTTATATTGCTTTTTAAATGTGTAATCCAACTGCCTTTATAAAGGGACATCTGTACAAATTTCGTTGGTATAACTATAGCCTGGAAGGCAGATGCTGAGCAATGACGTGGCTTTGTTGACTTTTATGAAAGTTTTTATTATAGCAGAGACTCAAATTTCAATAGAATGGTTTTATTTCCAGCATACAGAGAAATTTAGTTGTGTAAACAGATAATCATTTAAAGAGAATTTTGGTTTAAAAGCAGACGCAAGGGGGAAAGGGGGAACGAACTTCCATTAAAAGAGATCCATTTACACTGCATCTGTACTCTTTAATACGATTAAAATTTTATAAAATTTATTATAACTGCAAATTATTCGATACTTATTGCACTTTACTTAAAGTAAAAAATGCATAATTAAAAATTACTAAACAATTTTTAATCTGATAGTATCTTTTCATGATATTTTCAGGAAAAAATAAAATAAAACAAACTGTAAAATACGAAAACTTTAAATAAATTTTTTTGTTTACATTTGATATTTGATTGCCTTTCAAAAAACAGCTTATTTACTGAAAGGCTTTCAACAAAACAGTTTATTTTCAGAGTAGTATCTGAGTAAAAATGAAGGTAAAATATTTTATAGGTGCTTTTGAGTATCCTCATCCTCGGGAAAAGTCCCCAGTTCATTAGCGACTTTGTAAACCGGAGAAAAACATTTGGTTGGTTATTTTAAGGTTTGCAGGTACTGTCTTGCTCAAAAATAATAATAAAAATAAGCGTTTTTGCTTTCATAAGCAACCAGAAGTTTTGTATGAAAAAGTAAATATCTATGTGATCGTATTACAAAAACAAATGAATATTCAGCGAAATAGTACTTAACGATAAAACGTTTAGTTGTATAAGCGCGGCACGCGTCTACGTTGTCCCATACGCCGAAAACACTGTAGTTCTTCAGAATATTAAAATCTGAGGTTTGGATTATCAGAAAGTACTGTTTTATGGAATACTGTGTCTATCAGTGCTTTAGTATTCATATTTAATGTTCATAAACTGTATGTTTGAGCTTTCAATAAAATATAAAGGCACGTCTTGAGGGAGATAATAGGAAAAACTAGGGTTGCTTCCATAAATCCATTGTATCCTGTTGCACTGTAGGGACATTTGGTTTATCAATGCAGGAGGCGTGAAAATAGTGCTTTGTCCTTTCCAGGATTCGAACTCCAGATTACCGTTCGGATGGGCTTCCAGTTACACCGCGAAGGCGCATGAAAGGAGGGGAAAATATCTTATATACTCTCCCTTTTAAAAGAAACTTAGTTACCAAATTCTGGTAGTGACGAATTATCGTCCACCACTTTTTAGTTCGTGCGCCACTTGTAGAATCTTTTAGAAATTTAGTATACCAAAAAACTGAAGAAATCCGCAGTACCTTCGCCTGGATTCGAAATACAGACCTCCCGATTACGTATCGGATGTCCTTCCAGTTACACCACGAAGGCAGGCGGAAAGGAGGGAGAAAATACCTTATAGCTTCTGTTGTACAGCGTTTTGCACTTTCTCAGGATTCCATATAGATCGTATTGTATTCTACAATACGGTTTGTACTTCTCATCTTGTTTGTCTGAACATTGCGTTTAATTGCAGTTCTGCATCTTGGCAAATGGATAATTTATCTGTAATTCAACATGTATAAGTCATCATATTTGTATACTCCGAATGGCATTCAATAATGTCACTTGATCTGCCTTGCCAAACTCTGAGTTGAATTTGTCACAGAAGCAGGTACTGAACTGGAAGCTACGAGTATAGTTTGCAATGTCGTATTTCGACCTCTATCACTGAAAGTGAAAAACATGCTTGATATCTCAGTTGAATTTCTTGCTGGATAATTGAGGACGCGTAAAATACCAATTTATCAATTTATATTCATTTTAATGAAGCTGGAGAATACCATTTAGAATAGGCATAACCAAATTACGACCTTTCGCGCATTTTGGACAGCTCGAAAGCAATATTCGTATCTTAAAATAGTGCTTTGAGGCTTCTTTAATAAAGTAAATAAATTTGAATTTATTATTTTGTCATTCTGAGTTTGTCAGCTTGCGAATTACTTTTAGCCCAAAAGGGCTATTAGTCTTGTGCGTTGTTTCACTTTAATGCGTTCTTTCACTTTTTATTCAACTCTGTAGCCATTCGGAAAAATTTAAAATATTATTCATGCATAATTAATGTAGCTGCTATTAATTTAAAACAAAACTATTTAAAAGCAATAAATGCATGCTTTAAAAAATTCTTTTAAAAAAAATTTTTTAAGCTGATTGATTTAAATGAAAACGCATTGATATGAAATGCATTTATGTATGTAACTAAAAATATTAAATAGTTTTATGGAATTATATTACTTATATTTTCACTTTTTAAATACACGGAAGATATATAATATTCCCACGTTATTCGAAATACATAATCTAACATCCTATAAAATCCTATAAATCCTATAAAATATTTTGCTATTTCACCTAGGCCATCCTTATCGGTAATCCCTGCTAATAAACCATATTAAACTCTAAGATAGCCTTTTTGGGCAATAATTTATATTTGAAACCTTTCAGAAATTTTTTCTTTTTGTTATTTTTATGTTGGAATTCACTTTCCCTGCTAATAATAGATATTATCTAAACATAATATTTTATTTCCGAGACGCTGTTCTGTCGTGATCACTAATGTAACCACTTTGGTCACAAGTTTGTCCAAGCTTGTTCTAGAAGGAACTAAAGCGTCAGATATCCTTAGAATTTAAGAAACATATTGGGCTTTAGGAAATGTTAAGATCCTATCGGTGAAGTTATTTCTGTTCTTCATTATGTATTTCTTCAAGCAAGAACAAGTGAAAGCTGTTGCACACAAAAAAATTCTTTATGAGCTAGTCAGCACTCTTTCTCACATTTGTTAAAGCATTCCATTGTTTCGCATATGCCTATTCTGGAAAATGATTCCACTTCAAAATTCGAAATACTGTTTATTCTCAAATTATGTGGTATTCACATAAAGTGCAAGCGCTAGATTTCATGCACCTAAATCTAGTTTATTGGCTTGTTAACGTTATAAATCAATTAATGTGTAGCTAAATTTTAATTTTCTAGTCCTTTCTAATATGACCATGCGCTCAAACATTCCTTTTTCTACCCCCTTCCATGGAATTCACATGATGCTGGGTGGAGGCGATACTTCACAAGAACAATACTTGAACACGCTTTTCCAAATATTATAGAAGATGTGAGGGGTAACTTTTCTCTGATCTGCTCGCGTGCTCTGCCACGGACTGATTTCTGTGAAACTGCACAGGTGCTTTTACCTCCCGCAACACAAACGCCTGCAGGGCAACTGCAAACTTATAATTAAAACAATTTGGTAAAAATATTGCACGTATTTAATCTTATCTGAAAAACTTTTTTATCCGGATGTAATTCTGCATCTAGTAGATATAACAGAAACTAGAGGGAATATTAGTGAACAACAAAGTTATGCATGAAGAAGTGTAAACGCTCTGATGTCTCGATTATTCGAAATGTGGAAAACAAGAATCGGTACGATTTTCATATTTAAAAAATGAGTATTTAAAGTAAAGAATTTAGATTGAATGTTACGCTATTTCTTTTAACTGCAAGTAAATTTATTTTTAAGCTTTAACATAATTACTATTTGATTTTCCCATTTAACTGATATTTTCAGCAAAACAAATATTACTATTCATAACTATTCTAAATAAATTAAATTCGCTGTTAAGGCATTATCATTTAATTTTTTTTCAGACAACTAACTAGTATCAATTAGCCAGCGTTTTAATCAAAGAATCTACGTATAAATGCTATATTAAGAACCACTTATTTCTCAAAACAATATCTATTTTTTTTCCAAGCCAAAAACGAAAGGAGACTGAATACAAGAAATAAATGTAGAATGAACAGGTGTTGTATCTGCATAGGATTACAGTAAATTATACCGATTGACCAGAGGGACTGGGGAAATACCAGTTGATCAAAAGGAAATTAAAAATACAGTATAGACATACAGTATAGACAAATAACACATAATTAACAGGAAAATTTTATTAGCAATTTGTCTTGTAAAGTTGTAATTGAGTTGATGCTTGAATTTAAGTCCTATAGTCTTATCAAACAAGTAGCGAGCTATCACTATGTCTGAAAGAGTAGTGACAAAGACTTGAGAAAATTTAAACAACATTTTTGTTAAATTAAACTTTTAAAAGAAAGGCATGACTTGTGCTACAAATAAACCACTACTTGTGGCAATGTAATTTGATCAATAAGAGATACTTAAGTTTAAACGTTAATAAGAGTACTCTAAGATTACAAAGGCAATAAACAAAGCTTTAAGGTTCAACTAACGTTACTGGCGCGTAAGTTTTAAGCAATCTGCTGTGAGAGATTGCAAAAGCCGAGATAGAGCTGGTAGATCCTTTAGACAGAGTTGGCAAAAGTCTAACAAGGCTACAAGCTCTCTCTGAATAAGATCTGAAATTCTTTGCTTGTGTACATTTAAAGCTAGTTTGCAGTTTGGTGAGGAACACCGAAAGAAGAAGTTAAAGTAAAGATCATAATCATAATAACTGGTTAATTAATACAAGAACCTTACAACTTGAATTTTCAGGCAATTTAGGTTGGAGAATGAATTCATTTGATTACGTAAAACAAATTTTACTATTTAAAACAAAAGGTTTCAAAAACAGAACATGCTATAATAGCGAAAAAGTAAGTATCACTGGAAAAAAAAGAAACTAATTAATGCTAAAAAAACTAAGATTAATTAATTCTAAAAAAATGATTTTAAAACTAATATTAAAAAACTAAAATTAATTGGTTGTACATTTGATTTATTTTTATTACAAAGGCCTTTACTAATAAAAGATTTAGTAATGTTTATGTATTCCGGATTACCTGTAATTAGATTGTATATTGTTGCAGATAAAAGAGCTCCTAAATCCTATGACATCATGTGCTATAACTACTATCAACCTACGGCGCTTTGCTTTTCGGTTTCGAATTTTTCGCGAGCAGTCCTTTTTTAGGTTAGTAGTTTGCCAAGATTATTTTTCCATCCTTTCACAATGAACAAACTTAACATTTCTTAGACAGGGTCCATTTAATCCACCTTCGACGAGTCGGAAGTGACTAAAATCTGTTAATGGTAAAGTACTACATCAATACAAAAGTACTACATCAATACAGAAGTACTACATCAATACAGAAGTACTCTGATTACAAGAAGATTCTATGTACTATTCTTCTGTACTACATCAATACCGAAGTACTCTGATTACAAGAAGATTCTATGCACTATTCTTCTGTACTACATCAATACAGAAGTACTCTGATTACAAGAAGATTCTATGCACTATTCTTCTGTAGTACATCAATACAGAAGTACTCTGATTACAAGAAGATTTATTAGGGATTCAAGAACTATGTTACAGGATAAGTGGAGATGAGAGATCGGTAAAACTTCAAAGAATCTCATTCTATATATGTATAGCATCCAGATATTTCCTAGAATCTCTTCAGATTCCTAGTATAACTGACAACTTATAAAGAGTTCGAATAATTGGTTTTTCGGATAATCAAGGCTTTATCGGATGTTAAAATCAAGCCGTTTAGCATTTAAAGTTTGCTTATATACTTTAAAGTGTATTAATAAAAAAAGTCTGATTTTTCTTCCCAGACGTTAAACGTTTTTCAAAAATTTCATTAATGTAATTTTCACCTTCATATTTTTCAAAAAGCGCTTCAAAGCCAATTATGGTAAACCCATCCTAAAAGCAGGAACAAGGAAGTTGTTATGCGGAATATAACGGGTGGTGGGGGTGGTCCCTTTAATGGGCTGAACGATTCCTCGAGCCAGCTGTTTGTTTACACAGAGAACCATGTATTTAAGGGGGGTGCAGATGAGTGACATATCCCCACTTCTTCGGCTACATGTCATGGCCCCCGGGGTCGTTAAAGAGAACATAAAGGTACTTTTAATATACTTAGTTCTTTCAATCCCCCTGGTCCGGATTTCGAAGTCTGCAAATCATTTCTGTGTTATGGATCCTGTCAACTCTCGGATATGAAACTTCACTTCGTTGGACGTTATGGAAGCCTACACGGCGAGCTGTGCATAGATGGTTCTTAAATTAAAAGATGAGGTACATGTAATTTAAGGCGAGAAGCAGCAGAAGCTTCTTCTCTTTAATTTTAGGTGATGGCTGTCAGCATCTAAGACCATAGCTTAATAAGAATGTTCTGCAACAGCACACAGATAAATTTACTTTGCTTAAGTTATTAAATAATCATATATGCATCTAATCACGCAGCGTAGCTGACATCGAATGACAGTAGATGCATCACAACTGTAGGAATTATTGCCAATGAATATAGAAAACTGAAATACGAAGCATAATTTAGAAGCTTTTTGATGAATATTGTAACCATTTTTAACAATCCTGAGTAACAAAATTCTTTAAGCTTTAAATGAAATATCCCTGACATCAGAAATATTTACAATTCAGCTTTTTCGTTTTTAATATCATGCAACGTAATGTTATTTATATCAAACAATCAGGCTGTCAACCACGCCTGTGGCATAGCAAATTGTTTATTCTGCCATACATTGTTTACTCGTTAATCATGCATGTGGCTTCCTAAACACTCAATTTTATTTATTGAGAATATTGCCATTTTACTGCGCGAAATTTCTAAATTACTTTTCAACTTAGAGCAAATTAAGAGATTTGAAAAAATGTGAATACTTGCTTACTATAACCAATAACAAAGGAATTTTCAGCACACTTGGGATGTGACGCAAGAAATAAAATTCTAAAATTTCTTTTCTGTTTTATCTATTTATTGAAATGTAAAATGTTAAAATATTCAACTAATGTATCCTCAAAACTAAGTCTCCAAACTCAGCATATTCTCAAAACAGAATAATATCTAGAGAAGTATTAGTTTCTCGAGTATTTAATTGTACAGCTGTGTAAAGAATACTTAAGAAACATCATTTAAAAAAATGTTCACTTTGCACACACGCGCACGCACACACACGCACCCACACACGCATGCACGCACGCACGTACACACACGCACGCACACACACACACTCACAAAAAAAGGTGGGGTAAGTTCTATATCTCCTTTTCTACTAGGCTGATTTGCATTTTTCATGTCTCGAAAGCGCGACTTAGGATATATACTAGATTTATACATAGCATTGTTCTAATACGCGTATTTTGAAACAAAATCGGACTTTTTCTGAAATAACATGCCAATTTTTTTCTATTTAGCTTTTAACTACCTTTGATGTAATAAAACGATGGCAGTTGAGTGGAACTGTTGAAAATGCTCTGAAATCTGGAATGTATTCCAAGCTAATGCCAAGATGCAGATTTCTTCCGCGGAAATTGAAATAAAACTCAAAAATTAGTTCTGAAATGGCAGAGGATTTCAGAACATTTAGAATGAGGATTTGGAGCAAATATCAGCCACAAAGTTTTTAGAATAGTCATTTAAAGCATATGTACGCAATAGACGATCAGTTAGAAAGAAATTCTTCGCTAATACCCCAGACGTTCTCAGAGTTTCATAATATTGTAATATTGGAACAATGTTATATTTGCAGAAAAGCTAAAATTTAAAGTATTTGGCTCCGACAGACAAATTAATTTGGGGCAAAATCCCAAGTAAGAAATTAATTTGAAATCCAATTGTTTAATGCTACGCACGGGAGTAGAGGCATAATAGTTTGGGTTGTAGAGTCATTAGGTTATTTCGAAGCAGGAGAGATGAAAAAGGAGCAACGCCTTCGCCGAAAATCGAATCACGGATCTCTCGGTTGCGCTTCGAGCGTGCTGACCACTACACCACGAAAGCATGCGAAGAAGGCGGGATATATATATATACTCCCCCTTTTAGAGGGAGACTGGGGTTTCGGGGACCCGACTGCCAAATCCCAGTGGTGGAGAATCATCATCCACCACCTTTATAGTTCGGGCGCCAGTTGTAACGTTCTACATGCATCTGTTATGTAGAATCTGGAGAAATAGTGATTGCACCGAAGAAGGGTTAAAACTTCCCTTTATTAAACTCTTTAAATTATTTACAATGCGTCAACCTGACGCTAACATACTACGCCTCTGCTTGGGCGGTAACTGAAACGGTAGCGTCAAAACTCAAGAATGCAAGACATTAACAAGTAGTGGAATTAAACTACAGGGCTCATACAATCCTGTATCCTACAACAGGTAGATGATGCTAGTGGCAGCAAGATAATAGCTATTAAGCCACGTCTAACCAGCAATAACTGCTAAGCGGAAGCTTGCGTACAACCACGCATAGAGATTTCCCAGACTCTCTCTACTGGAACGTCGATATTTAAACTTTTTCTCCCAGTGGTAGAATTTGCATTTCTTAAGCGCGCTACCAAATTTAAATATTCTGGCGCTGGCAAGTAAGAGAATGAAGGCTTATAGAAAAGTAATATAAAAATTAAATTTAACAGGCTATTTAAAATAAATATAAATCCCTGCAGGGTGAAAGACTAACACTAAATTGCAAACTAATTCCTTTGTGGATGGTGACACTAAATTTCTTTGGGAAAAGAAATTAACTGTTTGTCAGAAATTATACAGATTAGTATAAACATATAAATATTCTTAATGAAAATTTGAAGCATCTTCAAGAAAACTAAGAATGTAAAATACACTCAAGATAACACCCTAAATATGTAAAGTGCTAAATGTTCGCTTGTGGCTATTATAAAAGTGTCCTGAAATTATTAAAGCTCTCATATTCTACGGACTTAATCTTGTGAAACATGTATTGAGTGAGTTGGAAAAAAGATTAAAGAAAAATTATACTTCTTCAAAAGCTCTACAAGAACAATTCTTACGTATGAATGGAAAAATGGAACTTTCTTACATGGAAAAATTAGTTGAATTCAGGCTAAAGCGTATGAAAAATGTAATTTTAGCTAAAAGATATCCTATGAAATATTAAATATAAGTTGTTTATTCAAAGTGTCGGAACGCTTATGTGAGTTCATTTTCAGTTCACTCTTTTCAAAACAAGCGTATTTTAAAATAGATTATCAGTAGTATATGTGAATGAAAAGTCAAGTAATTTTACTAACATTTTTGTAATTGATATTTGCAGGTAAAAGTGAAAAACCACATATGTCCGAAAACAAATTTGAGCCGCTGTATACACTATTACTGCATTCTAAAGATCGCATTTGATTAACACACAGAAGATAAATGTTAGTAGCTTGAGTTAGTAATGATAAGAATGGAAAAGTATTTCTTACAGATTAATGAAGCAAGCATTTTGGAAAAATTTCAAATGTAAATCCTTCCGGGATGACAAAGTCTTTCCAAGTAACCAGAGATAGTAAAAACTGGGAAACTTATCAGAATATTTGAGTCCACACAAATGTGTAATAAAATACAATTTTAAAATGAGAGTCACTTCTAATTTTTGATTCCTAAGTCCAATAAATGGCACGAGTAGCTATAACGCTTTTTATTACAATTATTAAACCTCTGATACATTTGCTAAGAATTGCGGAATGGGAGAGCAAAGCAAAATATCTTATTAAGTAGTATTTTTCTGAAGCGAGGAAAAAAATAATTATTAAGCTTCAAAATATAGTGTAATATATGGTGCATACTACTTTTATAGAGGTTTCTTTTTATTCATTATTAGCTTTCACACATTTTAAAATAATTAACTCTATAACATTAAAAGATTATGATAAAGCAAAGAAAATAAATTTTGGAATACTTTTATCATCATTATACATAGTTAATAACAAGACTAAGTACTAAATAACTTACTTTTGTCTTTTCTTTCACATGAGAATGTTTATTAAACAGGTATTGAATTTTCCTGGAATCTTTCAGTTTACATTCACAATGGAATTTAAAAAATCAAAAATTCGATGAGATGAATAAATTTGAAACGTGGTTTTCTGATACATTCAAATGTCTAGAATATATTTTAATCTATAGTTTAAAGTAAATGAGAATCGTTTGTCATTATTTTTGAACGAGTTGAGCGCATGCAATATGAATTTAATAATGTCGTCTGCATTATTTATCTTAACAAAAGTTGAAGTTTCATAATTTAAGTCTATTAATTGAGCATGATTTACGTTATTTTAAATTACTTTTAAATAATTTTTGTGCCAGATGTGGCAAAAAAGAAAATTCTTTTATTTTCTAAAAAGGAAGGCAAAGAAATTTGAAATAATGAACTTCTTAATAACATGAAAGTAATGCTATAGTTATGAGTTTTAGGAAACAATAATCTATGATACAATCATTACTCTTGCAAAGCTAAGAATTTTTTAATTTTTAACTACTCATAATTTATTCCTAATATTAAGTTTTTGCTTTGAACATTCATTCTTAATGTTAAAGAATAAATATTTTTTTTTATCTTTCTACACAAAGAACAAATAACGTTTGTATCAAGAAAATAAAATAGTTCGCGATTACTTACGAATGACTGTATCCTAGAATCTTCTAAAACCTAAAGCAGTAAAAAAATATGAAAATAGAGGTAAAAAAATAACAGATTAAAAAATTCACTTTAAAAATTTGAAGATGAAATTTAAAAATGCTATGAATAAACCAGAGCTAAAAAGCTTATATTATTCTGAATTTATCTTGATTAGTTAGATAAATCAGCACCCCTGCTTTAGAGGTCTGGAGGCTAATATAAGACCTATGATTTTTATCTTTTTTTTATTATTATTATTTGAGGCGAACGTTTTCACAATTACTAATTAATGAAAGATAAGTTTTGACTTCAATTTTTTGTTTAGAAAGGATCAATGCTGAAGTTCCCAGTATTGATTCGGTGAATACGAAGCTTAATCCTTTTTACAGTTTTAATAAAGCAAAAAGTTGCAGTCAGTAAAAGAGTCATTATGCTTTCTTAAGCTAAATTTAGAAATCTCCACACATTTACGAGCGAAATTCACTGAGTCATCTGTAATTAATAATTTTATAAGCCCTGTTACAAAGTTAAAACGAGCGCTGTATTATCAATGTAGAATCGTTAATAAAAGGAGCATCTTTAACACTGTAGCTGCTCTTCAAATTTGCTTCAAGAGTATCCCATTTCAGTTGGTATAAAACTATCGAGAAATGAATGTAGTTCGTTTTATTCAATCCATGAAAAATATATATTTAAAGGTATGGAGCATTTAACATTTAACTTATTAAAATATGATAAATATAATTATTTAAATCCTTTCATGAAAAATTAAATTTAATATCTTAGGCAGCTTTTCGTGCATGATTATGAAACTGTTTGTGTAAAATTCTATACCTTATTTGGACAAACTATGCAATTGGAAGCACATAACCTATGGTACATATTTAAAGAAAATTTGATGTCATTATATATAAATACATACGTTGTCAGGTCTGAGTGTTCGGTGCATATTCTTGGCAAACGTCTTCGTGAACAGCTGATCTTGAACAGGGAGCTGAATGCAGTTATGTTCTGTGGTAGAATACTGTAATTAAGTTGGAGAATAACTGCACTTGAAAGGGGATTTAAAATCCTCTTTTATTAAATCACTATTATTTGCAACCACTTCCCAACTCGAGAGGGATACAGAAAGTAAAAACCGCACTTGGGTCTGAAATGAACAATTAAATTTAAACTAAAACTAAATAGAAATTAAGTAGTTATTGCTCGCAGAGCTATAACGCGAGGTTGGCCGCTAACCAAATGGTGCGGAGCAAGATTTACTAATACTGACGCACTTGGATTTATTTCAATAAGAAATCACGTAAAGCACTATGGCTTAGAATTTAAAGGCTAGCTAGTCAGGAGAACGTCGAATAACGTGACCGTGATCTGAGACTAAAAGCTCTCTCACACTGAGAGGTTTCTACGTTTCGTTTAAATAGAACTTGGCTCCACTTCAAATTAGCATAAAGCTGAAAACGCGCGCTTCTTCTAACGGGAAGTTGAAAATGAGAAGGGATAGAAAGATTTAAATTAAAATAAAACTTTGTTAGTTTAACTAAAACCTTACAACGTATGTGCATAATGTTTCAGTTCGCATTTTCAGAATTGTTAGAGTAATCTTCTTTAGTATCACTTGTTTAACTTATGTAGGAAATTTTATGATATTTCTTTGCCTGCTAATTTCCTAATTTAGAAATGTTACAATAAATAAACGTATATTGGCTCGATTGCTTTTATCAAATCAAACGTACATACGATATCTAAGTGTTTTTTTAAGCACATTGCACTGCATTTTTAAACATGTATTTCACTTAATTCAAGACGAGCATACGTGGGTAGTCTTAATAGTTGCATTCCGGTTTTGAAGAACCTATCAGCGAATGCAAACGCTACCGCTCTTTCGCTGTGACCATTCTCCCAAGAGAATTCTACTCGACAGATTTTAAGTGCTCTCATATCGTAAAAAGCTACAATCACAAATGATCATGCCTTATCCAAGATGCCAACTCGAAATTAATAGCGGGAGAATCATTCAGCTTATTCCGACGACCATAATCTCTGTATCGTACAAATGGATGTACGTTCCATAAATTATGTAAAGGATAATTTATTTTCATTACCTTTCAGTATTTTATTATTTTTAACGAACTATTATTTCAAGTAACGACATAAAGCCTATTAATTATACAAATTAATCAAACAGAAGTTTAAATTTATTAACAAAATGATATTGAGATTTGTAGTCATGTATTACTATATACACTGGTGAAATAAATTAACAGAATTTGCATATTTTATCGAATTGCATGAAACGAACTGAACTGAAGGAAAAACCATTGCTTCTAGATAAAAATGCAGATGTTGCACAGCAAATACGTAAACGTACACGTATGTGTAGACGAAGCCAGCAGAAAAACAGGCTTGATAAGAGCGTAGAGGGTAAGACGAATTCCGTTCGCTATCACACCTCGGCGAATTTCTCAGTGTTAGCAATCCGTTAAATTCACATCGGAACAGTAGAAATGAGTAACCACCAACGTTTAGGTGATGGAATGAGGTGGGGAATTGTGGGGATGCTAGAGGCAGGCCCATTACAAGTCCAGATATGCAGAGAGTTCCCCCCCCCCGCAGTGTACCTAATACTTATTAAATTTTATTATTTTTGTTGGCTGCATGGTTTGTCTGCTAGTACAACTGTACATAAGCCAGCTGAGCAGCTTAAACTCTCGTTCTTCTATACATGCTTGAAATGACTATACAACACTTTCGTTATTTTCAAAAATTTTCACTAGACTGCCAGTACTGCAAGTAACTTTATATCGCGAGAGCTTTATATCGTGCTTTTATCATTTGCATATACAAAGTAAAATGCCTTTCAAATCATATGAATTGTAAACAATTTAAATTGAAACACTTTGTATGGATGTAAAAAATATAAACAAATGCGATTTCATAATTAGTTCGGAAAAAATAATTAGTTTCCAAAATACCGCCGTATCTTCAGCTCTTTTTCAGAGCTGGAACACTGCACGAATATAATTTATCTTCACGAAATGATTTTGGATACCATTCCCAGAGTTAACGAATCAAGAATAATGAATACAGAAGCGAAAAAAATTGTAATTAACACATCCTGATAAATAAGTGCTTTTCGTGTTATAAAAGAAGCTATTCCTGTTAACATCACCTCTTCTGTTACCTACATAGTTGTGAAACAAAAATCACTTTTATAAATCATCACGAATCGTTGCAAAATGTTCGGTGTTCTGATTCCTGGCGGCAAGATCATTAGCAGTTTAATACACTCATTAGCTGATAAATATTTCAAGCGGTCGTTGCCATTATGGATATGCATATAAAGGCACATGTACGTTTTCTGCCAATGAAAAATTATCCTTTAGTTATTTTTTATTGGAAAATGAGACAGCTTTTATAATTTTGGAGATTTAGAGAAACTATTAGTTCTGACTCGTGACGGAAAACGTAATTTGTCACATTTTGTCTGTGTTTAACGACACTGCTGCTTTCATCAAGCATTTAGTTACCCTAATTTAGATGTAAGCAATTTAGACGATTATTTTTTATATTAAAATTTAAACACTGAAATACATCTAGATGTTACGAATTCGGTTTCAGTTCATCGCAATAAAGGGAGAATCACAACGAAAAGAAAAGAAGCACATAAATCTTAGTTCCCTAATGCACATGCGTACACTGCGGGGGGGGGAGAAAAGGACGGTTCTGTATCTTCCTTTCTACTGGGCGATTGACGAAATTCAACTTGCGTTTTTCATGTCTCGAAAGCCCGACTTAGCATATATATTAGACTTATATATAAGTATTGCTCTAACATACATGTTTTGACACAAAATCGAACTTTTTCTGTAAAACGTTGGTATTGCTGGCTTTGAAATCTTTGAGTTTGTTAATGAAAAATTCGTTAAAGTTTTAGAGAATATTGTTAGGAATTTCACATTTATTTGGCTATTTATTTAGAATTGTACTTAAAATTCCTTTTCATTTTCCCGTGCAACGCAGACGATTTTTGAAGAGTTTTTTTTAAAAAAAAAAAAAAAAGTAGTAAATTGAAAAGTGAAACGACGCAAAATGCCAAAACAAAAGTAATAGTCCTTCGGGATTCAAATCCCTCTGGACTAATAACTAATATAAGATAGAACAACTTTTTAAAAGACTGCATGAAAAAAAAGTAAATATATAATCAAAAATACTTGAAAAGTAAATTTTGTTACGAACTTGCAATAACTTTGGTAGGGGCTTCTGGAGTATCTTTTTTTGTAAGTCCACTTGTCTTTTCCTATAACTGTTCATCATCTTTTTATGATTCATTTTTCTTTGATAAAATATGTCAGCTGGTTACAATGATCCAAAATCATTTTAAACACGAAATTCCAGAAGAAAGCAATTTAATGACAGTATATTTTTTGATGAGTTCGGGGATAATATTTTTCATGCATTGAAAATTCATAGAGGTATAACGCAAGGATCAGCGGCACCTTAAATAAAACTCTGGCTACGTACGTGCAAATAAGGCAGTTAAGTTTTCCTCCAGCTGGCGAGTGGCGATGCTAGCATGTGTGCTTGAGTAACGAAAATTCAAGTGTATGCCAAATTTAATGAAAATTAGACCATAGGTACTTCATGCAAATAGTTTAAATCATGCACATTTTTCGTCTGTTTCACTTTAAAATGTTTGCTTTATATAAAACCTTTGGTCTTTTCTTATTTCTCGGGAGGTGACAATTTCCCAATAGCCTTTTTTAATGTAGTTGAGAAATGTTGCTACTTTGTCATCAGATTTGTTCACATATCCAACGGATTTCAAATGTTTTATATCTTTATAACTCTGTTGTAACTATCAAGTTATAAACGGGTATAAGCAATGTTACCTACATTTTTACTTCCTTGTAAGAAATAAAAAGGAAGCATTGTAATTGCGAAAAATATCGCGTATCGTATTTCAACGAAAATATCCATTTTGACCGCCATCGAATGCAATTTAACGATGTTTTTGCGTGACACCTGTACGTACGAACAGAATAAAAGACTCTTTTCCCCTAAAAAAGTTATAAAGTTAAAAAACTGATTTAAAATGGATTCACAAGAGATTTCTTCGTAGCGTCTGTGCGTACGTATGTATGTATGTATCTCGCATAATTCAAAAACAAGTAACCTCAGAACGTTGAAATTTTGCTCATGAGACTGCTCATGTGCACTTCCTATTTTTGTTGCAATCGGCCGCACCATATGTACATATATGTAAGTATATATATATATGTGTATGTATCCATTCTCTTACTCGACTCAGTGAGCTCAGTTTCTTTATTCTTGTATGTTTGTAAATCGCGCATTTTTTGCTTTAAAAATGATTGAATTATTTTGTTCTTATCTTCCGGTTAAGGTTTATGCCTTTAGTAAATCTGCATGCAATATTTGTAGAATTATCAAGAATTTAAAAGTCGTTTGTATGCGGCTAAGCCTAATTATTATTAACATAGCAACCATATTTGTTTACATTTGAAACTTAGCAGAATAGTGGCTTTGTTGCCAATCTAGAGATATTATGCTTCACAATAGCAAAATGACGTCTTTCTTTATTATTGAAAATTAAATTACGCTTAATCCATTCTAGAATGATCATTTAAGTTAATAAATTATTCCATATATTGACTCAGCATAGCGTTCACAAAAAATCAGTTTCTACGCTTTCAGTGTCTTTTTGCCGAGTGAGACCAAAAGTAAACTTTCAGTTTTGTGAACCGAAAAATTTGCCTTCTTGAACGCTGGCCGAATTGCTTGTTTTTGCAAAGAAACTATAATTTTAATTGTAATTTTTTTTTATTTGTTTTATCTCTATTTGGTGTTTTATGTTTTTCTGTATCTTTCAATTTTTAATATAGATATTTTGAAATTTTATGCATTTTTGTCTCGTCGCGAAGTGAGAACTGAATCAATTGAATGCGAAAGGTATCTCTAATGAAATTCAAGGAAATAAGTTCAAATGAATAAGTATAATTTAATGTTCTGTACAAGAAAGTCATGTGGTGCATACATCAGATTTTTTTTATAGCTGCACAGTGCAAAATCATATTAAGTGAGATGCATTATTGAGATCGCTGAAGGTTTTATGTTGCGTGTCATTTCGTAGTAGTTAATGTACGCAAGTTTTTTAAAACGAGCGGAGGTTACAAAGAAAACATTTTGCAAACGAAATGCTTACAAAAGTATTATGCAGATCAATGCATAAGAAAACACAAAGTTTAAAGAATTCAAAATATAAATAAGCATTCTCAAGCAAATATAATCATATAGCGGGTTTATAAGAACGTAGATATTCATACATTTTTACAACACTATATTAGAACTTTTGCAAGTCGAGCGGAACGCCGAAATTTCGGATTCGAGATTTAGTATCTTTCTCTTCCCCCACCTATTAATCAAATTTTTTTCTCTGGCTGCTTCGATGTCGAATTACTGAAGCTCCACTTAACATAAACACTAATTACTTTCGATCATCTCAGTTTAACATTTCTCACAGCACATATAGTTAAAGCCTGATGCTGTCATATAAATTCCAGCAGGTAATCGAAATCCTGTAAGGAAAAGCAAAAGAAAAGGGGGAAGAATGGAATTAGTAAATAATAGCAAACTGCAAAGAACTTTCACCTCAAGAGTCATCTTCAGGTAGAGGTTCTTCATAATAAGCTCACCAATGCTAACTTCTACTAAAGTAAAACAAAATTCGTAGAGGAAACATACTACGCAAAGCTAATAACTTTCCTAAAGGAACATAATAATTAAGTCCGACTCGCATCAGAAACCCACACACTTCCTAGATATATTATTATATAATCTTTGGCAGACTATATGGCCGCAAATCGGCTTAAATCTCTTTAATTTTTAAATCCAGTTTATACATAACTCAAGCGTCATAGATGGAAAAGGAAGTTTCAGGCTTTTTATATTTTGTTTTTAACTACAGTTTCCTCCGCTTTGCAAAACTAGAGAATTTATCTGAAGCGTGTCGTAAGTCAAGATAACGTAAGCTAAGAAGCAGTTACTATTGATTTGCACCGTAAAAATGTGAGAAAATAGCATTTATAAAAAAATGTCGTTCCCAGGCTTTCAAAATATTCAAAAAAAATCATTCTAACGCAGCCAAAATAAAGAATCATATGTTGTTGTGGCTTATTCTCTCAATCTGCTCATAATTCAGATTAGATCCACAAATTCATTAGGGCTAAAAGGGGGAAGGAATCTTATAGGTGTGATTACGAATTTACTCAGCTCTGTCTCAGTTGTGTTAGACAACTCTCCCCCCCCCCTAAGAACGAATCTTGACCTTATATTACTAAGATATTTTTAAAAGGACTACAGAAGCGGCAAAGGTTTCTATCGCGTGACGCATATTTTTTGCGAAGCGTAAAAATGACATTCCTTGCAAAGAGAAGTACAATAATATTTTAAGCCAAATGTGGCAGACAGACGCAGTTAGGTACAAGTAGAAGGTGGGACAGAAGACTTGGGTCTTTGTTTATGCGGGTATAGATAGACCTGCACCACTAACTGTGCAATTCCGCTTCAATTTCGAGGCAGAACACCTCGGGGGAAAGAGAACAGCCTTAGGGCCTCTCACCCCCTCCCACCTCTCTTCCTCTAATCCCGCTTCGAGAGGACTTTCGGCTCGTCGTGATTTTGATTGCCGCTTTCCTGTACAGACGGTACAAGTTTACAAACGTCCATTACATTTCTCCGGGATTCGAACTCGGGCCCATCAGTACTGTATCAGAGTCATTAACCACTGTACGGGCCGGGCGGTTGAGAGACGCAGGCGGTGTTCCAGCAACATTAAATGATTATGGGCATTGATAAGCGAGGGAGTAGGTGGCAGTGGATAGCAATAAGAGCGGCTGAGATTCAAGAGACTGCAAACGAGAAATGAAGATAACTCATTAGGTGTTATAATGTTAATAATACTTTGCATTCTTATTGGAATATTGGTATCTTTTAAATACATAATACTGATCCATGAATACTTTTAATATATTATGTCTTTACTGTAATCGCGTTCACCTGAAATTAAATGATCCGCTTAATATTTCCCTCTCGATTTTCGTAGGATAAAATTGTTAAAAAAAGGGAGAGCATACGCAAGTAAATACGGTATTTCTATTAAACAGTTTGACAGAAAATTGATTAGGTTCTTCCCATTTTCGAAATAAAAATAAATCAACTGATGGCAAATTTTCTTACTGAATGAAAATTTCAAAGCAAACAAGTAAAATAAAGCAGTTGTTCGAGGTGAGGTGCTTTTTAAATACTCCATAAACTTCTACTGTTAAAAAAGCTATTACCCAGAATTTTTGTAGGAAACAGTTTTAAGAACTGAACTGCTTATCACTTTTAAAGTATAAAAATTTTACGACCGTAAATATGACTTTTCACGCCAGACATGCTTAGCGCATGTCTAAAATTTTGAAATGCTCTGCTGAAATTGATTACTTTTTCAAAGGAAATTGAAAAGTTGTAGCAATCTTGTATAAAATGAAAGGCAATTTTAAAGACGTTCTACTGTAAAAAATACTGTTTAGCTCAAAGAATGTTGCACTTCATATTTTAGAGGAGTTTCTTTTTCTTGTGATAACAACTTGGGACATACTGTAGGTAGGGTAAAATGCAGCCCACATTTAAATGTTGGAGAAGTTAAACAACAAGAATCAGCGTAACGTTTGATATTTTGCAGGACTCGTTTTGATGGTTTAAATACAAAACCATCGAAACGAGTTCTGCATAATTTATAAACATTAGTCTGATTCTTGTTGTTTAACTTCTCCATTAATCGTTATTCGACGTGTTATTTTAACCTAAATATGTTGCTAGTCAGTTTATTTTAATAACAGTTTGGATGTCTTGTTAATGATTCAATGAGCTACCAAACGCAAAATTTTTTTACCCATATTCTAAAAGCGTCCAGATGAAATAAGTGGAACATTGAATCATGAACGCCTCATTTCGCCAATATTTCGGTTCATGAACAAATCACCTGAACTAAAAACGCCTCGGATGAAGAACGATGTCGAGTTATAAACACTCAAATCGGCAACCTATGACTCTCAAAGGTGTTTTGAGGTAACCTATGCTACATAATTAACGCTCAGGCCTTCATGAAGCATTTTAATATTTTCAATTGTTTAACTTTTCCATAATAAAACTTGGAGTAAGTGAATTAAAGGACCGCAACTTAAACCTGGTAGAAAGATTAGGTTGCAAGCAGAGACTTTGAGCACCTTGACATTTAGGTCTTTTTTTAATATATATGATATTGTATCTCTAGACAAACTCGTGAGCTAGGACAGTGAATACCTGAGGAAGTTATCATAAAAGGAGCTCAACAAATTCAGAAGAGGGGGCAAAAGGCCATTGTGGTAGAAATGATTTCAGAAAAAGAAGAAAGAAAATGACTTTACTTGTAGTTCTCTGATCAATACAATTTGTGTAAAATGTGGCGAGATGCAAAGTTGTCACCTAGCGACATCACTCTGATAAAGCAATAGTGAGCTACAGCATAAGCATTTTCCATGATACTGTCATATCTCACTTTAGCAACGTTCTAAAACACATGGAGGGGAGGGGAATACATTGGGTATATTTTGAGCGAAACGTAGGTCCGGCGAGTCTCAAGAATAGTCGAGTGATGAGAGAAGATGAAAGAATATCTTGCCTAAAGAGAATTATCTGAATGTTTCATGGAAAGAAATTTCTCATCTAAATAATAAATAACCTCTTCCTCATCATTTTCCACTTATGCCGTTTTCTTCGTACAGCATCCTTTTTATAGATACTGTAAAATTAAATTAAATTTTCGTCTATTTTATCTGTTTAATATTGTATTTATCTTTTATTTATATTTAATGATTTTTGCCGCTTTTGGCATTATGGGCTTATGACTTTACAACTACTGCTGTACTACTGTAAATGAGCAGTCATCAACGAATTTAATCCATTTTACATTAATTCCTATGTTGAATTCCCACACTAATACAGTTTACGAATACTTTGGTTGACTAACGACATCAGGAATGAATTAAGTTGTAGAGTCATTGGGTTTTTTCCAAGCAGGAGACATGAACAATTAGCAACGCCTTCACCGGGAATCGAACCACGGACCTCTCGGTTACGCGTCGAGTGTGCTGACCAATACACTACGAAGGCATGCGAAGAAGGCGAGAGAAACACCTTATATACTCCCCCTTTTAAAGGGCGACGGAGGTTTTGGGCACCCATTCGACAAATTCCGTTGGTGGAGAACCATCATCCACTACCTTTTTAGTTCGGGCGCCAGTTGTAGAGACATTAGGTTATTTTGGAAGCAGGAGTGGTGAAAAATGAGCAACGCCTTCGCCGGAAAGCGAACCACGAACTTCTCGCTTACGCGTCGAGGGTGCTGACCACTACACCACGAAGGCACGCAAAGAAGGCGGGAGAAAATGTTCGTAAACCGAGGTTTTATTGTATACCCATAACCATATCCTAGGGTCTTCAGCTTGTTTGTAACATTTGCATATTTGAGCGTTATATCAATTCATTTATTTGCGTATGTTTGTATCTGTCTACTGTAATGTAATTGTCCCACTATCTTGTAATGATGGGTAGCAATCTGCACTAAGCCCGGAATATATGGTACTATATATTAAGATCTCGTTGTTTTTTACTATGTTTCACAAATGCATAATAACAAGAATGCATGATTTGAAGTGAAAATATCCAAATTTCTTTTTAAAATTATAATAGCTGTCTTTCATGGCGCGTACAGTCTGGCACAGACATATTTTTATGAGTGCAATCTACGTTCTTATAATTGCTTCCCAATGCACAGCTGATTGTTTTATGTGTATCGATTATCAGTTTCAGCCTGCCATATATTAATTAGCATTGTGAGACTGATGATTTGCATTATATCAGAAATTTAAGAAACAGTTTATTCTTTCAATATACATCCGCTCATTTACCATTGAAAAGTATCTATTTTTTGAAATAAGAATTACATTCTGTGATAAAATTGCCCACTGAATTATATAACTTTTGAAAAAGCTTGTGTAAATTTGGTTATAATAATGATAAAGAAGAATAAAAATGCCTAAGTGATACTTTTCACATACTTTATATGCTTTTAGTCATATTAATCTAAGAAAA
>KK120696.1:1136686-1153998 GCA_000611955.2 Stegodyphus mimosarum | reverse complement strand
ATATTATTCGTGTATAGTGCTTGAACAAAGTAAACAAACGACTGAGACATGTTTGCTTCAAATCTAATCCAACAACCTTGCATAATTCCATGCCCTGAACTACCGAAACTCGTTTAAAAAGTGGGGAACACTCAGAAAGTTCTTATTGTTGTCTGATCTCCACATATTAAAAGTACTCAATATTACTGTAGGAAAGATAAATATTCGTGTATAGTGCTTGAACAAAGTAAACAAACGACTGAGACATGTTTGCTTCAAATCTAATCCAACAACCTTGCATAATTCCATGCCCTGAACTACCGAAACTCGTTTAAAAAGTGGGGAACACTCAGCAAAAAGTTCTTAAACGAGATTTAAAATCTAGTTCACTTGAAGTGGCAGGTTAAATAGCGAAAGAATAAATAATAAAAATTCACCCTTCCCCTTTTCTAATGATTCGAATTCAAATAGAGGGCTCAGCTCATTTTAATAAATTTAACTTTTAAGATTGTTCAAGGAAACAGTTCTGACAGAGTTTAGAATAAAATAAAGCGGGAATTCACGAAATGCCACAGCAAAGTTTCGCTCTTTCATCGTCTGAAATTTTCGACGCTATAGAGTAGTTTTTAAATTTTTATCCTTCCCTCGTTGGCTCAAAGTGGCGAACAAAGCGATGCATTATTGGAGGTCGTTATACCGTCTGCTTCTTTTTGTTTTTATTTTCGGCCTTTTCGCTAAATCGATGCTTTTTAAATCGTCTGGGGGTCGTTTGAATTGTTATCCAACAAGAAAAGAGTTCTTTTGAAGGAGAATTATTTTTGTGAGTTGATGCCTTTAAATATAATTTCGTTCAGAATGTTATGCCATAACAAAGTGTCTTGAAATCGAATAAAAAATTTTTAATTAAATGGATACGTCAGTTTTTTTTTTTAATTTTTCTCTTAAGGTAGTTGGAATATTGCAGACTTGTGTGATCAGACTGAATCGATGATAACCCTAAAATAATAAGAACGAAAGCCTAACAATTTATTTCAGTTAAATGACATAATTCAGATAGATGTTGGCTTAGAAAACTAAAAACCACTCGAATCTCGAACTAAAATTACAGGTGGCAAAAAGTTTCTCTTGATTTTCGTGGCATAGTAACACTGAAATTCCTTTACATTATTTTATTTAAGAAAAGCTACTACTGTTTTTGAGCTGGATTATTTATTATATAGCTAACAATACGTCTAACAGATTTGAAAATAAAAATATTCATTAAAGAAGTTAGACTTTAAAATGAATGCTTTATTTCATACTTTTAAAATGAATATTTTGTTTCATACTAAGTAAAAATAAAATGGCAAAGAATGCAAAACAAATGCAAGTCGTTTCGTAAATTTCTTTTTATCATTTTGGACTCCTTAGATAGGTCTCCTTAGATAGATCCCCAGTTATGTATGGGATTCTCTTGAGTTTAGCGCTGAATTCTGCAGTCCTCTCAGCTTCACCCTTTTAATTTTAGAAACAACTATAGAATTTCAGAATTTTCAGTGACGTACTAATTCGTGCTATCTTTCACATACAGTATTAATCATTCCAGTGTCTGGAAAATTATTAGCTTGAGCTGTTGCCAGTATCTGAAATATAATAATTTTAATATTTACTTCAAACCATAATGGTGCTTTAATTTAGAAAATAAGACAGTGAAGCACTGTTTATATGTCTTTTACATTTATATGTACTTTCGTACATGTTTTAGTTAAGTTTTATTGATGTTACTACTGAAATACTCGATTTATAAAACGCATAGCTTCACTTATTTGTCTTTATTGTTTTATTTTATTTTTTTGAACCTGACTTATTTGTCGATATTTCCTTCCTTAGCCGAAACAGTTTTCCTGAAAGTTACTTCTTTCTTTCGGTAGCATTAGGAAGTTCGGAAGTAGCATTAGGAAAAGATGTGAGACGCTTCTTCAGACCCAGACTTTCGCTAGACGGGGAATGTTTGAAGGCAGAAAATAATCTGCCGACTATGCACCTTTGGTAATAAAGAGGTTTCTTTTTACTTAATTGTACGGAGTAAATTAAGTATTATAATCGCAAAAACTTTTGGGTATTTTATTTCAACCACTCCAGAATCCGTTTGGACTTTTTTTTTTTTTTTTTGCGTGATATCTATAATATAGTGTATGTTTATAACACATATGTAAGTTAGAGAATATAGAGTATGTTTTTCCAAAACGGATCGTTAAATGTTGAAATATAAGAATGTTGAAATTTTATGTATTGGAGTGCTATAAAGTCTAGTTGTGAACCTCTCTTTTTTTATTACAATCGGCCGTACCAAACGTGTACATATATATAGACAGATATATAACCACACCCTTAGCCGACTCGGTGAGTTCTGTTCTTTTATTCCTTTTTGGTAAATAAAGCATTTTTTACTTTAAAAGTGATTCAATTATGTGGTTCTTATGTTCCGGTTAAGGTTTTATACCTTAACCTGCATGAATCATGCAGAATTATCAACAGTTTAAAAGTGGAGCTAAGCCTAACCAGGTGGATTTGTTTGTGTACGAAACTCCTAGTAGTGCAAGGAATAAGTCAGTTGGTGCACCAACTTCAGTATCTTTCTGCAGAGCGGGATGAAAAGGAAACTAAATTTTGGTTCAGTGAAAATTTTGTGTTTTTGCCTGCTGACTGAACTGCTTGTTTTTTGCGTAGAAATTCTAATTTTAATTGCAAAAATATATTTTTTAACTGTTTTTAACTGTATTCGGTTTTTTTATTACAATTTTTGATGAAGATATTTCGTGTTTTTAATGTACTTTTGCCTTGCCGCGAAATGAGAGCTAAATTGATTAGATAAGAAATATATCTGTAAGGAAATCGAGGAAATAAGTTTAAATAAAATGCAGTAAAAAATGTGTATAATTTAATAGGCCGTACAAGGAAGTCATGTAGTGTCCACATCAGGTTTTTTATGTTATGCGATAAGCACTATTAAGTGGACTATTGTTTGCTTTTTACTCTCTTAGTGCTTTACTTTAAGTTCAACACCAAATAGCACACCAGTTGACATGTGAAGATTATTTTCTTAAGGAAATTGAAATATGTATGCATGTTAAAAATGTCCTGGGAAACAGTAATTTTATTCAATATAAGCAACTGAAACATAACGGTTAATAAGTAAAAAGCGTATGTTTTTTTAAAAATTTTTTCACTAAATATTACGCGGGGGAAATTTTTATGATCTTGAAAATGAAATATCTACTTTATTTTAAAATGTGAATAGTATTTTAAGCAAAGTGAGAACAGAATAATAAAATGAAATATGTATGGTTCTGCAGCTAAGTAAGACGGCATAACATCCTTAAATTGCCGTCCAGACGATATAGTGGCTAGGGGAGCCGACTGCGATACCAAAGGGGCCGATTTCGAATTCCGGAGAAGGCATGTCTGTAACCGCCCGTCCGTTCATAGGAGGCAAAGGCAGCCCACCTATTAAGTGCCTCCATAATAAAGCGACCACCACCTTTGGTCTTAGTAGTTGCCAATCTGAAGTCGGCTGAGGGCTCGCCATAAAGGAAAAAAATCCTTAAATTGAAATTTCGTTTATACGTTCCCCCCTTTTTTTCCCCCAGCGGCCGTTTGAAAGCGGTATAAACATGCTTTACTGTACAGTTAAACAACAGACATAATAATTTAAGAAAAATATCTATAATTATTAATAATATTATTAACTTTCTTACCGTTAGTATAATTTATAAATAATATTGTTAGCGTCACATAACTTGTACTGTTTCAGAATTTTTATTAATTGCACTATTAGAATTCAATCTAATAAACTTATTGCAAAATATTATTAAAAGAGCTAGAGATTATTTTTAAAAAATGAACGTTAATAAACTTCTAAAAATTTTACCGCACGATTAATTATTGATCTCGCAACAACTACTTATTGATCTCGGACGAGATTTTGCGAACATAATAACATTTAACTCTTTCATGTGCTTCGGAAAAACAAACCAAATAGGGTAAACTTCCGCATCAAAACGTTTATTATTTACACTTTTAAATTATTTTTTTAAGACGAGTTCTCTCTTCCCCCATTATACCTTTCCCCGTCTGATCTAAATTTACAAGATGTATCAGCGCGATCGTTAACCGGGAAGTAAAAGCGAAAACAGTGACAGTTTTCCTTCTAATCATATGCATAATAATTGAAAGCTGCATCTTCCTACGAAATTGAGAGCACGCTGAGAATTAGGTAATGAGGTTAGCTTGCTTTCATTTGTTGTTTATTTTTTCATGTCAGTTGGTTTCTCTACCCCCTTCCCCCATCATGATTGTTTTCGAGGCCAAACATCGTGAAAAAGAGTAAAAGGATATGGAGAGGAAGAAAGTGGACTAGGAAACTGTGAAAAGAACATATGTCTTAGTTTTCTTTGTCATGAAAATGTATCATAATTATTCGTTTCAAAAGAGATTTAATTGTTCAGAGAGTCGTAAGACCCTTCACGGAGTCGAGAGAATAATTTGCTTTTTTTTTTCGATCTTACGCAATTTTTATTTTATTTGTTATACCTTTCTTTGTCATTAACTTCCTTCATCTATATTTAATCAATTATATTTTTATGCTTAAACATGGAAAAAATTGTAGTTTTTGACATTTTTATAAGTATTGCAACAGCAAAATTGAGATCGGCTTTGTTAGCTTCCTAGGCAACGCATGAAAGAAAAAAATTGGAAGAATTAAAAAAAAATATCGTTTGGTTAGCAAAGTGATAAAAATTGTGAATAACTGCTAAGACTTTTTTTTTGTTTGTGTGCATTCTTCACGTATTTTTGTATTAATTCAGGTATTTAAAAAGTGTTTGTTATGCTTCCTACGTTTAGTTAAAATCTGAAATATGAGGCACATAAATATATAAAATATAGAGTTAAAAATAAACGTCAAATTGAAATACCCGAGCCATTACAAAAAACATTTTGCTCCAAAATATTTGCTTTTTACTTATTTATGAAGAATGTTTGAGAACAGAATAAGAATGTCAAGCATCTAACTTTTTTGTTTTGACGAAATATATACTAAAGCTCCATTTTTTTGTTGTATTTAAAGGCATTCTTATTGCCCGGAGAAACAATGGACTTTAATGCATTCTTCTTATTATTTTAATGCATTCTTCTTATTATTTTCTTATTCCAGAAAAACACAAGATGTCAATAAAATACTGAAGTTTATTTGACGTAACATGATGATATTACAATATAAATTTCATGCAAATATCTGGGAAAGCTCTTGAAGTAACATGAAAAAATCTTTTTGAGAGATAGGCGTTTAAAATTTTTCTTATTATAAAAACCATCATCGCTATGATTTTACGTGTTTGGGTATGTTATTTGGCACTTATGCATTTTTTTCATACTTCCAGTGATACATTATTAGAACGCAATGCATATTTATAAATAGGATGAGAACCTCAAGCACACATATACAAAAAAAAGTTTCAGTGTCTCTTTTAAATGTTTGTTTGATGAGCAAGAATTCCTTGTCTGTGATTTTTATTTAATTATATTTCTAAACAGTATGGAATAATTTCACCCTTTTTTAAAGTACGCAGAAATGTCCAATCTATATTAAATGAGTCTATAGCTCAGTCGGATAGTTTAACTGTATTTTTCTTGTATTCCAGATGGGTGCTATGTAATGCAAGGGAGAAAATTTTGTATTTCTTTTATAGTGATTTATGGGATAAAAGAAAACATGCTTTAAAACTATTAGATTCTATTTAGAATTGAAAAGCTAAATAAAAAATTTCGTGTTACGTAGATTATGAAAATGAATTTTCTTCTCTCACTTTGAAAGTAACCTGTGCGAAATGAAAGTAATAATACCTAAAATACTTAAGGTTTCAAGTAATTTAGGTATTAAAAATCTTACAGTGCATTCATAGTTATGAAATATATTGAACTGCTTTCATTCCTCGATCTGAACTGTAAGTTAACTGTAAAAATAACAAATTTCTTTTTTTTTAACATTGCTGACTATTTTTAACAAGTGTCGCTGTTTGAACGTACGGAACGCTTGTAAAAACAATGTATCTTTAGAATTAGGCAATCTCGCGCGCTGGAGATAAAATGTTTTATTTCGTACAGTGTTGTCACTACTCGCTTTGAAATCTTTCAGTTTATTAATAAAAAATTCTTCTCAAGAACTGCATCTGTTGCTTTCAGATAGCTTAATTTTTTAATCTACAACATGCGAAGTATTTAAACTAACAGACAAATATCTTATATTTTCCCAAATGGCAACAGACTCGAAGGAAAAGTGAAACGAAGCATTTATACTGATTCGACGTAAAATCGCGTTTCGCCATTAATAGGCTTTTGGGCTAATAATCCAAAAAGATTTTCACGTAAAATAAATTTTTTTAATTAAAAGCAGTATCTGAAGTCTGAATGGGAAAACAAATTTAAAAACAGTTTTTAAAAATACGCGCATTTTTGTTAAGAGGCTATAAGCAAAGTTTAATAAATGAAATTTGTAATTTAAACTATTGTATCTTAAGATTAATTTTATCAATAAAATTAGACAAAAGAATGTTTGAATTCGTGTTCAGATTTTTTTTAAATCAAACAAAATATAGAGGGGAGAAGATTATTTAAAAAGTCAGCTTAGATTAAACACCAAATTCTGTCCGGAAAATGAAGAATGGGACAATCGGGGGGGGGGCAGCTACGAGGACTGATATTGCGGATCCACATTCATTGAAATTGAAATATTTACGTTCTGTCAAATCAACATTTATCTTCGACTAATACTATTTCGTAAACTATACTATTAAGTAAAACTAATACTATTTCGAAGTTCTGAACTAAAATGCTGAAATGTTTAGTTTAGAATCTCGTTTCCAGTTTTAGAATCTAAAATCTTTTTCAGGATTCGTGGATTTGAATATTTCACCTTTACCAGGAAGAAAAGTATGCAGTCCAAATATATGATGCCATAATTTAGACATAATTCCACTTTCTTGCTTGAGTTTCCATTAATAATTAATTCATCAGTAACTTGATAAATTACATTACCATTTTCAAGTACGTGCGTGTGGTAGACAACAGCAGTGCTGCGACATACGAACAAAATTGTGAACATGCAACTCATTTTATTGATTGTGCGCATTGTTTGAGAGGAAAGTGTCTCGAATTACAAGTACGCCGCATCCATTTGCTGTAAATGAGGTCAGCGGAGCTTAAGGTCGCAAGCAGCACCCAACATGCGAACTTGTCCCTTACCGGAGCTGTGGTTAAAGAGATTTGTGACTTACACCTTTTTAATTCAAAGTATCCAACAACTCAACGAGATCAAAATAAATGTGCTGGAGTTTATTTAGGTTTGGCGGTTTGGAAGATTCTGCAGTGTTTAGCCACTAAACGAACAATTAGGCGATCGTTGAATAATTCAGTCGACGTCTGCCTTTTCAAGCTGATAGTTTGGTTTCATTTGTTTAACATTTGAAAGAGGGTTTTCAGACAGCGATAAAATCCTGTCATTTATAAAAAAGGCCAGAAATACGAGACCCTGTTGTTGCTAATTAATAATGCATATCTTTTATTTATATCCGATTATATAAAAGTTCATCAGAGAAAATATTATATATTTTGGATTTGTTAAAGTGAATCATTTGAAAAGTTATTTTAAGTGCACTTTTTAATGACATTTTCTATCAAGGGTTATTTTATATCCTAAATACGATAGAAAAATACATAATCCATGATAACATATTAACTACAAAATTTCTAGCTCCACTTCATTTGTATATTATGCTTGAATCTACAATAAAATCGAACATTGATAACAAAATTTTGCAATGAAGTACATAACGCTATCCTCGACGCACACTTTCTTTAATTCAAACGGTGGCATATATTTTTACGTTTTGACAAAAAAAAAAAAAAAAAAAAAAAAAAAAATAGAAAAAGAAAAAGAAAAAAAAGAAACATAAATGCAGGGACAAACAGAATTTAAATTAGAGTTGAACTTTAATGTTATTCAGTAAAAGATTCAGTTTCCCGAACTGGCAGAAGACTTCTTTTATTTAAGAAGTAAAGCAAAATATTTGCATGCTTGTTTATCTGTTTTAATTTTTTAGTATTTTGGATTTTTTAAAGTTTTAATGGTAATTTTTTTTCCTGCGTAGTACATTGTGATTTGAAATTTTTAGATAGAAAATGAATTTTTTAAATTTTATTGAGACGATAATGCGTTTTAATTTATTTCCATATTTTATATCAGTTTTCATTCAAAAACAAAATGCTGGTACAGACATCAGAATTTTTTAAATTGTTGTTTTCTTAGTTGAACTTTTATGTTATTTATTAGTAAAAATTTAGTCTTAAAAGTTGGCAACGGTAAATACTAGCTTTGTTTAAAAGAGCGAAATGGAATAAGTGCATGATGTTTTAACGTTTTAACACATTTTTAAAATAGAAAAGAATTAATCTTGAAGTCTTTGAGGCATTAGACTGTGAACTGAACTTTTCCAACAAATTAACTTTGATATTTTTTATTGCTTTTTCAAGTTTTCATTGCTTGGTAAATATTTTTTTATAAAATAACATGCTTTAAATGTGACATTTAAAAAATACTTTTTATCTTTTGTCATTTTGTCATTATTTTCCTAACTACATTCCATAGACCATTGTTTCAACAACAGTGATACTTTCAATAAAAATGAAAATTTATCACATTTTCACTACAAATTAAATATGTTCTCTGAATGCGATTTAAATTAAAAAATCTTAAGTGTACACCACATGACTTCCTTGTACGGCATATTAAATTACATGCATTTTTTCTTGCATTTCATTTAAACTAATTAGATTAGCACATAAACCACAGTAGAATAAATGCACTCTTTAAAATTCACTATATTTGTTTACCATAGGGACACTCTGGCGCAAGCTTTACTTAACAGCGTTACATCTCATTCATTTTATAACTCAGAATGCGCAAAAATTATGTATATAATCTGAAGAATTATCTAATCGTTGCCACATGTTCAATTCAAATACTGTAATAAATCTAAAACGATGTATAAAAGAAATTAAACAAACAAACAAACAAAAAAAGAAACAGATTTTCACAGACGATTTAGTATTTCTCATTCAGTTAATTCAGTTCTCACTTCGCGTCAAGAAAAAATACATAAAATCTCAAAATATCTACATTAAAAATTACGAATTAAATTTTAAAGACTTATTTCCTCGAATAAATTCCAGAATGGGTTAAGCATAATTTAATTTGCAGAAATAAAAGAATGCGTTATCTTTTTTCTTATGAAACTTAGTTTTTCTAGATTGGCAACAAATCCACTGTTCTGTTAAGTTTCAAATGTAAACAAATATGGCTGCTTTCGTAAAAATAATTAAGCTCAGCAGCACTTAAACATCTTTTAAATTGTTGATAATTCTACAAATATTGCATGCAGATTTACTAAAGGCATAAAAACCTTAACCGAAAGATAAGAACAACATAATTCAATCATTTTTAAAGGAAAACATGCGAAATTTACCAACATATAAGAATAAGAAATCTGAGCTCATTGAGCAGAGTAACAGAGTGAGTATATATATATACTTATGGTGTGGACGACTTCAAGCAAAAAGGGAGGTGCACATCCGCATGCTACAGCAGTCCTATATACGAAATTTTGAAGTTCGGAGGCTACTCGTTTTCGAGTTATGCGAGATACATACATACGTATGTGCATACGTGCAAGCGCTATGAAAAAAATCTCTTCCAGAATCCATTTTAATTCAGTTTCATAATTTTTCTTTGGGGGGGGGAAGAGTCTTTATTCTGTACTTACGTACAGATGTCACGCAAAAACATTGTTAAATTGCATTCGATAGCTGTCAAAATGGATATTTTCGTTGAAATATGATACCCGAAATTTTTCGCGATTACAATACTTCCGTACAAGGAAGTAAAAAGAAGGGAAAAAACCTGAAAGAGTTTATATTTAAACGTTTGCCCAAAAGGACTCTTTTAATGTTTAATATACTTTATCAGTAGAGAGAGCCCAGGTGGAATACCGAAACATTTTATAGTCTACAAAAGGAATATGCATTTAGACTAACATGGGAACATTACATATATTCTGTATATTTGAGAAGTGAAAAAGTACAGAACTAAATTCTGTAAGTATATTTAATGTTTTTAATTAGGTCTATCATAAATTAAAAGTAGTTTTATTTAAATTGAAAGGTAAAATAATAATATTCTTAAGAATTTCATCCATTGCTTTTAAATAGCTTAGTTAGTTAATCAATAAGAAACTTGTTAAATTTGAAAGATAAATATCTTACCACTTTGCCAAATGGCAACAGACTCGAAGGAAAAGTGAAACAACGCATTCACAGTGGACGATATTTAAAGGCGATTCAACGCAAAATCGTGTTTCAAGACTAATAGAACTTTTGGGTTAAAAATTTAAAGGGAAATTCTGAAGCTTATTTTAAACAAAATATGTTAAAAGCAACATTGTTTTCGAAAATCATGCGTATAAGAATAAATCTTTTCCATTTTTTATGAAAATTTTCGATATCGAATAGATTAATATCAAGTCTTACCAAATATTCGGAAGAAAAATCTAAAAATGACTCTTCTTATTAGGTTTAGTAACATAGGTTATTTCATTATGGCAAAGCACATGAGGGCTATCTGCCTCAAGGGAGGGATGCCTTCGTGGAGGACTTTCTAAGGGAAACTGGCTCGTATACACACGTTACACATGGGGAAAACCACGAAAACGCCCATGCAGCCAGCCCGTTCGCGGGATTCGAACCTCGGACCGAACTACCAGTGTTCAGCGTCTTTACCGCTCGGCCGCTGGTGGGCTTAGTAACATAGAAAAATATACATAAGTTAGAATTCGTAGATATATCATAATACGAAATTTTGTTTGAGATAACATCTGTGTCTTTAATTATCAAAAGAATTTACCCCATGTTATTGCAAGCAAGGCATAAACAAAGGTTCTTTTATTAATTCAGCAAAATTTTAAACGTAAAATTAAGGAAAATGCTTGATTAAATGTTATTTTTATTTTCACCTGTTTAAAAGCTACTTTAAGATCGCCTTTCGTTTGTATCGTTATCTTTTGCTGACGCACATTTGGCAGATAGTGGGTTTCTTGAATACATCAAAGCATATTAAGGCTATCTGCGTCAAGGAAGAGATGGCTTCGTGGGGGTTTCTCTAATAGAAATTAGCTCGTTTTCACGTTACACATGGGAAAAATCATGAAAATCAAATATCTAGCCGGCTCATTCTCCTGGAATATAATCCAGTATTCGCAGGTCTTAATAACTGAGCCATTAGTGAAGTCGTTTCCTGGTAGTTTTAATTATTTATTATTTTTTATGGCGGCCACTAGCCATTTTAGGCTTTAGCCACCACTAAGGCCAGAAACGGTGATCATTTCATTATAGACGCATCTAAGAGGCGGCCACCGTTGCTACTGTAAAGGGACAGACAGTTTACATGAATGTCTTCTCCGGTAATTCGAATCCAGGCCCTTTGGTACGTCAGTCAGAGTCGCTAATCACTTCCTGTCCAGGGAGCGTTTATCGCATAACAAATTCAAGTTCTCATCTTTCATACAAAAGAGTATTGCTAAATATCAAATTTTATGCCTAAATGAGTGAACTTTTAAAAGAATTAGTTTTTCTAAAAATAAGAGAAACATATTTATAAAAAATTGTTAGATACTGAGCAAACGCTTATTCTGTGCCAAGGCGCATAATATATGGCGTTAGGAAAGTTCGATTACTTAATTATAATAGCTGACTTGTTCTAAAATCTTATAAAATAGATTGTAAATTATAACAATTAAATGTAATTAAAATTTTACTAATTATACATATAATTAAAATGAAGATGCAGTTTATTAAAAAATACTTTTATTGCTTTTAAATTACTCATTTTATTCGGTTTAGTTGATTATGACAATGCACATTACGGCTATCCGCCTAAGGGAAAGGATGCCTTCGTGGGTGACTTTCTAAGAGAAACCGACTCGCATACACGTTACAATGTGAAAAATCATGAAAACGCTCATGAAGCTAGCCCGCTCACCTGGAGTCGAGCCCAGATCGGTACTACCAGTACCACTGGGCGGCTGGTGGTCTTTTATTCATGTTGTTAATAAATTACAGCTATAACGGTCAAAGATCTTACTCCAGTTACAATGACAACATTCTGGGACATGGACAAGCAGCACGGACGCTAAGTTAAAAGTCTTGTGTTTTAAATACCTTGTTAGAAACTGAGATAAAGTTGTTCGGATAATGGCGACATATATACGTTACGTAGATAATGAATATTTTGGGAGTGCAACGTAAGTTTAGGATTTAAAAAGTTTAAAAATCAGAATCTAATTGATGCAGATAAACGGAATAATAGAATATTTATCAAATTCTCGTATTTTCTGTCCGTCGTTTAAAACGACTGCCAAGAATAATTCATCACTCAAGCTTCAGAATATTAAAAGTTGTTCCACGCTTACTTGCCTCATACTTTTCATTGATTTCACTAATGTTTTAACTTTAATCATTATTTGTTCAAATATGCAATTATATGTTTAAAAGAACTGAGTAACAGCCAGTGTAACATGAGAAGCAGAAACGAAAACATATATATTTGTTCAGTTCGCAAACTGTCAAATTACAGGAACAAGACTTCAAAGATTTTAATATAATATTTTAATTTTACAATAAAATTCGAACACAGGATGAAAGAGATGGGTGTTTTTTTTTGTGTCTTTTTCATACTTCGTTGTTCGCACACTACCAAGCGTGCTCATCCTATAATGTCATTCACAGAAAGATATTGACGTAGCTTATATTTTGGAAATGTATTCAGCACCATTATTTTAACTTAAAATTATCATATCATTGGAGTGTAGTTTTGTACATTATATTCGATAAATACACAAGTTTCGTCGTTAAATAGCACCTTTTTCGAAAAGGATCATTCAGTACTGAAAATTACTTATCTACATTAACAGGTCACTAAAGGTGACTGTAAAACTTCAGGAGAGGCCTTTTAATTGCATTCCAGAAGTCCAGAAAATCTTATCATCTTGCTTGAATTTTGGGATAAGATTATAATACGTGTTTGCAGAAACTCTAGTAAAAAGTAGAATAAAATTGTTTAAACATAAAAGTAATATTCAAAAACATTAGACTTAGAAATAATATGAAGAAATCCAAACTTCGCGGGTTTATTCAATATTAGCAGCAAAATTCTGATATCCGTGAAATTAAAAAAACAATTCTCTGAAATTCGTAAAAATATTCGCGGAAATGCATGCATGGTGTAGCATAATTATTGCCGTAGACATTTGTCTTCATTCTGTTTCAAACCATTTATTTATTAAAATATTTTAATTATTAACAATAATAATACGCACTCATTTGGGAAAGAAGCACAACAACATAAAATTTTATAATATGCAAAAAGCAACTTCAATTTGGGATAAATTTTGAATGAAACTCTATTATGGATTTTGAGGGCTATCAGACAAATGTTTGAAGACTCTCCTCTTCTTCAAGAGAAAATAAAATGTTACTACTGAAGAAGACGGATCCATGTCGGATTGCTTTCGAAGTTAATAACGTTTTATTAAAAATGAACACCGAACTAAGATTACGTTTTGCATAAATTTAATATGCATTTCTTTATTTTAAACTTGAAAACTTTAATGCGCCAGTTATTGATCTTTCATTCCAGAATTATAAATAAAAAGGTAACTATTATTCCTATACCTGAGGAAATAAGATGTACGGCGTTGCGATTACATATGATATTAATTCTCAGTTATTAAAATTCTATAAACAGACTGCTAAAAATTTAATACCTGGTTTTCACTTGACCTTAGAAACAACTATTTTACTTTCCCGAATATCTTTCGTATTTTTTATTTGAATTAAAAATATTTTAATTACCCTGTTAACATCAATACTACTACTACTTCATTTTTCATAACCTATAAAAAACGCCAAAACTACCATCTTTTATCAGTACTAAATTAAAAAATAAATGACCCAGGGAGATGAATATCCTCAAAGCTCAGTAGAGAAACTCTTCAGCAGTTAAATAAAAACCGAGTTTTTCCAAAACAAATAAAATGCAAGTTTTTGCTGAGTCCAAAGATTTCTTTTATAAATGCTGCAGTTTTTCATATTTAATACTATCAAATAGTAGATCAACGTCTTCGTCGACGTCTCACGTTTATTTTTCTGAATATGCTCGTTGGCTCTTAGGTGTGCATAAGAACTTGGATCGCAAACCAAATGGGATTAAGAGTGCATAAATGTTAAGGACTTTCTGTGTGAGCAAAATCTTCAAGGCTCAAGCAAGTCTGAATATCATTGAATAAAATGCACTCTTAAACGGAATATTTAAAGAAATGGAGAAAATATTGAAAATAAAAGTCAGTCAGATCCCGTTGATTTAGAAACAAATTTACTTATTTATAACCACTGAAAATTAGATTCTGCTTTTCTGTTATGATTTTAATTCAAATATATATTATACTGGTATTTTTATATCGTTTTCAGTGCTTGAAAGGTATTTTAATACGTAGCTCATTATATGAACAGAAGTGAGGTCAAGTATTGCAGTTGAAATTGTGCAGAATAAGGTAATGAATTTTTAAAAAAAAAGAAAGAAAGAAAGCCAACTCGAAATTGAAATACAGACAAAATTTAATCTGAATTGATACTGATTTTGTAGAGCTAAATTTCTTAATAAAATAAACCTCATATTTAGTCTGAAGTTTCAATAAACTGTTTAACTATGTACTTTGAAAAAAAAAAGGATTACAACAAATATGCTAGAGTTGTCTTTCTCAGGAAAAAATGCCTTCGTGGAGGACCTTTTGAGAGAAACCTTGTATACAAGTTATGATTGATTAAAATCAGAAAATTCTTCTGCGGCTAGCCTGTTCGCGAAAATCTAAACCCAGACCAAATTGCCAGTATTCAGCGATTTTAATACTAGGCAGCTGGTGGGCTTCAACTTTGGATGGGCTTTATTAATATGAAATCTAACTTTTTATATGGCTCATATGCAGTAAAAATTAAAGTTGGTGGAACATTTATTATGTTCTAATGAGTTAATCACAATATCCATCATAGTCGATATACAAATTTCACAAAGATATACGTAATTAATATATTCACGGCCGAAGTTTGAATTTAATAAGGAATGCTGTTTTGCCTAACAGATAACCATGAGTCTCCTGTTAGGGCAACTTTTGTTTTGCGACTGTTGCTTGAATATGGTCAAATAACCTTAAGTTTTGGTAGGTAAAAGTCAGGTAATATTTATGATATTACGTATACAGATTTCAGAGCTACATAAAGTGATGTAGTTCTTCAGCGTAATAGAGTTAATCAATTGTTCTGAAAACTAACATTTGTGTTTCTGCTGCAGAAAGGTTGTAAAGACAGTTTTAGATGAATAAGTAGATGAGTAAGATTTGACGCCGCATGATATCTCTACTGCTCAGAAAAAAAAAGTAAAAAATAGTTTAAAAAATAAAAATTAAAGTTTGTATAAAATAGCAAATGGGAAGTACTAGCTATTTTGCTATTAACTTGACTTATATTTCGCTATTAACTTGATTTCTATTTGATTAACTTGACTTGCTATTAACTTGATTTATATTTCTTTTGAAACAGGAAAAATAATTTGCCTTCCATTTTGATCATTAACCAATAAAAATGTCTTAAATATGCATTTTGTGTTGATTACATATCTAAGATATCGAATTTAAATCAAAATAAAAACTCTTCCATTGATTTAGCGGTAAACAACTTCCATTGATTTCATTGATTGATTGAAAAAAATTTTGCGAATCATTAATAAGACTTATTATTTGTTTTGATGCAATAGTTAGTCTTCAAAATGACATTCTAATTTGAAAGTATTTTAACATTTGCGTACTTCAACAAAAAGAACCATCTTTGTCTGGGCCTGATTACCAGAGTGGTCTTGTTAAATTGGCCATTGATGAGCTTAAAAGCAAAGAAAAGGGAGGATGTACTTCCTTAAGAACATGTGCCACAGAAACTCATGAATTCGTATTCCTGGAGTCAGAAATGTAAGTCAAGATAAGAGAAGTACTACAACTGTCAAAATAAAACATGACATCTTCAACCAGATTTTGGAACTTTTCATATATTAAATCTAGTCACATCATCTTCAAATTAATTCATATATTAAATCTAGTCACATGATCTTCAAATTAATTCATATATTAAATATGGTCACATCATCTTTAAATTAGTCCCCTTCTGTATTTATAAAAAATGCGATCGTACTGGAATACTTCCTGAATGTATAAACACAGTCGGTGTCTACCATGCTCTGCGATTCTGTACGATCGCTTAGAGTATGAAAGTACTGATTTTTCACTTTGGAGTTTAGCCTAAGAAATAAAAAAGACGGCACAGAGTGCTAAAGCTTGCAGATGTAGCACTCTGTGCATTACATTATTTGCCTGATGTAGCAAACATAAAACTAGTATTTTCCAGATTCCACAAATGTATAAAATGACGAACCAATGCGAATTTCATTCTGCTAAAAAATTATTATTTCTTCAAAATTTCTATCGATTCGCTTGTTGACATGGGAAAGCAACGAATTTTCATTCCTCTGTTGCCACTCCTATCCAGCTGAAGACTGACGATGAAAATCTGAGATTCACTGATGGGCTACTTTGTGAGGATGATTTCTAGATGCTAAAAATAAAAACTGCCAATATTAGTTTCTTTGCATTTTTAGTGTACGCTGGATTTCTTAGGTTTTGAAGAAACTGAGATGTAAAAGCATGAGGCTTGTTCTTCACCGCAAAGTACATTGATTGTATATATCAACTTTTAATTCCTTATAATGAGTCAATCAAGTGGAACAGTAGAGGGTATTTCAGAAGCATTATAGTTAAAAGGTTTGCAGGAAACATACTAGTCACAGTTCAATCGGAGCACGAATGCATTAGGAGATTATTTTGAAAGGGATACAGAATATATTTCATTTAGTAGAGTTTTGCAACTTTTGTTAGCCTTGTTCAGTTTCTTTTGCTCAATCTAACATGTATCTAGCTCGGACACAAAGCTTCAAAAAAGATATATTTCCACTGGCACTCTTTCGCATATCTTAGTTACTTTATCTCGCTATATCTTACTCATTCTAGTGCGGTATCTTATTGAATATAATGATATATACAGGTGATTTGTACAGACATGAGCTTAAAATTTTAGGTGCAAGGAAAGAG
>KK120696.1:1098700-1136659 GCA_000611955.2 Stegodyphus mimosarum | reverse complement strand
GAGGACTTTCGGAAACTTACCTTGTCTCAAGTCGAATTCATACTCTGTAGACAGAGTGAAATTCTACCTAAAAATGCTGACGTGACAGTACATACGTCTGATTATCTTATCCTAATTTTTGCGTTCTTATCGATAATGTCCTCGCTTTAATGTATCCGGAATGTTTTATGAAAGGTTTTCATATATTTTTATCTTTAGATAACTTTATGAGAAATGTGGCATGATGATGAATACAAAATCATGTAATTAAATATTTGTGTGTTCCTGAAATGCGAGGTGCGTCACTCCGTTTTCGTTGGCAGTATCCGGGTACCATACCCAGACTGGATAATTATTTCACTGTCTCTACAAATGTCGCCGACTTTTAGGAAGCATGAAATTCCCGCTTATATTATATCCGGTATAAGAAGGAATTCGCATCTACTAACTGATGTAATGCATAAACATTAGACATGAGATAATACGTACAATTTGCCAGAAGTGCTTGACAATTTCTGTGCGGTTTAAAGTGCACACACACACACACGCACCACATACCACTAAAAAAAAGTTTCAGATTTTTAAATAACGTCGAAAGGAGCACTTTTTAACATTTTGTGTGTTACCTTTATTTTTTAAATATCATGTTCTTCGCGCTTAAACCACAAAACTCAGTTCAAGAGTAACATCGCTAAATGATTTTAAAATGAGGGTATCTTTAGAATTTCCGATACACAGTCTCGCGTGCTGGAGGTAAAAATGTTTTTTCTGTACAACGTTGCCGTTGCTCGCTTTGAAATTCTTGAGTTTGTTAATCAAAAATTCGTTAAAGTTTTACAAAATATGAAATCCTTAATAAAACAAATTCTAAATTTCGAATTTTGGTTTCCAGATGCCCATATTTGCTGGCGGATTACTTTATTCAAAATTTGATGGCTCTAGGTAACGTTTATCACAAAGCGAGAAGCATACATATATGCATGCAGATTCTTCATTGTTTAATTTCTTTAAATATAATACAGGTTGATAATGTTTGGTAGCAACAGTTTTAAAAGTGAAACAAGGCTTTTAGTGAATCAACGCAAATTAGCAAAACGAAATTAAGTAAGTATCCTGACATGATGAAGACGGCGGAAATTGCAGTATTTGAAAAACAGGGTAGGGATGGGTCAGATCCTACAGCCTATAGACCAGTTAGTCTGCTACCCTCGATAAGCAAGGTCTTGGAAAAAGTCATTCTTAAGAGACTTAACTACTTTTTGGATGGTAGCAAAGCGCTTAACCCGCTACAATATGGCTTCCGAAAGGGAATTTCCACGGAGCATGCTGTTGAGGCATTGTTAGAACAAATAAAGGAAAATCGAGCTAAATTGCCATACGCTGATAGTATTCATAGATATTAAGGGTGCTTTTGACAACATATGGTGGCCGAACATTATGGCCTGCCTAGACGATTTGAAATGTCCGCTTCAAATCATGAAGCTATTCAGGAACTACATAGAAAACAGATATATCCAAGTTATCTCAGATGAAGGAGTGGTCACAAAAAGGCTGGTCAGAGGCTGTCCCCAAGGATCGTGCTTGGGACCTAATCTTTGGAATATAGTGACTAATACCGCTCTAGACATATTCAAATAGAACACAGACATAAGATTGCACGCTTTCGCTGACGACTTCCTGTTGATTGTCAAAGGTCGCAAAGATATTGAGGCCAAGACGCAGATAGCGGTGAATAAGTTCCAGGAGTGGGCCAGAGAACATAAATTGACCATGTCGGCCACAAAGACAGAATTATTGTATATAGGACGCAAGGAGGTACCCAAACATAATCCCTCGGTAAAACTGCAAGGCAAGCCATTGAAGTGTGTAACTACCCTAAAATATCTGGGTTTTGTCTTGAGTAACAACCTCTCATGGATGCCACACTTGCAGCACTAAGCAGCGCTGTCTCCATCTAACAAACTCTATGCTTAGGACCACTGGAATTAGCTGGGGAATACCAGCAGCAATACTACGGATATGGTACAAAACCATTACAGAACGCATAGTGTTATATGGAGCGGGGATATGGGGCAGACAGATAACCACGAGCATGCGGAAAATGTTAAACACTATCCAACGCCTACAGTTATTACTAATATGCAAAGCCTACCGCACAACCCCCACCTCTGCACTGCAAGTTCTGACTGGCACACCACCATTGGACCTAGTTGCGGAGAGAGAGAGTATCGTTTCAAGAGTCCTCAGACTCAGACAAGATATCACAGTAGGGAACACCTTCGTTCAGGCAGATGACTATGAAACTCGACGGCCTATACATCTAGACCACCCGGTCTTAATAGATCTGCAACCATATATTAGGATCAACCGCTCAGGACCAAGCACTAATCCAATCTCTCTCTATACAGACGGATCCAAAACATCGAATGGGACGGGCTGTGCTTTCTGCGTCTATGAATCGGACATTAAAGTGCATGTATGGTACTGCAGACTAGGTGAGAACAACACGGTTTATCAAGCAGAACTACTCGCCCTCAAGGAGGCAATTAAATACTCGGAACCTGGTAGTAGATGGCTTCTGGAAGCAGAGACTTTAATCCGTGTAAGGCAGGCATATTAGTCAGCCAGCTAATGGATCCTCTGTCTTCTGGTCTACAGTCCTTCTGGACTACAAATTGCCCCTCTGGACTTTAAAAAAAAATCTGAAGGTTTTCAGATTTTATGTTAAGCCTAAAGGGGCGTTTTTTTTCTTTATTTACACACACGTTTCGAGAGCATTTGGGCTAAAAATATTTAACAACAGCATATCTACAATTTTCGATTGAAAATTTCGCACGCTGGAGATAAAAATGGTTTTTTTTTCACTTACAGTGTTGCCATTGCTTGCTTTGAAATCGTTGAGTTTGTTAATAAAAAATTCGTTACGGTTTTACAAACTATGATACAGTCAATAAAACAAATTCCAAATTACAAATTCGGGCTTCCAGGTGCTCATATGCGGGTAGAGAACTACGTTATTCAAAATTGGATGGCTCCAGGTATGGTTATGTTTTCACAGTTTTCACAGCTCCAGGTATGGTTATGTTTTCACAGTTTTCACAGCTCCAGGTATGGTTATGTTTTCACAAGCATACATGCATTCATATAGATTCTTCATTATTTAATTTCTTTAATATAATACAGGTGATAATATTTGTGATTCAACGCAAAATGCCGTTTCGAGACTAATAACCCATCTGAGCTAACGCCATTTGGGCTTAAAATTCCACTAAAAGGTAACACTTTATATAAATTATTTAAGTATTTACCTTTAAATATTTTTTTAATTAAAGTGATATAGCGATTTAAAATTTCTTTTCATGTCTCATGTACAAGTATACAAATAAAACAAAATATAAAGCGTTTTGACCTTTGTGATTTGTATAAATTTTAATGATAAATAGCATTTATAAGAAGTAACTTTTATACTTTTATGAACAAACAAATTTGGTGGTTATGAGGTACAAAAGAAAGAAAAGGTATTCAGAAGACTCATACAAGAAAGTCACCAGAAACCAAGAATGCAGTCTACAGTACGAAAATGACCCCCCCCCCAATTTTCCTATATAGGGACATGTGTAGTTACGAGTTACTGTACACTGAAGAGTCGAGCATGTGAAGACACGAATATTTTGTGATGAAACTTCAGCACTATTTTAAACATTCAGATCCTTTTTTGCGAATTCTGCCGAAGCGAATAAGGACGTTATCTAACAGATCAGTCAAAACTCGCACGGTGAAAGCAGCTGGCTTTCTAATCTACTTGTTGTTTACCGCTAATACTCAACAACTCGCAATTCATAAACTCTGGGTTACCAACTAGATTGTAATTATTACCAAAAATTGTAAAGTTATTCTGATAATACTAAGAATAACTTTACGTATTATCCTCAAAGGACAATTTTATTTATCTAAATGCTCTACGGGCGTTTGACGGCTTTATTCTAGAAATCTTTGAATATGTATATAATGACTGAGAGGTTTCTCGCTTTTTAGCTTGTTCGCCATCCAAATGATGATTTCACTTCTCTAATTTAATGTGAAAACATATTTGGAATAAACAACTATTATTCTGGTATTCATAAACAGGTATATAACCGGTATATTGAAAGGGCTGTTCAAGCGACAGATATTTTATTAAGCTTATTGCCCTTAACATAAATCAGAATATCATTAAGATTAGATTAGATTGCAAAAAATGGTCTGTCTGGAAAATGGAAAGGAAATGGATCTCTTCAGAGAGCTTATAAGGGAAATTGTTTCGTATTCACGTTGCACTTAGGGAAAATGCCACGGTTATTGTACTAGATGCTTTGCTCTTACTGACCAGAAATCTTTGAACTTGTGACGTCACTGACTCAAAGTCTGCTTCAAAGCAACTACTTCTTTGAGGAATTAACTGTAATTGAGCCTTTGTTTATTCCACTTCCGTAAGTTAAGTGACGTCGAAATCGAGTGTCGGAAAGGATATAACCTTGTCCCTTTACTAGGCTTGAAAATTTTCATGCTATCAAGCCGTTCACCTAGAACTAAACCCGTGTCGAACTCATCAAGAAAAATTGTATAACCTAGTTACACTGAAAAATATCATTGTATAACAATTTTAATGATACATTAAAGAAGCCGTTTGGTTGGTACTGATTCATTAATTTATTTTACCATTTTCTCCCTTCGCCTTCCTCCGTAAACATCTCATGACGATTTTAAGTTAAGTAGTTATACAGAGGAAAATTGCAGGATTAATAGACGTGTGATAAAAGTTATTAGTAACATGAAAATATGTTAAATACTATAGAAAGTTAAAATACTATATTCTTGGTGTCCTAAAAATGCTGTATTTTATCTTCAAGAAATAATATTTATAAAATCAGAAAAAATCATATGAAATTCTCAATTTGTACAAAAGTGCACTAAAAATTCAGAACCTTTGAACACTTTCTGAAGAGAAACTTCGAAGTAAAGTTTAGTTAAAAATACGCAAAGAAATTTAGACTCACGAATAGTGAACCTACTACTAAAGTGTCACGTGGCAATAATACCGTAAGATTATTTATTTTTCTTATAGTATCAAGTTACAGTTCGTCGGATATTAAAACCTGTAGGTCAACAAAAGACAAACTAGACAATCAATACGGCCGTACGGTTGTCTGGGCAACGCTCTGGGCCCGGGAAACCTCCCTGCCAATCAGATGTGTAGCGTAGACACGCCCCAGCTGACAATCGGCTCCAGTCTTCTTTTCTTTTAACAGTTTTCCGTTTTCTTTTTAATAAATAGGTAATCCCCCAATTTTTTTTCCAAAAACGAAAAAGAGTACACACGTACATGATTTTGACTTTGACAGTGCACTTTCAGAGATTACACCAAATGATTAAATAATTCATCGATCTTGAAGAAAAAAATCATGCTAATCCTTAAAAATGGATTTTGGTTTTTTACTTCTTGTTATATTTTCTATAATGCCATATAAAGAACTATTCTGCACTTAGACACATTTTATGAGATCGGTTGTCATGCTATGTTGTCACATTACCGTCTGCAATTAGCCGCCCAGACAAGAAAATGGTTAGTGACCCTGACTGCGGTATCGAGGGGCCCTGGTTCGAATCCCGGAGAAGGCGTGAATGTAAACTGCCTCCGCCTTTCATAGGAGGCAATGGTGGTCGCCTATTAGGTACCTCCATAATAGAAGGACCACCGCTTCTGGCCTTAGTAGTGGCCAAAACTTAAAAGGGCTTGTGGCCGTTAAAAAAAAAGCTTTCAAATTTATATTAGGCCCAAAGAGGTCTTTTTTTATTCACATATGCATACACGTATCGAGAGCATTTGGTCTAAAAATATTTGAAAAGCGCATATCTTTAGAATTTCCGGTAGACAGTCTCGCGCGCTGCAGATAAAAATTTTTATTCTGCACAGTGTGTTACCCCTGCTTGCTTTGAAATCGTTTTTCAAGCCCTTATACGGTTAAATGCGCCACCTCATCCGGAGGCGAACCAAGGAGGCATACCTTTCAGGTCAACCCAAGGGAACAAAACAACATACAGTCAATGTAAAAAAGACACAATTCAATGGCGGTGACCTAAAAAGAGAACGAAGTCAGGACAAAGACTGTCCCCCCCGTGTTGCTCCTGTTGTGCCCGAGAAATCTGTACATGCAGACTTCATGCCCAAAAAAAAATAATCAAAATGGATTCAGGAACGGTCAAAATGGATATTTCCTTTGAAGTATGATAAGTGAAATTTTTTGCGATTACAATACTTTCCTTACTTCGTACAAGGAAAGAAAAATATCTTACTTCTTTAAATAATGTTAAAAAAAAAGAAAGAATCGCACAGATTACTGAAATATACGTTTAGTTGCAAGGGTTACAGCCGAAAACATCGCGGCAAAAACGTCGCGGACGAAAACATCGCGGAGAAAACAACGCAAGGCGAAAACGTCATGGTACAAAACATCGTGGGATAAAATAAAGCAAACAGATAACATCGCAGTTCTAAAACATCGTGGTACAAAATATCGTGGTCGAAAATAATGCGGTTCAAAAACTTCACAGTTTAAAAACATCGTCGTCGAAAATATCACGGTAAAAAATAAAGTGCCTACAAATCATCGCAAGACGATAACGTCGCAGACATGTGTTTTTCAGGCTTTAATATTTGTTAATGGATATTCGCATAATGATTTATGACAGCAAGGTGGAAAGAAGGATAATTTTCACTTTCATATTTTTATTAACTAATAAATTTTTAAAAACAAGAAATTTGAACAAAACAAAAAATAATTTTCACTGTAAGAGTATCGGATTAACAAAAGTGAAGAATTAACTTAGCAATTTTTTTATAGATAAGTTTATGCAGTTACTTATCGTGCTTAAACAGTCTGTATAAAATATGATTATATGCTTTAATATAATTATTACCTAATATGAACAATTAATTTATTGATAGGATTTCTTGAATGTGCTACAAATGATTTACTTAAAAATGAAATATTTTACTATGCTTTACTTTGTGCTTCTTTTTTAAGAACGAATTCTAATAAATTAAAAGTCAGAGGCGCGGAAATGGGTTACGGATGTCACTACGCGCCACCAAGATGGCTTCTGAATGGAGTTTGAATGTTCGTCTTAACAGAAAAATATAACATCTTACGTAATGACGGCATTTATGCTGATATACGAGTCTCTAAGAAAGGAAATGGTATTGGAGAGACTATACAGTATCCTTCAACGATTTCTGAAACAACGTTTTATCTGTATTAGAGTCATTATTTAGGATTTTGGTAGCACAGCATTTAATTATGAGATGAAATTTAGGGCCACATACTTGCACAAGGAACTGGACACCAATTTTTGATGACAGGCGTGTACTTTCTTATATTCGCTATTGCGATTCTCTCAGTTTTGCTGTCAGCTCGTTTAGGTAACTCATATAGAGGAGGAATGCTTCGTCTATAAAGCATATTACCGATGTCAAAGTTTTATCGAAAATGCCCGACGGAGACTATTAAATTTTTTTGAATAATAGTCAAAAACAGTAGTGACAGTACTTAAAAAAATTAAAATATTGGAATCTTCATTGCCTTTTGCTTAAGCACAAGGTTAAATGTACGGCACATTATAAAACGTTTCATCAAAATCATGTAGCTGAAAAAAAAAATAGAAATTCATTACGACATTTCATGAAGCATGAATTTATCTAAATGATTCTGTAAAGAACTGTAGCATTCTTTTCTGAGTATCTTCGTAGTCTAAATGGTTTACGTATCCAACTACCAAGAGGAAAATCCGTGGCTCGAATTCAGTAAGAGCGAAGTTAAGTTTTCATGTTTCTCATTCCAATAATCTTGATAGTCTCTACACAATCCCTAATAGAAAACTTCGATTTCCCCTTGTAAAAGGGCGTGCAAATTAAAAAAGAATTAAAAAATTAATCAAGAATTAAAAAACACTTCGATAAAGGATTTGTAATTGTTACAGTTTTCATAAAAAAGTTGAAAAATAAAATAAAATAATTTTTTCTTCTTATTAGAATAAAAATATAAGTTCTTTTTGGAAGAAGAAATTTCGCTTTTCTATCCTATAATAAAGTCAAAGAACTTAACTCCATCGTGATGCATACCAGAAATATATTCATATTTACTGCTAAATTTCACAGGTTTCGTTTATTTAATTATGGTAAAGCACTCCAGGGCTACTTGCCTAAAGGGAAGGATGCCTTTATGGAGGATTTTCTAAGGAAAACTGTATGTTGTACATGTTACCCATGGGACAACCATGAACAAGCTAATACTATTAACACATTCACCGGGATTCGAACCCCTGACCGAACTATCAGTGTTCAGCGATTTTACAGCTCGGCCATCGGCGGGCTCAGTTTCATATGAAAAAGTTTCCAAAGAAACTATTAAATCTATCCATTTTCTTTTATATTTCTTCATAGACTTTTTACTTTCACCAACTGATTAATTGAGCTCTTAAATGTAAAACAAAATTCCCAATTTGAGACCTAAAATGCGATATGAAATATGAATACATGTAAGAACAGTGGAGAGCAGTAGCACTGCTAAATTAAAGAACAAAACATGTGGCCTCCTATCTAGAAAATCGAGATATAGATGGAAAACGAAAGACCATCATATGGAGTATTTAAGAAACAAGCAGTTTTACTTTAAAAAACAAAATTAATTATAACTCAGAATATTCATTCTAAAATCGCATAAACAGTTTTTGCGTATGACGCAGGATTTTGTTGTCTTGTATTCTTAACATAAGTACTAAATGATAATACGGTTTTAATATACGATACGATCGTATTTAATATTGCACGATGAGTTCTAGCTATTATGACTAAGACCATAGCTCATCCAGAAATTTAAAGAAACTACGAATCTGTCTTCCACATTCCCATAAAGGTAATACCTCTTCTTTATAACTCAAACGAAGTTTGAGTTTACTTCGTTTATTTGCATCTTATTTCATATTTTAAATGACGTGAATAGACATGATTTGGCACTTTTAATTTAAAAATTTATGTCATTAATATCTTTATGATGTTTTATTACTTTAGAAGATAATAATCTGCTAATCATAAAAAAATTAACTACAAATAGTTTTCCCTTTTAATTAATGCAAATTGGCCAATACTGAAGCCAGCCAGTGTTTTTCAGAATACGAATTCTGTAAATAATAATCTCCAATTTGGAAAGTATTTACCGTATATTCTCGAATATAAACGATTCGTATATAAGCTGAGAGTGTACTTTTTCTCCAAAAATTACCTAAAATTCAAAACCCATATATAAGCCGAAATGGAATAAATGAATAAATAAATTCCTGTAATATTCAAATATGTCGGTTTGAGGGCGCAAATGCTGCGAAGCAGGTAATATTTCCCGATGGAATCGTTTTAAAGCATAACGCCAGACGCCAATGACGATAATTTTACCTCTGTAACTCTCCCTGAAGCTAGAATATTTTCCCATTTTCTTTGTTTCGTTTATACGTTCTGTGGTATTTGTGCTAATCTTATTTTCATTTTAGATGCGAGGCAAAAAACCAAAACCAGCAATATAAAATATTTTGAAAATAAACAACTCATTTTCATAAAACGAATAACTCATTCCATTTAAATTTTTTTCGTAAACATAAAAAATATAAGCTAAAGAAATAAAAAAAGTACTACATCAGGCGATTTATTGGTTGAGTCCATTCAGCATATTGTTTTAGTTTGGTTTATTTGATTACAGAAAAGCACACTACAGCTATCTGCCTAAGGGGAAGAATGCTTTCGTGGAAGATTTTCTAAGGCAAACTGAGGTGTATACACGTCACACTTGGAAAAAAACTACGAAAAGCCTATGCAGCCAACGCGTTTGCCGAGACTCGATCCCCGGACCGAACTACCAGCATTTAGAGGCTTAACTACTCGGCCACTTGTGGACTCCCAGCTACTAGAAACGAACGTACGTTTTTTGCGAGATTAGCGGATGCCGCCTAATTTAGCTTTACAAATGTTCCAAAAACTGTCGGTTTATTGACAGAAAAATACGGTATATTGATCAATGTTTTGCCCAATAACCTACTCGTCATTTAATGCTTTAACATAAACGTCATTTAATGCCTCAAAACCCTTTTTCTAAACTGATATTTTATTTTTGAGCTACATGCAAAGGCAAAAATAAAACTTTCGTTCTTCAGTCTGTTTATGGTCCTTGAATATGATCTCTAATTTTAATTTTAAATATATCATCCGGGTTTTTATCGTACGTGTTTCAAACCTTCTATGCTTTGTTTTTTATAACGAATGCAAATTTTTTCTAATTACCTCGAAAGACCACCAAGGGGGAGACAAACTATAGATACCGTGTTTCTAGCCGTCGAGCTAACTCGCACGGATGACCTAAGCCATTACCGTCTGGGAAAGCATGGACTGCCCTTTCTGGCCGTAGTAATCGGGCCCGTTTATTGTGCGCCCAGAGCCGCTATTGTCATAGTAAAATACTAAGCCAGTGTACGCACCCCTGGGGGGAAGTTTCCTTGATGTAGTCAAGATGATCAATACGGTAAACTTAGCTGTATTGATAATCTTGCTAATACAGCTAAGTATTAGCAAGATTAGCTGATACTTAGCTATTCGAAAGAATGCGGGACTTACGTCATTAATGCATTGCGTGTATGGCAGAATCGCATTCCGCAAAATGAATTTTTAATGAAAAAAAACATGTTTTAGATAAAAATCAGAATAAAAAAGTATGTATAATTTAAACAAACGTATATGCTTTTGTAATTCCAATGAAAAAATGTTAATGAAAAGGACTTTTATTGCATTTATCGAAAGATTTTAATAAATATGTGATGAAATTCTTTTTGAAAAAAGCTGGTAAATTTTTGTTGGGACAAAGCTTGATGCAACTCCTTAGAAATTTCGCGGTAAGAATCACAAAGATTTCAATGCTTCTCATGAAGTGTCCTCTTCTTTCTCCAGTGTAAAAGCAAACAGTTCACAGGCGGTTTTTTAACAACTCGTTTGACTTTTTGTAAGTTCAAGGGTCTTTATCTTCTTCATTATCTCTAAGACCATCCATTTCTACATTCATCATTTCTAAACTAATTCTTTGAATTCTTCCGTATTCGAAATTTCTTCGTCGCCAGTTGCTTCTGCAATTGATACAATTTCTTTCCCTTAATTTTCAGTAAATGGAAATCCTTTAAAATTGTCGTCAGCTTCTGGCCAGAGTTAATGGTAGCAAGCATCCAGTGCTAGTGAATGAGCTTTGATTCGCATATGAATGAAATTCTAGCTTAGAAAAAATTAAATGCAAGCAATTAAGATAACGGATATACGTGTCTGATACGTGTGGATATCGCGTTCCGCAATTCGGCAAGGGTTTATAGCACGTTCAATGTAAACGCCTCATCTTTGACAACACCACAAAGGCAAACGTTTTAATGGACTAAAGTCACGACTTCTTGCAGGGCTGCAGAATATGGCCATTTTCGAGTCCATTGTCATTGAAGCCGATGATTCAATTCATCTCGCAAATGATTCTCAGTGACGGATGGTATTCCAACTTGTTGAAAGAAGGTCTATAATTCAGGATTTTCCACTTGCAGTTGCTGTATTTGAAGGAAAGAAAAGATCTCATATCTAAGTATACACACTGAAGTTGATGTTAATTTCAACAAAGAAAAAATGGCTAAAAGGTTTGTTACTCATCAGGCTGCATCACACATTGAGTTTAAAGAAATTTCAAAGGTGCTCATGTTTCACATACGGATTTTAGAGCTCCAGTTTGGACAATTATGGCAATGTATAATATCATATATAACGCTGCTTCCTCCGCAATGGGATCACGTTTAGGTTAGGTTATTTGAATATGACAAAGCGTACGAGAACTGTCTGTCTAGGAGAGAAGGATGTCTTAGTAGAGGGCTTTCAACGGAAACTGGTTCGTATTCACTTTGCACATGGGAAAACCAAGAAAACCAACCATGCAGCCAGCTCGTTCGCCAGTTCGGTCACGTTCGCATGTGTATGGACATAATAGTTTTGAAAAAATTAATTAAATGAAAGTACTTTCAATCTACTCACTTCAGTAAAATACATGTTTCATAGAGATCTCAAGAAACATCACCATTAATTCTCAGAGATCCTAAAGGCGTTTCACAGATTCATTTAAATTACTGTAACAGCTTTTTCAAAATATGCGCTTATTACATTATGCTTTTATATTACTTAATCCAGAAAAAATTAAGGCGTAACTAGATTAATAAGTTGCTTAATGTTGCTTGACGTAGAGAGAAGAATAGACAGCCGGGATAACTGGAGATCGGGACAGCTGCAATCTGGAAAACTATAGTTTAAGATAACTGAAGTCTAGATAATTAGACTTCTTTTGTACTATAAAGGCAAAAAAACGTTTTGGTGGACAAATATTGTAATGAATATTTTATTCAACGGAGTGCGTTGTCAAATTATAAAGGGTGCAATTATTATTTCATTTAATCCTATGTTAAAAGTAATTACGTTTTCCAAGAAAGCCATACAAGTACCTATTTTGATCAATAGGCATTTTCTACCTGTAAAGAAAAATTTGTTCTTCCAAAATTAAAAAAAGAAGTTGTTTAAAATCTATTTCGCAAATGGAATTACTAAGCTACATCAATATCTTTCAGAATGCAAAGCTTTCGACAGCATATTTTCCGGAACTTCTGTTGTCATGGAAACTAAGAAGCATGGTAACATGATATGAGATCAGAAATTAATTGAAGGTGAAATTAATTGCTTTTCCATCCAATCATCGGCTGAAGGCTAAGTAGGAAAAAGGACCTTCCAACGCAGAAAAATGCGAATTTTGCATAACTTTAAAAATTTAGCTCGAAAAGAATAGGATTAATGATTTTAATCAGAGGTTTTCTGTAAAAGACACTTTTGTGGTTTTGTTTGCTTTATGTAGACTATTTGAAAGAACTTCAAAAGAATATAGTTCTAAGAAAAAGATGTTATTTATTTAAAAAATTTAAGATGAGGTTCTATTGTGTTAACGGAAAAAAAGAAGAATAAATTCTTAGGAAAATATGACTACGAATACATATTTAAATGATGATGCAAAACCTCAATACATTTCTGTTTCCATTATTTCAAGGCTTGTCAGAGAGGGCTTAGCGTTTGTATGAATAATTTTTTTATCCGGGTTTATACGGTTATGTCTGAATTTTTTCGTTTAATTACTGTCTTCATTTCAGTTTTTATATTTGTTATCCAGTTAACAAACTGGCATTAGAATAACGAATTATTTCCAACAACAAATGTTATTTTTGTCGTTCATGCATTTTCATTATTGTATTCATCCAATTATTGCAGATTACATAGAATCGTTTGTTTCCTCAAATAACTAGAAATGCGGAAAATAAGGCACAAGATTTATTTACGATAAATAAAGATTGCTCAAAGTTGTAAGCCACAGAGCCATTTTTAAGTTCCTTTGCACAACTCTATGTGTTTAATTACATTAAGGCAAAGATGCACAGATTTATTTTTATTATAACTCATTTATTACCCTGTTAATGGTAATGTAATAACTAAACCATGTGTGAACTAAAATATGTATTTCTGTAGCTGTATATGAGCATGAATGGATAGCTTGATTCCTAATGAATTAAAATAATAAAGTGTGATAAGAAACGTATAAAACATTTTGATGTACGCAGTTTTAATAAACTGCACTAAAAATAAAGACTAATTTTTTTACTATCACAACATTCATTCCTGTTTTTGACTAAGATCAAAATCGTGGTGTTGCTAATTGTTATAAATTTCTAAATCAAATTCGTTAAAAGACTGAAAATTTAAAAATAATTTAATATACTTAATAGTAGGTATGAGATTTTTTTCTGTGTTGTTTATTAATTTTCCAATAAAATACTTTTAGGGCTCCCTCAATTTTCTTTATTTATTTCATTTTATTAAGTTATTTATTTATCTTTGTGAAAAAGGTATGACTTAAAAATTGTTTAAATATTTTGCTTTATATTTTTATTCATTAGAAACAGTAAACTAAAAAAATGAAACAAACAAAAAAATATGATTTTTTTGAAAACTGTGTTTGAGAAAGAAAAATCTGTTTTGAGATTTTATATTACGCCCAAAGGAACTTCTTTTAACGTTTTGTGTGTTACCTTTATTTATTAAATATCATGTTCTTCGCATTTGAATCATAAAATTCAATTCAACAGTAATATCACAAAATATTTTCAAAAGAACATTGTTTAAAATTTCCGATACACAGTCCTACGTGCTGGGGATAAAAATGATTTTTTGTTTTCGTACAGTGTTGCTATTGCTTGCTTTGAAATCGTCGATTATGTCAATCAAAAATTCGTTAAAGTTTTTCAAAATATGAAATAGATAATAAAAAAAATTAAAACTTCGGGCTTCCAGGTAGACACGTTCCGATGGAGGACTACGTTTCTCAAAATCTGATGGCTCTAGGTACCGTTGTTTTATCACAATGCGAGAAACATATATAAATTTATGCAGATTCTTCATTGTTTAATTTCTTTAAATATAACAAAGGGCGATAATATTTGGTGGCAACAATTTGAAAAGTGATACGCCGTTTATAGTGATTCAACGCAAAATGCCAAAATGAAATTAATAGTCTTTCTGAGCTAACGCCCCTTGGGCTAAAAATCATTTCTTTTGAAGGTAAGAAAATGATGCTCTCTCTTCATGAGAACATATTATTCGAAGTTCTGAGAAGTAGTCCCTATACTTTGTCGTAAATCTCTCTGTTTAGGATAAGAATGAAGTTAAGTTTGTTTTCCCTGCTTATAATTACAGAGTAAATTGACGTCATGTAATCTCTGAAGGAAAAGATCATAACCCATAATCATAATCATTTAATGCATTATATATGAAATGACCACAAAAAATCGATTTATTTCTGAACGTCAATAATTATCAAACGTTGTTAAAGATTCAGAATAAATTTAATTCGAAAATTAATTTCAAATTTATACGATAGCATAAAGATCGAAATTCTGATCTGGTTATAATGTGTATCTTAATTAACACATTGTCTTCTTATCTGAACTGTATTATCACTTCTACTTCTCAGTAGCTCTCATCATGATGTGAATGAGTATATAAAAAGTTTGTTTAAATCTTATTTTGACTCAGTTGTTGTTTTCGTAGACAGATAATAAGTTGCTTAACAGTCTCAGTAGGAGCCAAGTTAAACTAATTAAGGAGATTAATTAACCATGTGATTAATTTGGAGAGTTAATGAAGATTTGCTTCAAAGCTACGTAAATAAGCTTCAGTGTTAAAAGAGAATTGCATGTTGAATTTTGAAGAAATCACTGTGAAATGCAATGCTATCATTGAAAAACGAAAATCCGCTCAACTGTGATAAGGGTCAAAAATAAATTTAAAGATTTGATCCTTCTTAGTAAATGCAAAGATATTTTTAAAAACTGTATTCTTAATTTATTTTTGTATAAAAGCCGATTTTATCACTAGGTGCTCATTTTGCATTTAACGCTTTAAGTAAAATCTTCTAATATTATGCGAAAGTTTTTATTATTTCCTTGTACGAAGTAAAGGAAGTATTGTAATCACGAAAAATTTCGGATGTCATATTTCAACGAAAATACCCTTTATAAGAGCTCTCGAATCCATTTGAAGCCTGTTTTTACGTGGCATGTGTACATATAGACAGAATAAAGGACTCTTTTTCCCAAAATGGCTTTAAAATGGATTCAAAAGAGATTTTTTTGTGACGTCCGTACGTACGTATGTATGTATCTCACACAATTCAAAAGCAGTAGCGCCAGAACACTGAAATTTTGTATATATGACTGCTATAATATGTATCTGTGCACTTCCCTGTTTAGTTGCAATCGACAGTAGCAACAGGGTATATATATGCTCAGTCCTCCGTGAGCTCTGATTTTTATTCTTATATATTGGGAAATTGTGCATTATTTGCTTTTAAAGGGATTGAATTATGTTGCTCTTATATTCTGGTTAACATTTTTATGGCTTTAGTTAATCTGTGTGCAAAAGTTGTAGAATTATCAACTATTTTAAAGTTGATTAAGCGTTACTAAGCCAAACAAAGCCGCCATTTGTTTAGATTTGAAATTCTTAATAGAATAGCGAATTAAGTCAGTTTATGCACCGACTTCAGTGTCTTTTTGCCGAATGAGAACAAATGTAAACTTTAAGTTTGTGCACCGAAAAATATGTTTTCCTACCTGCTGGCCGTATTGCTTGTTTTTGCATGCAAACTTTAATTTTAATTGTACAGTTTGTTTTAACTGTATCTGGTGTTTGGTTTAGCTGTGTTTAATTTTATGCTTTCTGTATTTTACAATATTTAATGAAGATGTTTTGAGTTTTTATATATTTTTGTCTCGCGAAGTGAGAACTGAAATGAATGAATGAGAAGTATATCTCTAATGAAATTCGAGCAAAAAAACGTACATAATTTAATAGGCTGTACAAAGAAATCACGTGGTGTTCAGATTATATTTTTAAAAAGAAGATTCTTTGGAACAAAATTTATTTCAAAAGGACCAAGCGAGCATTTAATAAGTGTGCTTGCTTACTCTAAGATTAACTCAGAACTTGCAACTGGTGTAATTTCTAGATCTTCCTATAACCTAAGAAATATATGTACTATCCTACCTTTATCAGCCTACAGTAAACATAACGACCTAACGATTAAGACAATATAATGCTGCGATGAGACGTAGTACAATCATGTGAGCCCTTTCTTGAATATCTGCATAATGTACTAAACTAACTGCTCCCAGTGATTTGTTGAAGTCAGCCTGCACCTAAAGCTATTGTTACAGATAATTCCCAGGCCGTCCTCTATCATCGATTCCATTTGGAGTAATCTGGCAGGAATAGCATCAAATTAGCTCTTGAGTGCTTTACCTGGATTCCTCACTGAACTGACGATTACCATAATCGTTATTGGATACAGAAATGCAAACAAAATGCCACTGAGGATTGAGACAAAGGTTGACGTAGTCACAATGATGTACGGTTTTTAGTTTCATTACAACGATAGCACGTTCTGCTGATTACTAAACAAAGTGCAAATGAATAGATACATATTGATGACATCTTGCGTTCAGCAATATCACCTTCGTAAATAAGCTATTATCGTACCTTGTATAAATAAGAAAAATAGAGAGAGACCTGCACAGCAGGTTGTATCATAGAATAAGCAACATTGAGAAGTCTGTTTCAATTTTATTCTGACTTATGTAGTGTTATCTTACCACGATGGAAGTATAAAAAATGTCATGGCTGTATAGAGTTTGGTAACACAAACTAGCCTCAAACTCCTAACAGACTTGGAGCGAATTATCGCTTGGTCTTAAGTAACAACTGAGTCCTGAAAAGGTTCAATAGAATCTTTTTATTAAATCAGAACTTAATCATAAAATGCATGTCTTGTGCTTACAAAGCAACCACCAATTGTGGCGATGAATCTTAAATTAACAATAAATTCAAATTTAAAACTAAGCATAGTAGTCAAAGACTACACATTGGATTTAACACGAAGTTGGATAAAAGCTTCTCCCCGACGTAACAATTTAAATGTGTTCAGCAATAACGCAAAACCAAAGAATCACAATCTCATCAGATCTAACGAAACATTGTAACGGGGCCTCAAGAGGCGGAAACCCAAGAGAAGTATAGCAAAGATCTAAATCATAAAATAATTGGTTATGCAAATCAGTAGTACAGCTCTTTAAAATTCGGTAAAATATTGCTTCTTGATCACAAATCATAATCACGAATTTACATCTCTCTTTCTTTCCACCGACGATGGTGCAGCCAATCCACTGGGGCCGTTAGCATAAGGGCCAAGTGATCCGGCTGACGGAATAAACTTTGCTGCAGAAGTTTCTGGATTGCAAACTCCCCAGGCCTATGTTTGACGGAAAGGAAAGTAAACTGTTTCTTTTTAGTCCTTTTAAAAATTCAAACCCCCAAAAACACTTTTGTGTGTTTTGTGCAAGACGAGTGTTGTACTAGTGCTGAGAGATGCAAAAGAGTTCTGGACAAGTCAGTGGTTCTGGGGAAAAGGGTACACTGCGGGTGATGAGAACAATTTCAATTTCCACATGTAAAGAGCTAGAGATGGATAGATACAACTTAAATACTGTCAATGAGCTTCCACAATGTGAACAGTTAATGAGTTCGGTTAATTTTTTAAGTAAATTTATACATAATTTTGTAATGTACATAGAGTCTTTTGTGCTATAAATCATACGTTTCTACCACGCAATAAATAGAGAGCAACTCAGTCTTTCGCAGCCAATATCATCTCTTTTTTGTTTTTTTAATGCATCTTTATTTTGGCTCCCTTGATATTATTTTTATATAATGAATTGTGGTCTAAAATATATTTTGTAAAGATTATCATTGATAGTTTCATTCTCAGATAGCAAATAATCAGTTAGCTACGAACTCTGTGTAACTCAGTATATGTAAATAACTTACCGATCAGAAAAATTGTGATTTCAGATCTCATGTTAGACGAGATATTTATCAATCATTCCTTTGCATGTAATTTCTAAAGAAAAACGGTGAGTCTTTTAATAGCCTCAAAAAATGGTATTTTGTAATAATTCAGATCGAAATTTGATTCGTTCTTCTTTATAGCTCAGTTTCAACTAGAAGAGTTCCGGTTACAGTCAAATTTGAGTGCACAAGAAAATAATGGCCCGAAGATATTTTTTCCAATAAAGGTTTTCTTATGGAGAACTAAGAAGCCACAAGAATTTGTCAAAAGGAGCTTAAAAGCAACCCTCCATTTTTTATAAATCTCGTATCATTGATATGTATGGGGTGACTCTTATCTGATAGAAACAGATAATGCGGTGCGACAGAAGCCGAAAGAGAGCCATTGTAATCCTAAAAGCGCATTTCCGAGGGCGCTGAGGAAAATGTTATTGTAAGGATATATCAGGAAAGAAAAGTGTTTATCATAGGGAGATTTATTATACTCTGAAAAGAAAAAAACCCGAAAATATGATACTTTCAGATTTCTTTTTGTTTTAGCCTGCTCAGTTTAGATTCGTGTAGCTATTATTCAAATCAAAAGCATTGAAAAATAGATAAGTGCAGACTAATATTTAAGAATGGTAATATCATTAATGAACGCTTTCAAAATTAACTAATAAGCATCTTCAAATGAAGTTTAGGACATTCTAGAGACAATTAGGTTTATCAAAGCAAGAACCATAGTCACAAGCTATGTCATCGGCGGGATTCAGGTTACTCATGTTCTAATTCCTAGGTGGATATGCTAACCATTTAATGCACAAGAGCGCGCTTGGAGAGAATGCGATTATTCCTCACAATTTTATCTATTATTATAATGTGTCGACTAACGTATCCAATTTGTAACTTTACTAGTGTAGAAAGTTTGTAACTTTACTAAATCACTAGTGTAGACTAAATAACGTAACTTTACTAGTGTAGACTAAATCCGTTGTTTTCAGAGTTTACAGTATGTTTATGATTTCAGTGAAATTAAAAGTATGTGATGAATTTTTATAGTGTCTTCATTCAGTGTCCTTGTATTGACATTATCTATTCACTTACTTTACCTTAACTGCGTTCAGTATCTCCTCGATAAGCAATAGTGTCTCGCTCTAAAATGTATCATGTTTTTATCGCTGTTTCAAAGGAAAATGATAAACATCACATAAGACATAAAGTCTTTTTTTCAAATTGTTGTAGTATACTTACAATCATTACTACAAACTCATCTATTGAAAGCAGTATTCTTGATTTTTAATATTATTGATATTAACATTTATTCTTTTAATATTATTAGTAATTATTAAAAAGGCTTAGGAGTTTTAGTTTCTGGCTTCGCTACAGCAAAGGACTTATTATCAATAAAATTTAAGTCATTGGGAAATCTCTAAATAAAAGAGATTTTTTTCCTTTGATGCCATACCTGTTAAAATGTAGAAGCGAAACTTTTCCCATATTTTCTTTGCCACTCAAATTGTTCAAATTAATCTCAGGTCAAACTGAAATTGTCATATAGGCAGGGAATAACTAGGTTATAACACGGTACACAAACGTCGCTAGTGAACCCCTTTTTCACAAGGGATCACGAAAAAGTATTCCGAGAGAATTGTTTCAAACTGCGATGAATTTTGATAGCAATTGCAAGTGCAGTACTTGCTTGTTATTTCAGTTATTATGCATGACAGCTAGTGTAAAACTCTAGTAACAGAATGAAGAAATAATGCGATGCAGTGTTATAAACAATAGAAACAATTGTTACATCTTCAGTGCGAAGAAGTTTGAAAAAAAATTTGGAAAGCTTGAAGGTCGGAAAAAATACTGGATGATTAACTAATCTATTAAGGGTAATCACAAGAATGAGAAAAAAATTGCAAATCAGTTTTTTACAGCTGCTGGTCTATGTATATACGAATATATTTCTTTTTAACGTTATTTAAAAACTTTTCGTTATAGTTAGAAATTATTATCTTAGTCAGAGAGAAAGTATGCTATATAGTTATCCGAGAAAGTATAAAATATCGTGTACGAAAGATTTTTATAAGTCATGGTTAATGAAAATTACTCGAATTGGAAAATATCTCATCACAAAAGAAGGAAACGTTTATTTGAAATTGTCTGCTTGGTTATCTGACTGCTATTGTACTTTCAGTGGAAAAAATGATATCTAGCAGGCGAATCCCAAAACCAGAGCTAAAATAAAATAAAAAAAGCTATTCAGACGGTCGATTTTCAGCTGAAATTCAGATTTTAAGATTGGCAAGAGTTTGTAAGAAATTCGCTAACTTCACACTGCTTATTAATGTAGAATTTATTATTTGTTTGCTGTGTCTTTATATCACAAGATATATGAATTTACGGGGTGAAGAAAATATTTAACACACATATTGATATCTTCCTAGCATATGTTTCTGAGTTCTTTTTTTTCTCTTCTCATAAACATTGAATTTCTCCTAATTATGTAAGGAAAATAAATTTATAGATTTTCATACACATTACATCCACGTCAGGGTATAAGCTTACAATAAAAATGAAAAATACTTCAAGGCACTCTTAGAATGAATTCAGTAAAAACAATAGATAAAAGTAGTTTCAGGATAAGAAATGCCATTCATACGTCATATCATTGAACTTTATAATATAGGCAAATGTTTTACTTATTTATTTATTTTTTTAATTCTTGAAGATTAAACTGATACTTCATTCTTACACTTAAAGTTCCTATAGTATTATATATCTAAGTAAAGTAAAGCAGCGAATTTCTTTATTATGCCTGTAATTTTAGCATTTCATCTAATTTTCATAATTTTATTTAAATGAAAGGTCACAAAAAAATTTTGCTTCTGTTTTGAAAACCTGAGACAGTTTTATAAATTTTCGCTCTGTATGTTTCGGATTAATAGGATAATAATGCTAATTAATTAATTAAAAATTAATGTTAAATTAAATGAAATATTTCTTAATGTTAAATATTTCTTTTACCTTACATTAAAATCATACAACTGTTGCCTTGGCATTGCGATAAAATCTTAAAAATGATAACTTTCAAAACATAAGTATTACTTCTTTCATCGATATTAAAACATGATAATAATATAGGTCATTCAATTTACAGTGGAGTACTTTTAAATAAATAAAATTCCCAAGTGAAACAACAACACATTTAAAGTAACTGTAATAAGTCATTAAAACAATTCTTTTGTATAATGCATAAAATAATATGCGTTATAATTATTAGTGTTATGCATTTAAAAGCATTTAATATTTACTCAGTTTTAATTTAATTTGCTTGGGAGAAATTATTCTTAGATTTCTTTAAACTAAGTTCATTACTTAATAATTACCGATTAAATGTCTGTGTTGCGCCTTGATATGTGGTTTCTCTGTGTGAACTGTAACCGTGCAGTAAAACGTAAACTTAAACATTGCAAGAATAGTCAAGTTCGTATTAACATTCAAGTAATTAATTTAGTCGTGATTTTTAAACACTTTTAATTTCATTTTTATTTTTTTATCTTATAAATTAAAAAAAATATAAACTATATTATATAAATATGGAACAAAAGTTTTTTGCTTAAAAATTAAAGCTGTGAATATAAACTAGATCATTAGGTAATATACAAAAGCATTTAAGAATATTTGATCACATAAAAATTTGCATGTACATTATTTACCGAGGCCCATCGTATCTGAATTTACATATATCTGGCTGCCTACATGGTTCCAGATTTTTCTAACTGCTAAAATTCTGAGACATTGTGATTTTTTTAAAAGTTTTTTTCAACTTCATCCCAATTAGATAGACAATTAGATTAGGCAAGATAAGTGCAAAGTTTTCTGCAAAGCATCCATTCGCTACTTGGAGAAATAGCGCTTGGACTATATATTGCACTATCTTATTTTTATTATTGCGCATTTTATTGCAAAGTATTATTTTAATTACTCTACATTTTTTGGAGTAACGAGTTTTAATAATAAATTATAATGTAAGGTTTGATACTTCATATCACATTTCTTCTATTTTAGAATGCGTCTTTTTTCCATGTAAATTCACACACACACAAAAAAAAGATACATCTTAGAATGGAAGTTTTGTTATTAATTATTACAAACTTCTAATTTATATACATATACTCTCGTTAATAAGTGAGAGTTGATTACTGAAAAAATATCATTAAAAGTATTTTAAGTATTTTGTTTTGTTTACGTTGCTTCGAAGTCATTTCTTCAGCTGTTTCTTGTAACAAAATTAAGAAGGTAGTCTAAAAATCAGTGATATTTTGAAGTCGAAAAAATGCGGTGGTTCTTTACTAAAAATGCGGTGGTTTTTAACTTACTGAAAATGATAATATGACGTAAATTTCGAATATTTAAATATTTTTTCCTGCATTGTTATTTTTGTGTTTTGTTATAATATTCTACGTTGTTTAGTTATTTGTTTATCGTTTCTTTCTGGCGATCATTTTAGAAGTTTTTTCTATAATTATGTTTGTGATTATGTATTTTTGTATGTAAGTGCTTATTTCTTATATAGAATTGTAGTGTTTACGATTTTGAATCCATTTAAGTTGTGAAAACAACTTAACTAGAACGTGAGGTATGGCCTAGAACGCTCCTGATGGGCCATGGCAAAAATGTTTCTAGCCAGTTTGGAAACATTTGTCGATTTTCCACCAATCTGGCATTCTAGAAGCTTTGGAAAATGAATTTTCGAAGCTCAGAAACGATACTTTCCAGAAGCTTCTACGATATAAATAAGGCTTCGACAGCCAGCTGATGCCAGTTGTTAGTTTTCGGAAAGTCTGCAATTCAAGGAGAATTAAGCTGAATTGGATCTTTGAGTATTTGTTGTAAATGACATCGGGAATTTCTTATTTCTGGTGTGTTAAAGAAAATTTGCCTGTTTGTTCGTTTTTAGCTATTTACAGCTATTTATTTTGCTGGAATTTATTATTAATCACAATAAACCGTCAGTTTTTTTCTAATTATCCGGCGTGGTTTTTTAAAGAGACGTTCGTAAACCTGTAGTAAAAATTAACGTAGAAGTAAGTATTAAAGTAGTTACATTTTTAACATGCTAAAAATGCTAGATCTAAGTGTGACTGGAGTAGATTAGAGACCTATGGGAAAATACTTGAAAAGAATCTACTTCGTAAAGACAGCCTTCGGACAAGAACAAGCGGTTGTTTCTGCTTTACAAACACGAGGTAACCAAAAAAAATACTTTTGTATTCAATCACGAAATCACGTGCAAAAAATGAAGCATGCAAGTAACAACTTTCTGCGTTTTAGTCCATTTGATCCCTAGTAATATAATTTCACAGTTTAGACTTCATTACGATATTACGCATATTTAAAAGGAGCTTTTAGAACTGTAATAACTTTAAATAATTTTTACAAATTATACTGCTTGAATGGAAACTCTCCATTGGAGAAAGTGTTTTATGTTTATTTGTTCTATTTGGGACCTTAAAAATATCATCCACCAGCACTCGTATTTTAAAAAACTTCCATATTAAAGTCAACGCACCAACATCGTGCTTTTCAAATTTTCGGCATTAGTTTTCGATTAAAAGATTCAATGTATTATTTTTTCCTTTTGCATAAAAGCTGTTTTGTTATCTTCCTTTTCAGAAATTTCTATTTTTATTCATTTTTAATTTTCTTCAGCGTTTCATCTCTTGTTGCTCAATTAGGAGGCTAGATAAAATATCCTTGTTTTGATTCTTCTCCGATTATAATGAAGAATAAATTGGAAGAAAAAGGAAGTCCTCTTTTTTCTTTTATTTGACACTATATCATTAATTTAAAATCTCTTGAGAGCGGATCCGTTTCTTTCTCAATATGTTTTTACCTAACTTGCCCGACGCAATAGCTTTTCGAGAGAGGTTCATTATCTGAAAGGGGTTACGACTTAATTTTTGTGAACCATGTTACATATACTTACGAATTACTTTTTATTTCAAATCAGTGTGGTAGTTAAATGGTTGAGCAGGCATTTATCGTACTAATTGTCTCATTTATACGTAGATATGAGTTTCATCCTATTTATATTAGGACAGAATAAGAATTAAAAATAAGAAAATTTAATATAATACATTTTTTCACATTTTTAGTGTGTTAATGAGTCATATTTTACTTTCACTATCTATTTACGCACTGTATTTAATCAAGTGGGCTAAATTTAAACGTATCCTACGAGTAAGGATTTTAATTTTAATATATCAAGGATTTTGTTACTCAAGCAAGTAAGATTTCCATTCATTCCATTTACCGCTATTATACTGGGCCTAGCCTACATGGATTGCAGGCCTTTTGCCAGTTGTCTTCCAATATGGGAACCTGGAAGTAGAAGAGTCATAGAAGATGTCATAGAGACAAGATGTGAAATATTTAAAGGGAGAGGTGGCAATTTGCCACTAAGAGATTTGTCATCGTGCGGTGGTGTAATTTCAGATACAGGTATATACAATAAAGCACAATAAATGAAATGAGAAGTAAAAAACATGATATATCAGTACATAATTCCTCATTAAGGATCTTGAATATACATCAAAGTAGCATTATTTACTACATAAGCATTGATAGGCAGTGTCCAAATGTGGAGCCGTGTCATAGGATGATTGAGAGTCCATACCATTGGCTGGGGCAGAAAAACACATAAAATCTTAATTTTAAAAATATCTGTCGTGCAGAATTATTAAAACCAATTTTTCACAAGCTGGTAAATGTTCTGGTAAGTGTTTATCACTAGAAATTTGCACTAACAGTACATAGAAATGCAGAAAAGTTCAAAATTCACGAGCACTGGGCGTGGTTATCTTGAGAGTTCATTGTTCTCAGTAGTGCTCAGCATTTGCATTTAGATTATAAAACAAAGTATGCACACATGAAATAAACTTAAATGATAAAAGAAATGGAATAAATGCAAAATATATACAAATATGTACAGCCCGTGCAGCAGCGATGGGTGCACCTAGGAGGAGATAGAAATTTTCTAAGTCCGTGGTCACGTGAAGGGTCACCCTCCCGTACTGTGGCTCCGAAGGATGCTGCTTGGAATTGGCAGTTTAAGTTGGATGATTTTCATCTGCGTTCAGTGTAAATGCAGCAAAAGGACGGAGATATTGGTCCTCAGTAAGAATTTCATAGCTTAGGGTCTGGAAATAATTTAAATGAGCACAGTCAGACGCTTTTTGGTAGAAATTTTCACTGATCCTGTGTAGGTAGTCGTAAATAGTATCGATGCAAAGATCACTGTGTAATACATAGTTCCTGACGTAGTAGGGAGCGTTTGTAGCAATTCTCATGAATTTATTTTGCACAATTTGTAGCTTATTAATGTCGGTGGGTTTTGCCGCAGTCCATGCAGGAGATGCATACGTGAGGATGGGTCTCACAGCAGTTAAGTAGATAAGATCAAGAGTGGAATATTTTTCTAAGATTGGGAGAAGACAGTTTATAACTTTCAAGGCTTGATTCCTAACATTATTTATGTGCGGAGTCGAGGTAAGCTTATCATTTATAGTCACACCGAGATATTGGCTTGGCGCACTATGGGAATAGTTTCATTAAACAGCAGGAAGTTGTTATTTACAGGGCGATTTCGCTTCCTTCTTCTGATGAGTAAAAGTTGCGATTTGTTTGCATTAATTTTTATCTTCCATTTGCTGCACCAGTCCTCGATGTACAGAGTAAAATTCTGGAGAACTTTGATGGCATGATTAAAGTTGGCGGATTTCACTTTAATTTACCTTATTATTTCAAAACTCAATTCTATTATTTTTCGAAATAATATTACCACTGAGTACTTCGATTTTTCTTTTGGAGATTGAAATGTAGTAACTGATATTCTTTTTTTTTAGATAAATGAAACTGGAATGTGATAAAACATAAAAAGCTCTCAGTTTTTTTAGAAAAACTGTGTACTAGGATTCTAAACTAATGAGTGGACTCTACGAAGAACTAACTATTTTATTAACGGTAATTACTACATTCAGTACTATTACATGCTCTGACATGTTGCTTAGCCGAATCCAGATGGCCAAGTGAGAGTTTTTCTCTACATCCAATAGTTGGTGCTGTATTCTAACTTAACATGCCGCTGCCCCTTGAAATTCCAAATTTCAATATGTAAATTGCAAATAAACATACAATTTAACAGTTCAAGAACAACTAATTCTGCAGTACAAATATAAAAGCTAATAGGTAATTCTTCATCATGAATGGAATATAAATAATATAAACATCATCAGAGCATAAACATTCACTATGCTACAATTTAACTTGCTCTTTTAAACAGCTCCATTTAATGTAAGCACAATTTTCAATAAAAACACAAAGATAAGCATTGTTATCCTGGATAGGTAATAAACAAATTTTACTAATACATCGAATATATACACCATTTAATGTTTTCAGTTTAACAACTCTGGTTTTATTATCTTTACGAAGTAAAACTTCTACAATTCTAGCTAAAGACTATTTAAACGGGAGATTAACTTCCTTTAACACAACTAAGCTGCTTTTAAATTTTCTTTATTAATAAACCATTTAATGCGTTGTTGGAGATGATTTAAATAATCAATTTGCCAACGTTTCCAAATAACTTAAATGAACTTGGCAATAACTTGCCATTTAGAAAGTCTATTTTCAGTAAGTTGAGACCAATCTGATTCAGGATAAGAAGTAATGTAACGCCTAATTAAAATGACTCGGCGTTAAGATTACAAAGACATTCGCATCTGTTGACAAAGGTACAATTGGACGAGAATTAAGAATACCTTCAATTTGTGTGACAACAGTCCAAAATTCTTCTAAAGTCAGTTTATAACTTTCGATTGTACGTTGAAGATGATATTTAAATGACGTAATACCTGCTTCCCATAAACCACCAAAATTTGGTGCTCTAGGTGGAATCATTTCCAGTTTATACCTTCACATGTTAAGAAATCTGCGGCATCCGAATTAGATTTAAGGATTAAACTATGCAATTTTATCAGCTCTGATTTTGCACCAACCATATTAGTTCCGTTATCTGACATTATGGTATTACATTTTCTACGTTTAGCAGTAAATCTTTTGATAGTAGCAAGTAATGACTCTGAAGTTAAATCAGTTACTACCTCTAAATGTATTTCATTAGTAGCTAAACATATGAATATAGCAACGTACATTTTTGTATAATTACCTTCTCTCTGATTTTTATATTTGATGAGGAATGGACCAGAAAAATCGAGTCCACAAGTATTAAATACAAACCCTGGGTTAACACTTTCACCGGGTAAATTTTCCATAATTTGTTCACATACAGTTGGTTTAACCTTAAAACATGTTACACATACATACTCGATCATTAATAACCCACAATTTACCGCGAATCTGATGCAATAAAGCTTGCGCACCAAGGTGCAAATATTTAACATGATAATACTGAAAAATTAATTTAGTAAATACATGATCTTTTGGCATTATATACGGAAATTTTTTATTGTTATTGAGATTACTATTGACAAGTCTGCCACCTATTCTCAGAAGAGAACCGTTATTTAGAAATGGACATAAAAATTTTGACTTACTTTTAGAAGAAACACAATTCTTATTTTTTAAGGATAGAATATCTTTTCTAAAATATTGTAATTGTACATACTCGATCATCATTTTCTCAGCGTCATCCAGTTCTTTAACAGTTAGAGAACCTATTATATTTTTTCCTTTACAGTTAGCTATAAATCTGTAAGCAAAACTTAACACACGAATGATACGAATATAGTTATTACTAATGTTAAGAATATAATCTAAAACAGGGGAATTAGAGTTCATATTTAGATTAACTAAGTCATTGTCCTTAAGTTTGAGTTCTTTCACGTATTCCACCATATCAGATGAATTACTTCACAAGGCCTATTAGTCAAAAACGTTTCCTTAGTCAAGAATGTTGGTTCATACCACTATAAATCATTATGAAGAAGATCCTTAGGTTCAGTTCCACGTGATATCAAATCAGCTGAGTGCTAACATGGTACCACTTATGAATAGCATCCATGCTGCGAATAACAGAGACGCTATTAGCAAGAAATGCCTAGTTGATGAGGTTCCTTCTTAATCCATGATAACACAATTCACGAATCAATGAAATAATACACCTTGCTTATGGGTAGTTGAATGGCCCCTAATATTCTTTTCATTAGTTTTACCAACAGAACTGAATCACGAAGTTCCAAACGAGGAATTGTAATTGACTTCAAAGGTCACACGCGAGACTTCCTGAACAGAAGTCTTGATGAACATTCATTCGAAGATGACATACATTTCACATAAATTGCAGCACCATAGGGTTTCAGACAAGCATCGCAGAATCCTCTAACTTCTATTTGCCGTAATCCATTGGTTAGAATAAGTCTAGGTATGCGATAATCGTTGACTGTTTTTATACTATGCAGAAATGCCTTCCATTCTTCAAAGTAATTTTTAGGAAGAGGTGTATTCAAATTTATTTTTAGAAGCCAAAGATTTTGTAGAAATAATTTTGCTTTTGTCGTAACAGGTCCGATTAAACCTAATGTATCAAAGAGGCGAGCTACCGCTGATAAGACATCTCTTTTTCGTTACTGTTTCTTCAATGTCAAGTATCTTTAAATCGTAAAGAAACAGTCTATAGACGTATTCCATGACATTCCCAAGGCCTCTGTAACCTGAGACTTATCAGAACTTGAAAGGAATAATCCTGAGTTGCACTTTCTTTATTCTTCAAAAGTTCTGTATTATATGAACACCATTTGTATTAAGTGCATTCCAGCGCGTTCTAGAAGACTGGTTAACTGTGACTGCAATTCCTTGGCTCTTGCAGCGTATTAGCTCTAGTGCTAATGTCGTCCACGTAACAGTCCTTCAGTATGGCTCTTAAGGCATAAAGAAGCTTAATCGCTTCATCTACTGCTAACTGCTTTAGGACCCTTGTTCCGAGGAATGGTGCACTTGCTGTTCCGTGTATTATAGTCCTTAGACGATAAGGACATTGCTACCAACTGATTCTTTCCACAAAATCAACCGCAGGTTTCGTTGAGATGGTTCAATAAGTATTTGTCTGTACATCTTCTGAACATCAGCTCCTAATGCATAGCTGTACTTTCGAAATCTAATAATAATAGAAAATAAATCTTCTTGAGGTATTTGCCTTTTCATTAATACTGAATTAAGTGATTTTCCATTACTAGTAGCCGCTGATGCGTTAAACCCAACACGAAGCCTGGCAGAGCTTTTTTCTGGCCGATAAACTCCGTGATGACTAAGATAATTGCAAGTGATGTTTCAATTTCTTGAACTTCCTCTATGCGATTTAGAGCCTTATATTCCTTGATAAAATACACAGAATCCTACAAGATGCTGAAAACAATTTGAAGGAACTCTACGAGATGCTTAAACTGCTGCTTCTATCCATATATACACTGCGCAAAAAAATAGCAAAGTTCTATACCTTCTATTCTACTGGGCCAATTGACAAAATTCAACTTGCATTTTTCATGTTTCGAGAGCGCGACTTAGAATATATATTAGATTTATATATGGCATTATTCTAACACAGGTATTTTGACACAATGACAAGTGGAACGTCATTGTGTCAAAATACCATGGTAGAATAATGCTATATATAAATCTTGTCATTAATATCAGTACCTTGTAATATAAACCTTGTCATTAATAGGTGTTGGTCTCATTAATATCAGTACTTTAAATCCTGACTTGGAAGCGAGTATAATTAATTTTCTTTCCACAAGGATTCAGAGCTGGACAGCATCAGTTTTATAGTCACAGAGTGTCTGTACGGGAGCATTGATACAACCCTATTTTGTACGGCCGAAAATTGTTAAGCAAACCAAAATAAAGCTAAAACATTTCATACTGAAATATTTTTATGTATTTTCTTTTCAGATGTATATAGAAATTATAAATTTTATTTTGATCGCAGCCCGCTAGTATTTAATAAAAGCTGATACTGATCTAGAACGAAATTTAAGACTGTCTCTATTTTAGGAAAGTGTTTCTCATCTATCGAAATTGCACGAAAAATATGGAAAAGTCGAGTAGATGTAATAAATATATTCTGTTGATGTAGATGCTAGTGAGGAAAAAAAGTAATATTTTAAAGGTTATCAGGACTTGTATTTCTTTTTATCTGCTTGGTAAACATGGCGTGTCCTGACTGGATAATGAGTTTGTTAATGTCCTATGGAGTATAGCAAAGACGACAAGATGAGAAGAGTTAAAATTGCCCTTTATTTTTCCACGATTTCATAGTTGCTCCCGCACTTTGGGATACAAAGACCAACCACTTTGGTCTGAATGTAAAAATATAAGTCTACTAACTAACTAAAATTGAAGTAAGAGCTAACTTTTATTACTTTACACAGATAACTAACATATGACTGGCCTTTTCAATTACAAGGTGTGTAGTACGCAAACTGCGGAAAACTACAACACGTCTTTAGCTTTCAAGATGACTAAAACCTCTGGCCTTAAAGGCGGACAGTAACAGATGGCAAGCTCGCGTGAAGCCTCGTAGCAAAACGGCTCACTCTCTCTCCTTCTACTCTGCTCTTGGCAAAAAGGCCACAACTTAAATACTTAAGCTTTAGCAAGTACAATTTGCATAAACATATTAACGCGTTAATTCTGGCCAGAAGTGGAAAATAAGAGATGATAGTAAAGTTTTAAAATAAAATAAACGTTAGTCAAACTTAAGATCTTTACAAGGTAATTAATTTTTTGGCGACTTTTTAACATATTCAAGGTGATATACCAATGCATTTCATGTATGGATGTTGAAAATAAGCGAAAACTATCGGAAAATTTTTCCATTATAACCAAATAATCAACCCGAATGATGATGGCTATTGGGAGCTTATAAAACATAGATTATATATCATATTACTATTTAGAAGGCTGACTGTTAACTGGTTTATCGGATATTTTCTTTACAAAATAAGCAAAATTCCTTCAAGAAAAAAAATGCAGTAATCAAAAATCTAAAACTTGAGATTACTTTCGAAATAGGTTGCTGCGTTGGAAAAATGGAAGAAAGAAAATTCTGCATGAAATATGTGACAAATTGTTTTTATGAAAATAAAAGTTCAAAATTGTCGGTATTACTTTCATTGAAATGACCAAACAGTATTAAAAATGCTAAAATTTTAGAAGCAATTTTATAGTCGTGTTTATAAGAAAAAATATCATTATGACGGTGATGCTTTTTCTCAAATCTCTTAATTCTTTTCGAACCAAACCACTACGCACATTTATCGATAAATCAACTAATTATGAGGTGCAAAAATTGCTTTCTTGCTTTCGAGAGAGACGATCTCGCCCCCTTTTTCCCTTCTAAAAAACTACCCCCTACTTCGTTTTCCGAATAATCGCATGCTCTTCGGGGGTCTTTTATCTTTTCGGCAACCCTGCTGGTAGCTGTCGATCGATATTTGGCAGCTAGCCAAGTGTCCGTCTGGCCGGCCGAGTGTGATGTCTGCGGGCCGGGGTCTAATCGTTTCCGACGTCGGGTCACGCACAACACCCCCTCTCATCCCACTCAAATTCTCCACCACCCGAGAAGAATCGTTCCGGGATGAACATCCTTTTGCTTCTCACCCTGTACTCTTGCGCCACCTGTGTGGAAGAATACGAGGGCGAGCAGAACTTTCTTTATCGAGAATTTTCAGGAAGAGTACAACAAAATATGAACAAATTGCGATTTATTAAAATAAACTCAGAAAAAATAAATAACTTTTTTGAAAAAAAAAATGAACTTAAACAAGAAATTTGTAAGCAGTTGATAACACACGTGAACCTTACGATCAGATTTTCAGCTATAATATTGTTGCGTGAGTACGGGTTCGTTATGTATTGAATGCACAAGTCATTAAAAAAGTTAACAAACATTTATTCTTTCCAAAAGAAATGAATTAAAATACTGAAATATTTCTTCAGAGATATTAGCACAATATCACAGTATCTCAAACGTTAAACAGATAAAGTTAATCCAATCTCACAGCGAATTCGCTACAATCACAGCATTACGTAAACAAACAGCAGTTTGCTTTAAACAGCTACAATTACAACTACTGAGATGAAGTGTTTCAACTCGGCTTTTATAAGCTTTTTAATTATTTTCTAGAACCTTCTCGAATTTTCTCGATTTTTCTGGATGACAACAGCAATTAGAAGATATTTATTTATTAAATATTAAATGCATAAGCTCTTTTATTTTTAGTTTTCCAACGTAGCTTCCTCTTCAATAATCGTCTGCTTTGCACGGGAAAATAAAGCAATTTTAATTACAATTCCAAATAGCCAAATAAATATGATATCCGTAACAATATTGCTACGAAGTTTGCTCATATATAGATAACTTAAATCAAATTATACTTGAAACTTTTGTGTTTTTCTGTGCAATATAACATGAAAAGCTAAACAGAAATGATGTCCTGCCGGAAAAATAAGAATACAAGCGCAAGTCTATTAAACATTGAATAAATGGCTATCTGGTGGATTTGGCGAGATATCACCAAGCTGGCAAAGGGTTTGGCGACTAAATTGGCGAAATCGCCAAAAGTCGGAACACAAGTAATTAAGAGAATATCTGAATTATTGGAACAGAATATTGTAGATACAAAATCATTAGCAGAATGTGAAATGAATCTACAAGAAAAAGCAGATCAGATTTTTAAGTTAGATCTAGAAATTGAGGATTTAATTCCTAAAGTATCTGATCTCGAAACAGAAATCGAGAATCGGGAGTCAAGAGAATGTGAGCGAGGTGATGAATATTCCCGAACTATGATGTAAATATATGTAAATATTTAGTGTAGCAATAAAACAATTTATCATCATCCTGAAGAATGAAAAGTAATCAAACTTACTACTAACCATCCTGACAGATCAGATAACAATAGCTGTCTCTAGAATTGCACCTATTCTCGTGTAAATACTCTGGTGAGCTAATTACGTCATTCCCTCTTGCTAGCTTCCACCTTGCTACTCGCTTTGCTTCCCCGTGTAAAGTCCCTGCGTTTTAATTCTAAGAATCAATGTAAATAGCAATTTATCATCTTTCATTATGATTGAATCATAGAAATGTATCGGATTTCATTATGATTGGATAAACATCTATGGAGATGATTTTATATGTGTGAAAATAAAAACTGGAAATTCTTCAAGTTCATGTTTTGTAATCTTCAGCTATAAGCCTTCACGCTCAGCTACGACGACTGCAAGCTAATACTTCCTTATACGCTCATCGGAATCATCACATATAATATATATACAAGATAAAAATATTTAAATCAAAATTATAATTTAAACCAGCAATAACCTCTTAATTCTTCCTCTCTATTTAAAAAAATAATGCCTTTTTCTGGATTGCGTCATTTCTAGATTAATCCATCTCGTATAACTTGCGTTATGTTTCTGACGCACCTAATTCGGAACCTGAGCTCGAAGTTTCGAGAACTAAAACCTTTCTCTTAATAAGCAAACTAAACCAAAACCTTCTCTTGACGAGCCTCCATAGTGGATAACTGTTCATCTCTCTTGCCGTTAAGAAGCTACTTCGCTCGCTTAGCCTCTGCCAGCTATTGTCTATTCCTCTAAGAATATAATCTGTATAAAACTGTGGTTTGCGTAACGCACTCACAATGATGATGTGAAATGAAAACGAATATGTGTCCTCAGAATTCGTCATCCAGGAATAAAATTATATGTGGAATTTACGTCTGTCTTCGGGTGTCATCTCTTTAACTACGCAGTAAAGCATCTCGAAGTTATAACGCAGAAATCCATCGCCAATCTGTTGCAGCTTTCTCCAAATCATCCGATTATATATATATATATATATAGAGAGAGAGAGAGAGAGAGAAAGAGCTACAGATAGAGATAGAGATATGTGTGTGTAAAATAAAAAATATGTAAATCGAAATTATAATTTAAATTAGCAGTAGCCCCGTGAGTCTTCATTTCAATTTATGTTTCTCTTCTTTTTGTTCTAAAAGTAGAAACTGTTTATAATAACTTCCTAAAGTGCGTCTTGTCAAAATTAATCCCCTTCATGCTGTTTTATATAATCCTGCAATAATGATAGCTCTTACCCAATCAGATTAAAGATACGTTGACTATATATCTCCCACTTTGCTGAATGTGGGCTCTGTTTCCACTTTGCTCACTGCTTATTAAGACGCATCACTTTTTTTCATTGTGTTGTTCATATCGCACCCATGATATTGTGTGAACCTGATTACGCTGCTCAAGGTTTTCTTTATCAAGAAATTTAATTATCTCTTGTCTTTGGCCAGGTCTGTTTGCAAATGTTTCTTCTCCATTATGCATCTATGACTCCACCAGCCCTTGCGAATTTAACATAAGTGTGATCATTATGTTTAACAAAAAACCCTACAGTTCTATTACAGCTGTCACCTAGTATGAAACTATTTGTCACCCAGTATCAAACTATTTAGAGATTATATTACGCACACACTCGCATAAAGATAGACATACACACTCACACAGACACACGCACGCACACACACACACACACACACACAAATATATATATTATACAGGTCTACTAGTATTAAGAAAATAGTCATAAAAAGTTGTTGTTCCTTAGCATAAACTAAAAGAAAATAATATTATTCTTCTAAAATCATTCTTTGCATTCGTGGAATCTGTAATGTAAGGAAAAATAAAATATAAGTTTCATAAAAAAAAACTTTGAAAATTCACATGACACTGTCTTATCTTAGTATGAAAATTCTTAGTTCTAAGACTTTTAAATTAGAAAAATTAAAATAAAGACTGAAATGGTGCAAGACGTCGGAAAGTACGGAAACTTGGCAAAAGAGTAAACATCTCTGTGGGAAATAGATAAGTAGTTACCTCTCACAATGCATCTAATTCCACATACTGTATTATCTATTTTTAAGTCATTTTAAATCAATTATTCCACCAAGTTTTTAAAAGCGGTATTCTCCAAATGACTCTGTTATTTTCTTCTAAGACAATTATGCTTTATCGATAACTGGGAACTAATTATGGACAGCAATTAGTGTTCGAATTCATTCGTTATTAAAAAATCTGGAATTAAAACTTCAAATTAGAATTAAGAATATTTTAGCACTTATACCTGTTTACTCCAATTAAATTTAGAATTAAAAACAGAGACCTGTTTACTCCAATTAAATTTAGAATTTTACTGTGTTCAATATCTATAACCTTATTTTTTATTTAGGAGCAAAGCTGTTTATTTGCATAAGATAGATGGAATTTCGGTGCAATATTTACTAGCGTTTTAAAAGAGTTAGAAATTAAATGCTTCGTTTAAAATATTGCTAAGAATGCTCTTAAATTTTCAACCTGTCGATAGGGAAATCATGAGCTATGCAAATCCAAACATACCATTTCGAAATATATTGTTTAGGAAGGGTGGATTCTTAATTTTATTTTAGAAATAAGGAGGAAATCGTTCGAATAATGTAAGAAATAGAAGACTCAATAATGTGTTCTCAACTTTTTCAAACTAGTCAACAAAGCATGTGACGGATTGAGATAAACTGACTGAAGATGGGAAAGCTCTTATTTCTATAAGATGTATTTAATCTGTGGATTTAAGATATCATCTGTTAACTATTTAATATCCACCAGTAATAAATAACATTTTCCAAATTCCTGAATAAAACAGCAACAACAAATGTTGTATCATAAAAGCATTTATGATACACACTTATCGAATATGCTGTTTTCTTTCGGTTTTCAGACAGAGCTAATAATCATTAACGTTCAATAATTATTAAAATGTATTAAGTAATTCTATAAAAAACATTTTTTTCCAAAGTAAATTTCTCTTATATTACTATTTGGATGTTAGAAATGTCTTTAGCTGGGTCTTGCAAATTTTATGGTGTAAGCGATTAGCACCTTCAACTAGTAAACCTTTAAGATCTGAAGGTAAAACTTCGAAAAGGGTACAGTTGACTTTTTGTTTTCACATTTTTTACTTCAAACAGCGTAAACATCGACTAAAAAACTGGAGATTGCTAGTTTCGAATACACAGTTTCATCATTTTATATATTTCTTCGCCGTTTCGATTTAGAAGTTTTTAATAAGAAGATGCTTGTTTAAAAGCAAGTAAAAGAACGTTACAGCAAACATTAGTCATAGTATGTGTTTGACATTCTAAAAAAAATCTTGCGTAGACAAATGCAAGAACTTCATTAGAAACGAGTAAGAAAGGCCGATTTTTAATTTATACTTATTTCTTCTAAAACTTCGAATATCTTATTAGCTCAAAAGAGACGTTAGTCCCGAATGGGATATTAGCATCGAAACGTCATTTTTCGTTGAATCGCTATAAATGGCGTACCACTTCTCAAACTGTTGCCACCAAATATTATCTCCCTGTATTATATTTAAAGAAATTAAACAATGAAGCATCTACATGAATGTATGCGTGTGTGAAAAAATGACGGTACCGAGAGCCATCAAATTTTGAATAACGTAATCCTCCACCCAAACATGGGCAACTGGAAGCCCGAATTTTGAATTTCGAATTTGTTTTATTATCTAATTATCTATTTCATATTTTGTAAAACTTTAACGAAATTTTGATTAACAAACTCAACGATTTGAAAGCAAGCAATGGCAACACTATACAGGAGAAAAGAATTATCTCCAGCGAGCGACACTGTCTATCGGAATTTCTAAAGAGATGCTGTTTTTAAATATTTTGTGATTTTACCGTTGAATCGAATTTTATGTGGGGTAAGCGTCTCGAACGTGATATTTAGAAAATAAAGCAAATGCACAGAACTTTCATATTAAAAAGACAAAAATAGTTTTATAAAGACATCTTATTAAGAAAACTGAACACTGATATGATGATCTGAGAACAGAAAAAAAAACAGAAAAATACTATGCCAATACTTAATACTGTGTCGGAAGTATTAAACATACACTGCTACGCTGCTTTTAAAATTTTTGTAACCTTGCTGTTGAATTGTTAATTATAAAGCTACAAAGACAAAAAAGAAATGAGTTAACAGTTGTGAGTGTAACAGCAGACTGGTAGACAGTGAGCTCAGCTAGAGCGAAAAAAAACCTTAACAAAATCTTTTGGGCGACAGTTAAAAATCTGAAAACTTTTAGTTTTTTTTTTTTTAAATTTGTGTCTGTGTGTGTGACTTATAGTGAAAACATGTCATTTTGTTGGTTGTTCTTTATGCTCCGTAAAAATGCCTTTTCTGTGTTCTAAAGGATTTGTGAAATATCCAAATTTGTAAAATGAAAAACAATTTGTCGCTTACGTTTTGTTTCTGCAATTAATCAT
>KK120696.1:1043957-1098610 GCA_000611955.2 Stegodyphus mimosarum | reverse complement strand
CGTGAATGGCGCAAGAAAATTTCGAAAGAACTGTTTTTGCTTCCAGAAACATGAAAGCTGTTCCCAGACGATGAAAAACATATTTTTATGAAAGACAAGTTATTTTTCGTAAAACTAAGATTATAAGCGTATTTATAACAAAAACTAATGTTGTTGTAATAGACTGGTTAAGGAATTCTCCAAATTTCCGATAATACGTTATATTCAGAAAGTACTGGAACGTGCTAGAAAGAAATGAGCAAATTTATCTCTACTAGAAAATATGAACGAATAAAGCTTTTTATTAAGATATGGTGCCTTAGCTGATTCATCACAAGTAAAACAGGTAACCACACAAAAGGCATGTTTTTTGGAATAAAAACATATTGTAAGTTATTACTTGTTTCCTTAAAATAGGCTCTTCAAGGATTTTGCCAGCCCTCCCCTTTTGCGATCGTAATGTCGTCAGTAATCATGACACTTATTTGCTCTATCTCACTCGAGACTGTGGGTCAACTAAGCCTTTGTTAGCTCGCTTTTCATGACGCTGAGTAAAACGGAATGGAAATGGAGTGAGGCCAACACGGATCCTCTGTTGCAACTGCCGTTCTTTTGTAAGACGAAACAGTTAATTATATACTGACTAAAAAAATCATCTGTAATATATTACTTACGTACTCTCAACTCTTTGTCTAGTCATGTAAAATTATTTGCATTACAATAAAATCCTGATGGTAGGGCAGAGACAACTCCTGCTAACTTCCGATAGCTGCCAGGAGTCTAGCTGTCAGTCACCTGTCACCCGCAGCTGCTGTTCCTTTGGTTACGAGGAAACCCGGGTAGAAGAACATTACTTTGAAGTTCGTATTTTAAAGTAACAAGCTATAGCAAAGGACGGTAATGAGAAATATTAATTCCCACTTTTTTAATTATTACGGATGTTATAATCAAGGTACTGTACTTTTGCATTTCTATGTTGTCCACCAAGAATAATTACTAGAACTAGAAAACACTTGTTATACTACAAAATACCTTCAGCAAACGACAGGTTTTAAATTCTAAAAGCCTTTTATAAGAATTTAAACACATTCGAGAAAGCGAAGTGTGAAACAGATTAATATTTATTTTCAGAATATAAATCAAAATGATTTTGAAATTGCTTGGCATCAATAATTCTTGTGGTTGCGATTAGTCCATTGCAAAAGAAGCACCCGTGAAACTACAAATAAAAAGGCTTAACTAAATGTATGATAAAACAACGTAGGAAGCTGTAAGAAGTTTCTTTCATTTTAAATTTAAGTTTGGAACAGATTTAAATTTTTGTTGTTGTTGTTGTTGTTGTTCTCCGCGATATTTTTATACAAACATAGACTTTACTTATATACAAAACATAAAAAAGTGTGGAAAATTTCCCTGCTAAGAATAGCTTAGAAAAGATTGTACTGTAAGTTATTGATATATGGTGTCACAGGAGTATTTATAGTCCAAAAGGGGCGTTATCCCAAATGGACTATTAGTCTCGAAACGGGATTTTGAGTTTAATCATTGCAAACCGCATATCACTTTTCAGATTATTGCCTCCAAATATTTACAACCCTGTATTGTTTTAAAATTAAATAATAAAGCCTCTGCATAAATGCATGAATGTTTTTGGCAATGTGAAAAATCGAGAATTCATAAAATTTTGAATACGTAGACCACCAACCGAATATGGGCACCTGGAAGACCGAAATTTAAATTTCGAATTTTTTTTATTATCTATTTCATATTTTGTAAATCTTTTAAAATGAATTTTCCATTAACAAACTCAACGCTTTCAAAGCGAGCAGTGGCACACTGTACGGAAAAAAGCATTTTTAACTCCAGTGCTCGCGACTGTCTATCGGAAATTCTAAAGACATGATGTTTTTAAATATCTGATGATTTTACTACTGAATTGAATTTTATGTGGCGTAAGTGCGAAGATCGTGATATCTAATAAATAAAGTTAACATACAAAACGTTCATAATAAAAAGACAATAAAAGAGTTTTGCAAATCATCTTACGAAGAAAATTGAACTATGATATGGTGAACTGAGAAAAGAGTGAAAGAAATACACAAATGTATGCCAAGACTTAAATACTGCATCTAGAATTCTAAATTTTGTTAATTTACATAAAAATTTTGTGATTTTGCTGTTGAATTGCATATGGCGTTAGTGTGAAGAAAATTATGCTTAATAATGAAGCTAAAAGGGTAAAACAAATGGGTTACCAAGAGTGAGTGCAACATATTAAATAGACTGCAAGTTCAGCGAGAACGTAAAACAAAACTTCTGTAATCATTCTGTAACAGAATAATAAATTTTGCCTTTTAACAATGACTAATTCCTGCACGTTTAAACTTAATTTTTATGTTATTTAACGCGCTGTGAATTAAAACGGTTTTGGTTTCCTGTTTTATAAAATTTTAAATAAATTCTATCAGTGCTGTTGCAAATAACGTTTTTGATTATATTTGAAGATATATTAATAACTAACTAAAATTAAACTGAACCAAATTTAAACTAACTAAATTTTAAGATTGACATTTTCCATTTTAAATTTTCGCAATTTATTTCATTTCCAAATGCAAACTTCTGTTTAGACCTCTCGACCTTTTGTTTTGCGAGTAAGATTTTACAACCAAATATCGAAAACATTTATTTAGAGTTCAGAGAGTCAGTAACCAAAAGCGAAGATGTAATTTTGGTTTCTAAGAAAAGCTTTTATAGATGCTTTATATTTCTGAAAAATAAAACTTTCCACAGAAGATTTAGCTTCTTATTTTATTTGTATCTGAATTATAGTAACAACATTTTTAGAAAATTTCATGTTACAGTTTGCAGCGTAAAAACATCTCTTTTACTGATTTTCATGGACTCAAAAAGAGCTTTCTATTTTTTTTTTTTTGAAAATATCCTTTATCTCTAACTTCCGAATTTAAATATGGATACAGAATATTGCAAAAGCTATGTTTTCGTTTCACGACGTAAAATAGAAATCTAACTAAAATATGTTTTCAAAATGTTTGAATGTATGAAAACATGTTTTTCTATCATGTTTCAAACTTATTTTTAATATAAAAACGTCGAGTTATTTCAAAGGCAAACAAACTTTGTTTTTAGAAATGTGGATAACTTTTAAAAGTTCAGCCTACGAAGACAATTTTGACAAATATTTCAGCTGTAGTTGTAGACTGTACACTAAAGAAAGAGAACGAGAAAAGAAATCACTTTTCCCTCTAACTTTATTTTAGCGAGTACAAATTGTTCGCTCGAAAGTAAAAATTTAATGCTTGTGAGCGAATGCATTTTATGTGACTGTAAGCTTTAATAAAAGGATTTTTCTTACATAAGAATAAAAATTAATTGCCTTAAATTCATTGTAAGTGACTAGAAATAAACATATTTTCATGGTAAATAACGAGAATAAAGAATTTAAAAAAGAACTAAAGAAGTTATGTGTGGGAGGAAACAAGGGTGGAGGAGCACGGTGAAGACCAATCACCAAAAACAAAATAAATAATAAATAACTGCTTAAAAGCAAAAAGTACGAAATTACGAAGAACATTTTTAAATTTCTTTTCTCCACTTTCTTAAAAGAAAGAAAAAAAATTACATTTGGGGGTAGTAACAATGTTGCTTTTGCCCAAACAATGTGTGCATTTCCTTTCATAGCAACAGGCATTTCAATGGTTCCCATGACAACTGTAACCATAACAACGCAGATACTCCGGAGAGCCGCAGGTGTTTCACTTAGGAATATATTTCATAGTTCTTTTTTTATTTCTTTTATTATTCTCTTCCCTACATTTGTATAGTGATGCCAGCTTGTTTGTATATGTATGAAATTTTGTTTGAAGCGTATAAACATATGTTTTAATAGAAAAGCGAATTTTTTTCTAGTTTCACTGTCAAAGTTAAAATTATTGCGTTTAGAATAATAATATAAAAATGCCAAATATTCCTAAGGTTTGGGCTTAAGATAAAACTTCTTAGTTATTTATTGAAGAGACATGATTATTTTTACTTCTGTTTTTGTTTGAATTTACATTTCCTACTAATAATGTTCATTACGGCTTTAATATAACTTCAAGATTTCTTTAAATTTTTTTGCCGCAAGTCTAAAGCCCAGCATAGCACTTACACTATAGAATGCACTAAAATCTCCTAGACTATATTGAAAATTCATAAAAAAATGAACGAGTTATCGTGGGAGGGTACTATCACAACAAAAGTCATATTATGAATGTGGACATTTTTTTTATAACAAATAATGTTTAGTTCAAGAATTCTACTACAATCGTTACACTATCATTCTACTCTTTGGATGGCATTTGAAAAAATAAATGTAGCCCAGTTGTTTCATTGCACAGTGTTTCCAGTATATCTTATCCGTGTATATCTTATGACAGGGAATTTCTTAAGGCCGAACGAGATCGTTGTAGCGAACCGTCTTCAGCTAACTTCTATGTAAATCATAAGGCACAGCTGGAGGTTAGCAAAAAAATCAACGGACAGTGCTGGGCAAATTGCTTAAAGCACGAGTCTATCAGTTCAGTAATGAGTGTTTCGGATTTCGGATGATATGTTGGAATTGTATTCCTTAAACCTGCAGCCGCTGAATCAACTAAAATAAAACAATATTCTTTTACAGGAAAAATTCGCCAATTAGGAACATTAAAAAAGGTTGCTGATAATCAGCAGTAGAATCTGAGCATCTTTTGCGTAGACAAAGCCCAGTTTTCGTTACTTGGAAATATATGTTAATATCCATAGTTGTCGAATATAGGCAAAGAACAGTCTCCGCGCATATACAGAGGAGCCATTAAGCACTCCCTGAAGCAGTGTATGGTCACGAAACGTCATACTTTGGTCTTCTTTTATGAACAGCCATTTATTGTAAATGTTAGTATAAAAGCGTGCTGCGTAGCAAGACATCTCTGTCTGAAGATATCATATTTGAAAAAAAAAAAGAAATTTCATAAAGACTGCCATATTTAGGCAAGATTGTTCCCTCCCCTCATTCAGAAGCCTTTTCGTCTTTTTTGCATCTCACTCATCGTTTTTATGATTTTCATCGAAGCAGTTTTTTATGATTCATCTAGTTTCAAGAAACTTATTCCGTACTACCCAGCCTCCTCGTTTTCAGATCTGATACCCTGTGAATTTTTAATTGAAGACATTTACACCAGTTGTTCATCATTCCTATCACAATTAAAATATGCTATCCGCCATTATTTCCATAAACCCATATGTTTTAACGGCAAAGTGTCGCTTAGAGATGTGAACACATGCTTACAGAATGAGATTTTTTTTGTGGCTGGGATATTAAACACTTTGTGGGGTTTTACTTATTTAATTCCAAAGTTCTGCCTTAGAACCCCACGAACACTAGCAAGCGAATAATCGCTCAAGCGTGTGAATAAACACGTAAGTCTTAAGAAGGGTTGACTACCCTTTACTTTTTAGAATATTTACAATCAGTTCCTACTTGGAACTTACACAAAGCCTCCACTTGGGCTTGAACTTAAATAACTATGAAATTGAACTAAACTAGCTTAACTAAGCTACCTGAAAGGTATAGCCGAAGATATCAGAAATCTAAGTATTTCTCCTCTAAATATTGATTTAATCGGCGAAGCCAAGCAAAAGCCTAAAGTATGGCCGAGCGTAGTAGCTGAGAGAGAACGTAGCCAAAAGGCAAACGTGGGCAAGTCAGGAATTCAGACTCTTATCTCTCGAAGTCGGTGAAGCATTGACTTAAATAGTACTCTTACTCATTTGCATTAACTGCGTTTCTGAAATTAAATTCTGGCAAGAAATTGTAAGCTGAAATTAGAGTAGATAGGAAAGAATAGTAACTTAAAATAACTGTTAATAAACTTAGGATAAACCTTACAACACTATAATACGAAACACAGTATAACGAAGAAACAACACAATATTTACGCAAGTTTGCTTTTATCGGAGAGATAAGATGAAAGCTTAGTGTCATCTGTTAGGAAAATTATGAACTAAAACGTTTTTGTTGCCAAAATTTATGGCATGAATTGTGATGCAAACCGTATCCTCTTACGGCAATTTTATGTTTTGGTATGAATGTTTAAAAACTCTATTGACTGTTGGTATTATGTGTATTTACGAATCCAATTTTATTGATTTCTGACTTACGCAAAAAACGGAGCACGTCAATAAGCGCGACAAAAATTCCTTGATTGATTTTCACAAGCACAGAACAAAGAATACAATTGACGATATTTTCATAAATGGAAGCCCAGTGTCCCACTGTTCTCATGTTAATAATTAGGAGTTACACTTAATTGAAAAATTCATATTCGAAAGACATACCATTGACAATATAAACAAGCTAATTAAACATTTCTGAGTATTTTTTCACTAATAGGTCGCAAATTGAGTCTCAATATCAATCAATATAACTGATTTTATCTTTACACTGCTCCCAAGTCGCAGAGATCAATTGTAAATGCTTCAGAATAATACAGAATTCTTACTAGTTTCGTGTTTGCTCAGAAGCTCCGAAGTATCTATGATTTTTTTACAGTTATGATGTTATTAAAGGTATAGTGACTAAAAAACATTTTTTATTTCGAAAAATGGTAAAGGTTTCTTACCTTTTTGGTAGTGCTTCTGAATACAATATCAAATTCAAAAGTAAGTTTTTGGGAGCAATAATTTTTACAGCTGCATGAATTCCCGGGCTTGTTTTCATAAATTTTAGGATATTTCCTAAAACTTTCACAATATCTGATTTTTTTGGCGCATGTCGAATAAGTATGCGAATTTGATGTAACTTCTGTTATTCTTTTTTCTATTATAATTGTTATATTGTCTTCATCTATATATATATATATAAAGAAGAAAGTCTGTGTGTTTGTTCGCTAATAACTCAGTCACTACTATAGCTATCGTCACTAGACTTTCTACAATTCTTTTCTGGGTTCTGGAAAAGGTCGACTTTCATTTTATTCCAAACAAAAATAGTTAAAATCAGACATATTAATTAAAAACTCGGGAAAACTATAATTTTTGCCCTCATTTTTTCCGAGTGGCAACGGTCTCGCAAGCTGAAGATGAAAATCTGCTTTATTTCGAAAGTTGTTGCCACTGCAACAATTTTCAAATCCTAGAGTTTGTTAATCAAAAAAATTTCTAAGTTTTACGTTAAAATAAAAATCGCATTGCCAAACATTAAATACATTATTCCCGATTCCAAAAATTTGTCGGAAGCCATTTTGGCTATTACCATCTTCATACGACTTTAATCAGACGAAATATTAATTAAAAGATCTGAAAGCTCTAATTTTCGCACTCATTTTTCCGAGTGGCAACAGTCTCGCGCTTTGGAGACAAAAATGCTTTATTTCGAATGGTATTGCTACTGCTCGCTTTCAAATCGTAGAGTTTGTTAATCAAAAATTTATAAGTTTTACAAAATATAATACATATAAAGAAGAATGTCTGTTTGTGTGTTTGTTTGTTTGCTCACGTTATTGATTTCTGATCAATTATGATCAATGTTTTGCCACATTTAACCGAAAATTGAATATAGGTGAAATTTTGAAAGGAACTTGAGCTTTGACGACCATTTGATTAGAAAGACGAAAATCATTAAAAACGGCGTGCCATTGTTGCCGATATAATGAGAGAAAATTAGCTTATTTTTGTACAGAAATTTTTTATGTGGGTTCCATATCGCATCAGACTGAAAAGTATATGACTATGAATCGTATTTGTTGCATCTTTATTAAAAAATGATTATAGCGGTATCTTTCTCTCTGTTGTTAGATACATTACTCTCAATCTAGCTTAACTGGCTTCGGGTCCTTGCGATTGTATTTAAATAATTATGTTGTTTTAAGTTAGAATTTCAGAATAAATGCACTGCATACTCGGAAGCATATTTTTTCGGAGAATCTAAATTGGAAGCTGTCACTTCGAGTTATTCTAACTTTTGTTGTACATTCGGAATAGAAAAAAGAGTCGTTTGGCAGAGTTACATAAAGTTCCCTCCGTTGCCTGTCAATACCAACAAACAACAACGATAGCAAACTATTCTTTTTTAAAAGCTTGCTACTTAACGAAAAAAACATATGTACGATTATATTGTATAAAAGCATGTTAATTAAATGATAATCTTGATCTAAAATAACGGTAAAAAATTCTAAAAGGATTCAGATTTTAACGACAACCCAAAAGGGCTCTCTTTTAAAATTATCAGCAGAAATTATCGATAGAAATGGCCCAGGTAGAATAGCGGAACATTTTATAGTATATTAGATGAATATGCACTTAGATTAACACGAGAAAACTATATATCTTATATAGATATATATTTAAAAAGTGAAAAAAATTTATTGTAGTTCTATAAAAATATTTAATATTTTTAATTAGATATACCGTGAATTAAATGCATTTTTGTTTAAATCAATCAGATTAAAAGTTAAAAATTAATATTCTTAAGAAATGTATCTATTGCTTTTAAATAGTTTAATTTGTTAAGTAATAACAGACGAATTAAATACGAAAGAATAATATTTTACGCTTTTCCAAATGGCAATGGAATCGAATGAAAGGTCGCAAAACGCAAAGTCGCGTTTGGAACTAATAGCCTATTCGGGCTAATAAAATAATACGTTTCCAGAATCTAAGTGGTTTATAAATATAAATTTAAAAATCATTCAGATTACTTGTGTTAGGTTTTTTTGGGGGGGGATATTTCCCTCCCCTCCTTCCCCAGAATGTTAACGCAAATTAACGACCTCGAATGTTTTACGAATGGGCCCTTCTGACACCGCGACTATCTGGTGAATTTACCTTTTTCCCGAGAAAAAACTGATGCTTTAGTAGTATTATTGTTTGTTGCTAAATTATTAATAATAGTTATTTATAAATTATGAACATTAAGACTGAAAAACAGCACTACGTAATGTGAAGGTTTTTCTTTCATTGGTAAAAGTATGCTTACAGCGATTTTTCCTTGCATCCTAGTTGACTATAATAGTATTGTCAGCACCATGCCAGAATCTTGAATCTGTAAAAGTACTGTTTCAAAAAAAGCGCATTTAAAGGCTTAACTCTTTCAAAGGCAACAAAATTACTTTTGCTTATTATTCTATAAGGTATTTTCTTCCTTCATTCCACATGCCTTGGTTGTGTAATGGTAGCACACTCGGCGTATGTTCGAGAGATCCAGGTTTAAGTCCCGGCGAGGGCATTGTTCGTTTTTCGTGTGCTCCCGCCCCAAAATAACATAATGACTCTACAATTCTTTTATAGTCATCTCTCAAAATTTAAGGTCTGCCTTTGGCATAATACTAAAAAATATTAAAAAAAAAGCATTGAAATAATCCATTTAAATGAAAATAATGAAACAAATTCCAACTCATAGTTTTGGCAGGATGTCCGCTATATCAGTTTCACGTTTTCGCAATAAATACCAATAATTGTACATACCAATAGTTACTGCTTCAAAAACGGAAAGGAATCACTTGAGTATATACTTTTCATTACAAAATAACAGATTCCTTTTCATTGAGCTCATTGACGGCCAAGCAGTACAATCGCTGAACACTGGTAGTTCGGCTCGATGTTCGAATCCTGAGACAATGTACAATGTGCATGCGAGCCAGTTTCCCTTAGAAAAACCACAACGAAGGTATCCCTCCCCCAAGGCAGATAACCCTCGAATGTTTTGCGATATTCAAATTCACCAGACACCTTTTCATTTGTGGCGATATTTGATGAAGATCATATTGCACGGACACCGATTTATGCCATATTTCTGGTTTCAAATTAAATTTTGAAACTGTCTTCATTTTAAAAACAAATCCATCGTCAAAATTTGAAGTAGTTTACAATATATATATTTCATAAAAATGCTCCAAAACAGTATTACCTGCATTGAGTTTTTATGTTACTAGTACTAGTTCTTTTACAGAAACGAAATTGAATTCATAATATTTCATTATTTTAACAAACGTATTTAATGTGAATATTGTTAAGCAAGTATGGATAAATGCACTGGTACAATGTCAATAGGTTAAAGATGTGAAAGAATCTGTACAGATGGCAATGATATGACCATCACCTGTTTTGTCTAGACGTTAATCGCTGAGAAGCCTTACAATATACGGAAGTAAACTATTAATGATGCTGCTAAATCCGTATACTCACAAACAACTTGCAAGAGTTGCAAGAAGCCGAAACAAACCAGATCGACAACTTTACTTGTCAAGTATTTCACTTAGTTACAGGCAAGGACGTTGGTGTTATTCAACAAGTACTTCAACTCAAAAGGATTCCATTTTCTTTTTATTTCGGATTAAAAAAGACAATCCTTTGAAACCTTGCAAGGACGTCTACAGAGATCGTTTAAAATGGCTGTCTGGTTATTTCCACATTTTTCTTCTTTCTATCGACAAGCGTTTATATTTTTTAACAACTTCACTGCACATTGATGAGGTTGAAATTTCTAGACCTGTGAGAAGAAAACAATAGAAAATGAGACTTCTGATAAAGCAAATAAATTTAAAAGAAACAAAAGGTATTTGAAACTAGAAACATTTTAATCTCAACACTTTTCTTTTTGGTATTCCAATATATTTAGTTACATTATGTTTGAAGGCGATTACCATTCACATCGCACGATAAATTGCCAGTTCCCAGAAGCATTATTACAATTCGACGTGTAATATGATGTTCATCTTTCAAATCAGAACTTAATAAGCAGAGCTATTTAAAAGTAGTATTCATATTTATTTTAAATTTATGTATTTATTTTTTTCTTTAGAATTACCAGAGTTGGGGATGCTTCGTAACGACATTCAAAAGTGAAGGTGCTAGGGCTTTTATGCAAATCGTCCACAATTCTAAACACAGAAACTTCATAATTTTGCCCATATTCTTAGGAAAATCAGTTTCTAATTTGTAAAAAGCAATAGTTTACTAATCTGGTTAACAAAGCAAATGAAAACTCTCCTTACATAAAGTACATCGGCATGAAGCTGTTCGCATCTTCATGAAGGTTTTCTTTTCTAACTAGAAATTGATCTGCAGAAGCGTTCGGACATCTTAATGCTCTGACACACTTTTGAAGTGCCCTGTTTTTATAATCAATAGCCCACTTGCATTAATATGCCTGCACTTTTATGATGGGACACCGCTATGAAGGTATTCCAGTAGTCAAGGTACAGTGTGACAGTTATTGAGTTATATGAAGGAAACACTGTAACTTTTGAACCATTGGTGAGATTCAGTTAAAACTTGGCTACTGAATGCAGGACATGTTGGGAATTTGATCATGCGCATTCGTATTGTTGTTGTTCAGTTTCCGTTCAAAATGTCGAAATATAGCATTTCTGAGCGTATATTCATCGTCAAGGCCTATTCGAGCAATAACAGCCAGATTGCGGCTCAAAGAAAATTTGCGACCGAGTACAAGCTGAAGACAGACGATCCAAGTCTTATAACAATCAAAAATCTGATTAAAACATTCGAGGGACTGTTAGTGTTTGTGATGATAGTGTTGGCAATGTTAGTCGTCGAGCAAGTGGGAAGACGTCTGAAATATCAGAAAATATGAAATGTGTTTCAAAATATCCCAAAGACATCGATCAAACAAGCTTCACAACAGGTCGCAGTCAACCATGAGACTTTGCGACAACTTGGTGTTCACGATCTACAGCTCTTTTCTTACAAAATTTGGACTCACCAGCCACTTAGCGCCATTGCCATTGAACAGACTTTGTGAATATACTTCCAGCACTATTGTGAATATGATTGACAAACAAGAATTTGATGTGAGTATGGCTTGGTTTAACGACGAAGCCCACTTTCATTCGGGTGAGTACGTCAATAAGTAGAATTGACGCATTTGGGGGGACTGAAAATCGTCATTTCGCGATCGAGAAGTCTCTCCACTCTATAAGCATAGCTGTTTGGTGTGGAATGTTAAGTCGCGGAATAATCACTGTGATATTCATTGCAGGTAACTGCTGAACGGTAACTGCTGAATGTTATATCAAAGTTTTAGAAGATGATGTTATCTCTTTTGCAGGAAGGAGCACGACACAATCGGAGCGATATTGTGTTTGAAGTCCTGGAAGAGCACCTTGGAGAGCGCATTCTGGCTTTGGGATATCCAGAGGCCACTGAGATCGGAATCGCTTCGTCATCATATTCTCCTGATCTCAATCCTTATGACTTCTTTTTGTGGGGCAATATTCGAAGCAAAGTTTACGCAAATAACTTCGAAACCATCGCTGTGCTCAAAACAGCTATTCAGGAGGTTATCGAAATCATCAGTGTCTCGACATTTCAGCGAATTTTGCTCTTTATCTGCGCTACGTCGGCCAGCATATCGAACATGTCATAAACTAAACCTGAATATTTATAGTTACTTTTCAAATTTGAATAAAATTTTTTAACTAAGTAGTTTTGGGAGATTTGATATTTTATTGCATATATCTAAATAATTGTCGCCCTGGATATATTACAAACTATGCAACACATGAGAAATCAAGACAGTCGCTTGCAGCATTTGTGTCAAACCTTCGTGTTTCACCTACTCTTGGGAATTGTGTATGTAACTGATGTACCTTTTCTATAAGTAGGTGAAACTATAGTTGTATATAATGCAGTTATATTCTGATTTACGCTGCTTTGTCTAAGATCACTTTTCCCGAACTGTTAGAAAAGAGGGCAGTTTGGGAAATTTTTGTGCAGTTTGGGAACACTCGAAAAAAATTTTTAGTGTGGATCGAAACCAGGAATTCATGATCAGCGATCAAGAATATCAGAAGTAAAGGTTCTTGCAGAAAGCTGGTGTTTATCTAATGAGCGGAAGAGTTGCAATTGGGAAACTTCAGATTAGGGTCGAGCACATCGTAAAAATTATTACAAATGGTATTATTACAAATGTATTACAAATTATTACAAACGTATTATTATTACAAATGGCTGAGAAATTTAACATAAAAAAATTAAATAGTGCAGTAAAATTTTTCAAAAGTTTTATCTGCACCAGTCGCGTAACAACGTTTTATAATCCTGTTGTATTGAATATAATGATGATGTAATTATTCACAAAACGTATAGTTGGATAAATTACAAACAAAACTATTTCAATCGATACGTATTTAGTGTATCAATCGATACGTAGCTTAACATGTATTTAAAAAATGGATGTTTTCAATCGATACATATTTAAATAAAGATTTAAATTTTCAAAGAGGTTCGGGTAATACTGTTTCTAAATTTAAAAAAAAATTCGATATTACAGAATTATGAATATTTTATTAGGTAATGAATGAAGTGATTGTGCTTGTTTACAGTTCCGCAGTTCATCAACTTTTTTGATTACCTTCTTAAAATTAGAGTAGAAGCAATCTTCCAGTTAGAATAATTTTTCTTTGAAAGAGTTACTAGTTTAAAAACAAGCTTAGAAATTAACCAATAAACGTGTTTCTAATTTATTGGCTTTATCCGAGATCTAGCGATTTCTCAACTTTCACGGCCCACCAGCGGCCGAGTGGTAAAATCGTTAAATATTGGTAGATCTGACCTGGGTTTGATTTTAGGCAAACGGGCTGGTTGGATGGGCGTTTTCGGGGTTTCACCCATGTGCAGCGTGTATACGAGTCAGTTTCTCTTCACAAGGGAAGTCCTCCACGAAGGCATCCCTTCCCTTAGGCAGATAGCGGCCAGACAATTTCTCAACTTTCACAGAGCAACTTAAAAACCTTGCATAACCACATGCGTTCGCATTTCACAAGTTGAAAACTCACAGTATAGGTTCAGATTACAAAAAAAGTAAAAAAAAATAAAAGTATAAATAAAAACATAAATAGTTCTGTATTAGCTCCGTAGTATACAAAAAGTTAAAAAACTTTTATTATAATTACATATTTTAATTTATATCAATTGCAAACTAAATACAATAATTACGAAATAAAGAAGTGTGTAAAAATATGTAATACGAATTAAAAAGCAGCATTTATTGCTATTAAGTAATTAAATTAAGTAATTGTGTGTTAAATAAACTAGAAATGTAAATTTAAAATACCATATTTTACGAAATGGAATAAGAACTCGTAATGCTGGCCTTAAGTAAATGGCAAATATTTGAAGTTTCGCACAGAAGTTGTGTGAACTTATTAAACTGAAACTGTGTGAACTTATTATTACAACGAATAGAGAAAGATATAGTACAATATAGTATAAATTTCCAAAACGTTTTATGAAACCGTTTAGAGCGACATTTTTAAGGAGGCGAATTTCAAAAGTTACAAAAACATAAAAGGAATTTATATCGTTAACGCATGCAAACACACTAAGAGATTAAAATATAAAGTTACTTTAGAATGTACGGAAAACAACAGAAATGAAAGTTGCTATAAATTAATATAAAAAATTAGTCCTATTTCGACATTCTTTTCAAAATGTTAGCTAATGTTTACTCTTTTAATTAATAAGATTGTTTAAAATGAGAACTTTGATTAACTAAAACGCTAGTCTGTGAAGAATTTTCTCTAGATGTCGCTGTCCTCGACCTGGACAGGTGCCGAGGGAATAGCGGTTGACCTCACACGAGAAGACCAACACACCATTTATGGATTTGAAGAGCTCCTATTTAACATGTCAAAAATCGGTATCCTTTACACAGTTAAAAAAGTTAATTCTCTTTTTAACCCCCTTACCCAACATTGTGTAATTCTCTTGAAGCTTAGTTTGAAATAGTTTACTTACAGTCAGATTTTATCAATCAAACATTCTTAACTGCAAGAAAAATAAAAATTAATGTGTTTAATTCTACTAGTGCGTTATTGATCTAAATACATTAGAAGAATGTTTATGCGAATTCTATCATTCGTTTTATCTCAGTTTTGAAAAGAAGAATAAAATTCATCCCGAAATTTCTTTGATGAGTAACTTGTGTTTGTGAAACCCTCACATACAGCAAAATATTGATATAACCATATATGGAAGGGAAGTATACCAATCCGAAATTTAAAACTGAAAAGCATTCAGGCTTTGACTGACAATGCTTTCAGTTATAGACAGGATAATCATAAAAAAAGAACTTGCCCGATATTATGAATCCCTAACGGCCTATCCGCCCAACCAATCGAAATGAAATTTCAGATATTGTTATTTGAAGGTATGTGCTAGAGACTGTGGTGCTTTAAAACGATAAAGAGCAGTTACAATGCAAAAATTTCAAAATTTTCAAATAACAACATTAATTATTCTTCATGCGCGAATTGATCAGCGCATTGAAAAACCATAAATGGCATTGGAACGATACTAGTATTCCGAATATTGCCAGCGTAAAACATTTGCAAAGAAGAGCACTGTAAAGGACAAGACAGCACAAGAGAGGACAGGGGGAAAAACTTTCACAGGAATTAAAGCTTAAACGTGCCCACCCTTCGCAGACGAAAACGTATTTGCGCGCAAGAGATTATTGACAAAAATGGCCAACGTAAGATCGTAAGAGGAATCTGTATAACTTCACGTTTAATGGCAACTTTCAATTCTGGCAAATCTCATGCATTTGATGTGTATATCTTAACTTTCAAATCAGAAAATAATTGGAGTGAGGTCGAGGGATTGCAGTGGCCACGAAACTGCAAAATTTTGAGAGATCGCTCTATCTTGAAACGTTTTGTACACGTTGAAAACTTGCAATTCAAATAAAAATTTTCTCCTCCTTTTTCTTGTGTTGTAATTACAATGCTCTGCTCTCAAAATATTTTACGCCGGAAATTTTCGTCATACATGTATAGTTAGTTCCAACGCTATTTCTGGTTTTTCAGTGTGCTGATCAATTTCCGTAGGAAAAACTGTTGCAATTCGAAACTTTAGAGATGTTCCCACTGTAATCTTAACCGTTAGAACTAACTCTATCGTTTTAAATGATCACAATTTCAAACACATATCTTTAAATAGCAATATCCAAAATTTCATTTCGATTAGTTAAGCGGATAGGCCACTCAACTGCAGACAGAAACCCATAACTCTAGAACCAGAAATCCATCGGAGTGAAGTCGGAGGATTGCGGTGCCCACGAAACTGCAAAGCTTCGAGAGATGCCGCTGTCTTGAAACGTTGTACACGCTGAAATCTTGCAATTCAAATAAAAGGTTTTCCTCTCCTCTTCTCTCTTATGCTGTGATTGGTCCTTTACAATGCTCTTTTTTGCAAATGTTTTATGCCGTAATTTTTGTCATACATGTATACGTCCAACGCCATTTTGGTTTTTCAATGTGTTGATCCTTTGGTGTATTTGGTGTATGTCAAAAAAGGTGTATGTTGCCATTCGAATATTTCGAAATGCTTTCACTGTAATCGTTTTTTCTTTATCAACATTAACGATTTATATTGTTCAGTTCAATTTTAATTTTACATTTAATTTTAAACGAATAATGTTATTCTTTATATCATGAATTTCACATAAAATACTTTTTGTATGCGTCGACTTTAATACACAAGAATATAATTCGATAATAAATAATTTATCATTTATTATTTTTAAAACTTACTTAAACTTTAGTTTAAAAAGGAAAACTTTTATCTATAACAACAAAAAATATATGATATGAACATACTCAAAACGTATAAATTAGATTAGCAAAATATAGTTTTTCAATATATAGACTTGGTTCTAACAATTCTCAAAGCATTTCTTATTTGTCGCATTTTCAGAGAAAAGAAAATCTTAGAACATACTAATACTATAGGGGGTCGTTTCGGATGGGGTTATAAAAGAGCTCTTTCTAGTGTAACAATAATTTATTAACAGGTTTAATTTACACACGGACATTACATTTAACATAAGAAAATTACAAAGCAAGAGTCTGATACAACCTATCAGGTGCGTCACTTGGCTTTTACTGGAGTATTTCTCTGGCTACTCACCAGAGGGCACCCTCGTTGTTACATTAGTCCAATAGTTTGTATTAACAGCAGGGTTTATATTAAAGGATTGGTTACAGTACTTATTAAGCTATAATGTATAACGAAATTGTTTTAATTCTGACTGCGAATGAAAAATGCCAAGATTATGTTCCATTCTGCTTTTTTGCTCCTTTACTGCCCTAGTATATAAATGTGTTGATTAAGTAACCCACACCGAAATAAACTGCAAAAATGTCCCTTAAAAACGTGAGAAAACAATTTACTAATAGTAATATTTCATTTTATAGAAAACATTACTTTCATTAACATTAGATTCTCCTTGGCATTCAAGATCGACTATTTCGATATTAATCAGGGGATTAATGATCATAAAATTATGCTAAATTGCAAAATGCATGAAAAGATGCGTATAACAGCAAGTAATCTGGGATATAATAAAGAACTGGGTAGATCAAATTTTGGTAGCGATTATTAGAATTCAAAGAAATTGTACTGCTAATGACATAAGATAACCTGATTCAAGAGCTAAAAATTATTTCCAACCATAAAACTTATTGACACACCAATCAAAGAAATACCTATGTACTGCTGTTTTTTATATTTATTATTTCTCAAATATTCTCTCGAAACGTTTTTTTTCAGACAACAGTATATTCATATAGTACAACAAGTTATTTAAAAGGTACTGTAGTATTTTCAACCTCCAGTAATAAACTTTGAATTTTGTATAAGGTAAAAATGTAATGAATGATTCATGTATCTATAAAACCTGGAAATAGTGTGATATTTCAGCGTGATGTAAGAGCTATCATTTCAAATTGATAGAACACCAAGAAAAAGCGGCTCCCAAACATGACTTTCACTTAAGATGCCTTACGTGATTATAATGCCCCAACATCTAAAGGCGATCCGGGGAGGTATAAACTTCCGGGCAACCCAAGGGCACAATTTTGATGCAGACAGTCTGGGAATGAGAGCACAAGTCAAAGGTGGACGGCAAGTGTCCACCAACAATACAAAACAGACGCATACTAAACCATCCCCCAGCGTTGACTAAGGCGAGATAAAACCCCCAAGGACAACATTCGATATCAAACCATGTAACGCCTTCGTAACAAAGGGGCAGAAAAGACAATACCAGTATGGTCCCTGCCGAGCCTGAACCTACCACCGAATAAACGATGGTTCTAGTCACTGTGAAGACTGATTATTTATCCCAGAAGTTGAGTCTGTTTAGGTAACATGTTCTAACCAGGATGCCGGAAGTTGGTCCCCAGTCGATCCCAAGAGGGAATTTCAAATTGACAGTAAAAGAAATGAGGCTTTTGGCGAATTTCTGAATTTCAATTGCGTCATAAAAAAGTATAGGCAATTAAAATACTCTTGAAGTTTGTGGTCATAAGCATTGTTAATAGAAAAACCATGATTTTCATTTATAAAGTTTCGAGCTGGATTTGGGAACGCTGAATGAACTTTGGTCTGGACCAAAGTTGACTGAATATCAGCCAAGGTTTGGACTAGCAACAACCTCTGGTGATGATCCTTTTGCGAGACGAATTGAGAAAAACTTGTTTACGCCTAAGCAAATACTTATTTGATGCTGAAACACCAGGAAAAGTAACTATCACTTTATAGAAAACCAAGGGGTACCAAATACGAAGAAAAGTAACTACCACTTTATAGAAGATCAAGGTACCAACTTATTTATAGAAATGTTTTCCTCGACGACAAAATAGATTCTTTAAAACGAAATGTATTGATCGTATCTATGGTTATCAACAGAAATGCCTCACGAAATGTCCCAGAATGAGACCTTCGTTGTAATAAGATTTGCTACTTTTAGGAACGGTGTAGTCTATTATGAGACGCTATAATGCATTTAAACTATCACTGCTTTTGTATATCGAGAAAATAAGTAGAAACCATAATTTTCTTTCAATTATAGAGGATACACGCCAAAGTAATGCAACAACAACTGGTATTAGCTAATCTTAAAAAGCCGCATATATAGGGAAGTTTAGTTATTCTCTGGATTATCATTATTAGGAACCATATGTGAACAGATAATTACTTAATTGTCAGACTCTCGAAAGAGAATTAGAGCAGTTGTTTGCTTCTAAAGGTAAGAACTTACCTAATGTTGCATTATGATGTAAAACATTTTATGAATTAATTTCTTTTTTGAAAGAGCTCTGTGTTGCAGTGTACACATTCAGTACCAGGAAAAGTTTAAATGATTTGATAGAAAAGGTCTTTCAACAAGGAACAATTCTCAACAGTACGAATCGTTCTAATTATATGTTAAAATATCTTTGAAAACAAGAATAGAATTAACTTGATCTTTGAAAATCGTAATGAAAAATTCAGGGAAAGCTAAAATCTATACGCAGTGCGTTTTATATAACAACTCAACGATTACAATTCTTTTCGGATTCAGAGAAACGCAATCACTTCAACAAAATGCAGAGTTTGTCTCCTTACAGGACGCATCAATAATTTGAAATTTCTTGAATCTTCTTGAGTAAATATTCATATATTTTTAAGTAAGGCATCATGTAACATAGTAAAATAGCTTTCTGAGCTATGAAAGGGAGAGTTTACATGAAAGTTTCTATAATATTATGCACCCTCTGGTTGCAGAGTTTAAACAAAATTTTCTTTGATTACCTGGAACTGGACGTGGATTTATCCCTGATTTCGTATTAGATCATTTTTGGCGACAGGTTTGCCTTTAGCGGAATCGTGCCAACCTTTTTTAGAAACCTTTTTCCAAAGCGTCTTTATATTACATTATTGTTATTGTCTATATATCGCCCTTCACCTTGGTGGCTATCAGCAGCCGAACGGTAATATCGCTGAACACTGGTAGTTCGATCCGAGGTTCGCATCCCGCAAACAAGCTAATTGCATGGGCGTTCTAGTGGTTTTAGCCATGTGTAACAGATATACCAGCCAGTTTCCCTCAATAAGTCCTCCACGAACGCATCCCTCCTCTTAGGTCCTCGAGTGCTTTGCCATAATCAAATAAACCAAACCAAACCTTCAGCTTGAAGAGTGTTGGCATGGATTTTAATACACTTTTCATGTAGCCTTACGCATTATCAGTTTGCATACACTTATCATTAAAGAATCCAGTCATTCAACAAAATGTAAGATCTTAAATATAATCAATCTGAAATTCTTAACCAACCGTGAGATTTGAAAGCAAGAAACGTATTTTTTAATAAGTTAAATCTTTATTTTGTTTTGTAATAGTATAGCTAATTGACATAAATTAAAATACATTTAAATACAGTGAATTAAAATACATTTAATTTGTGTTATTTCGCAATTTTGGGTAACATTTGCAGCTTTGTTGAACTCATAAAATACAGTTACATTTTTACCTCCATATAATACGTATTTGACGTGATTTCGCTTGGTCTCCTTTGTTATTTTATGTGCTTCCATTTTTTTTGAATAAATTAAATTACAAAATATGAAACAGATAACAATAAGCCAGAAAATCGTTGCCATTCTCTGTTCTCTAGCTATATTAACTTACTGGGGTCCAAAAAATAATATCATCTGCAAAACACGAAAAAGTAAGACGCGAAGATAAAATTTTCTGAAACATTAACATCATCAAAACTCTAAGAACGTGGCTAAAATACAATAAAATCTGGAAGCTTTCAGATTTTATATTTCGCCCAAAGGGACTTTTTCTAGCGTTTTGTTACGTCGCCCAAAGGAACTTTTTTTAACGTGTGTTACCTTTAATTGAATTCAACGGCAGTATTGTAAAATAATCTTTTTAAACTGAGCATATCTTTAGAATTTCCTATACACAGTCTCACGCGCTGGAGATAAAAATGTTTTTTCTGTACAACGTTGCCATTGCTCGCTTTGAAATCGTTGAGTTTAATCAAGAATTCGTTAAAGTATTACAAAATATGAAATCGATAATAAAACAAATTCCAAATTTCCAAAAGGCTTCCAGATGCCCATATTCGGTGGAAAATTACGTTATTCAAATTTTGATGGTTCTAATAATACCGTTGTTTTATTACAATACGAGAAACATACCTGCATTTATCCAGATTCTTCTTTATTTAATTTCTTTAAATATAATACAGGGCGATAATATTTGGTGGCGACAATTTGAAAAGTGATACGGCGTTTATGCTAACTCATAATGCCAAAACGAAATTAATAGTCTTCCTTTGGGCTAATAACAATCGATTCAAAATACATCGTATTAGATCGTTATAGATCATCAGGGCGTTTATTTGTTAAAAAGAACCGTATAAAAACATTAGCGGGAAAAAACTGCAAAACAATACTTTAAAAAACAGTCTGTGGTATTTAGTTCCAAAAATGGAGTTCCCGGAAACTTTTCCTTAAAATTTCAAATAATTTATTAAAAAAAGTACACAAAAGTGTGGGCTGTAATGATTCAGCATTAGGGTTTCTTGTAACTATAAAAAATAGTTTTTACGTAGTCTTAACCACATCCTGAGTCACAGGTTATCATTTGGCCACTGCCCAGTTAATATCGCCCCCGAAACTCGAATTCCCCTCTGACGTCATATATTTGTGTGCGAATCTTCGCCCACGTGCTGACGCCTACGCTAGCAGGCAGATGGGAGCCGAACGACTTAAATTCTACCTATTGCACCATTACGTTAGGGAATTTTCACTCCTCCGTAAGGATATAAATGCTTAAATGGGGAAAATCTGTTAAAAATAACTAATTCATTTTCTGACGATAAATTTGTTACAGAAATGACTGGCAATATCGATTCCAGTCCATGGTGAATCAAGATGACGCATTATCAGTCATTTACAGAGAAGCATGTGTTTTACGAACTCTAGTATTGTTGAAGACAGAAGAGAAACCACGCTTTAAATAAAAATATAAAAGTGAAGCAACAAATCTGTGTTTGGCTTAGATTTTTAACATAGAACCTCTATCGATTTCGAGGGCAAAAAAAGTCCCTCTTCATCAGGAGCAAAGAAATCTGCAACTGAAAAACCAAGTTACGAACATATTTATACCTAAAGACACCCTAATTTACAAGTCTTCGATTGCAAATCATAGTTGGCAATTTAATCACAATTTCGACTTTGAGTCTGCAAAAATTATCCAGAAAACTTCTTCCGCTAGAAAATTGGATTTTCTTCAAGCTTTTCACATTCACAAAAATTTACCATGTTAAGTTAATGATTTTAAGCCAATCCTAGCTAACTCTTTTAAATCTCTATTATCCGAGTTTTTCAGTTTCCGTTATTATTTCTACTAACAGATGGCGCTACTCTTTCGTCTCTGTCGACTTCCTTAGAGTATAAATATGTTCGTAACTTGGTTCTTCAGTTGCATTTTCTTTTGCTCCTGATAAAGAGGGACTTCGTTCGCCCTCGAAATCGATAGTTTCTTTTCTAAAAATCTACGCCTAACACAGATTGTTGCTTCACTTTTATGATCTGTTGTTGCTCTGACTCATCTCACTTGTCTGACAGTAACATCAGTACAAGCCCATGAAATTCATCGTGGCAAGGAGTGCAAGATTGTGCCTGTCATTGGCAAGAGCTTTGAGAACCATACAGGTGACAGTACGACTTTACTCAGTTCCATCCCTAATTTTGAGGGAGAGCACCCCCGAGGGGGATGGGTCCGAGGGTTTCCCACCCCTCTTCCCTTACCATTAACTTCATGAGAGGACTTTCGGCTCGCCGCATATTTAGAGTGCCGCCATAGGTACTATACATTTACGAACATCCATGCCTTCTCCGGGATTCAAAACCGGGCCCTTAGGTACGGCAGTCAGTGTCGCTAACCGATATCTCGGTTGGGTGACGTTACGAACTTTTCAGATTCTTATACTTTCAAAGCAAGATACCCAGCATCTTTTCGCTTAATTTCGCTTGTAGACAGATTTTAAGCCCTTAACGACGAACATTCTGTGCAAGTCGTATCACGTAACGCGCAAAATTTGAGGAAAAGTGTAGATTTTTCAAAGCTAAATTTAATGTACAATTGGCAGTTTGTAAATGATGTAAATAAGATCAGAATAGAAAATTTTCAAGGACGTATTTTCTACCGGAAAATTTTTAAATTTTCCTAAATATTTTAGATTTGATGAGGCACGTTCAAGCAACCACTGAAGCCAGGCTCTGATTTGCATTTTGAACACCATTCTAAGTAAAAATATTCTTCTTGAATCATTTTTCCAGACACAGAAATGAGTATGCCCTTTTTCTTGTGAGATTCTATATCCATGCTTTCTATGTCATCTGCAGATTCGCATAACAAAGATATCTTGACCCTTAGAACATTTAGTATAGTCAGTTAACTACACCATCTTTAAAAGGTTAAATATTTACAAAAATAATGATAATATTAGGAATACGATTTCTTGATCCTCTTCATGCCGTACTGAGATGAAACCATATTCCTGTATATTATTAAACAAGTAAAAACTTGATTCTTAATAAAAATTCAACTTTAATAACATTAGTAAATTTTATTTAAATTTTGAAAGCACAAACATGTAACAACTCCATTCTAAATAAAACTACAGTTTTTATGTATGAAACTAGAGGCTGAGGCCAAAGTAAAATTTATAAGCTCTATGTGAACCTGAAAAGAAAATGTATAAAACCATTTTAATAGGGATGAAATCAGTTTAGTCTTTTCAAGCAACGACCAGTTCGTAAATAAATGTTTTGTTGCCAAACTAGGAAACAAAAACTTTTGAAAGTATAGGTTAATACGTATATGTAAGACGTCATGATTTTAATTTAATGTAAAATAACGGTTCTTTCTCAGTATCAATAAATCAATTAACGTGACATCCTTCCTATTCAATTGTTCAAACACTCCGAAATCTCATCGGTTGGGATTACCCATAATGGGCTGCCGAATATTGCAGAACTGGTTCTGTGGCGTGGAATAACATGACATTTAAAGTGTAAGAGTTCCAATGTCGTCATTTCTTGTTGCGAGTGCTCGTATAGAAGATTAGTAAGTGGGAACAATCCCTGATAGCTAATTGTGACGGTTTGGTGTTTCCCTTACTTTACTTGTCTGTATTTGTGCAGTGCTCACTTCACTCTGAACTCTTCAGAAGCCAAAGATAAACGACTGTACCACCTTCTCAATGGCCAGCACCGCATTCATAGTATTACATGGAGCCGTAACTGAACCATCGATTACTACAAGCAACTACTGATTCTCAACTCCTACTGCCTCACTCCTCTGCCTTCTCCCCTCCCCCCGGCTATCAGCTGGGGCAAATCTCGGCGTTCTGGCTAGAACCTGTACCCAGAAAGACTCGACTTCTGGGGTAAATAATCAGTCTTCACTGTGACTAGAACCATCGTTTATACGGTGGTAAGTTCAGACTCGGCAGGGGCCGTATGGTACTGTCTTGTCTGTCCCTTCGTTGTGAGGACACTATCGATAAGATATCGAAGGTTGACCGGATTATTTTTTTTGCCAGCCGGATGGAAATGAAATATGCCACCTGGACCTGTCGCAGTTTCCGTTTAGCTGTTACCTTGCTCGAGGAGAATTCCACAGAAGAGTCCGGACTTAATTCAACACTTTTAGAGTATGAGCAAAAAGTCGTAAAGCACATTATCCAACAGTAGCTTCTTTAACTGGTTTATAAGAAATTCTAGAAGACGTTTGGCACACCATCACTATGGAACAATATAAGGTATTTTTCTCTCCTTCCAGCATGCCTTCATGGTGTAACGGAAGCACTATTCGAGAAGTCCAAGTTCCAGTATCGGCGAAGGCATCGTACGTTTTTCATGTTTCCTGCTTTATCCTAATGACTCTACAAGTGTCACCAGAACTAAAAGTAGGTGGACAATAATTCGTCACCACCAGGATTTAGCGACTCGGTCTTCTCTTCCCCAGTCGCCCTTCAAAAGGAGGAATATATAAAGTATTTGCTCCCTCCTTCCAGCATGGCTTCGTGTTGTAATGGAACCACACTCGCGCTCAGAAATAGCCTAATGACAAGCTAGAAGCTAGAAGTGAGCATAAGCGTTTTTCCAAAGAGAAGAGCTCGATAACTGAGGCGTTATTCAAGACTTAATAGTATTTTAAGTCCAAAAGTTCTTGGATCATGGATCCGTGAATCTGTAACGCATTAGGCGTTTTCTCCTGTTATCAGGACTGAGTGTTCGGTGCATCATTTTAGGAAACATAGTAAAGTCTGTAATAGGGTTCTTATCCTCCAGTCCTGAACTGGAACAGGGAGCGGAAGGTACGCTATGTTCTGGTGTAGATCCTTTATTGGCGAATAACTGCACTTGAAAGGGATTTAAAATCCTCTTTTATTAAATCAGTATTATTTACAAACTTCCCAACTCGGGAGAGATACAGAAAGTAAAAGACCGCACTTGGGTCGAACTTAACAATCAAATAAATTTAACACTAAACCTAAAATAGAACTTAAATCAAACTTTGCTTCGCAGAGCAATTCGCGGAAGTTGGCCTCTCACTAAATGGTGCGTAGCAAGATATACTAATACTAGCGCACTTCAAATTGCTTCAATATGCAATTACGTAGCAAGCACTATGGCTTATAAATCTTAACTGCTAGCTGGTCAGGCGAACGTTGAGCAGAGTGTCCGTGATCTGAGACTGAAGCTCTCTCACACTAAGAGGTTTCTACCTCTGGCTTAAATAGTACTTGACTGTACTTCAAATTAGCATAAGCTGAAAACCCGCGCTTCTTCTGACGGGAAGTTGAAACAGAGAGGAGATAGAAAGATTTAAATTAAAATAAAACTTGGTTAGTTTAACTAAAACCTTACACTGTATATTTGGAAAAAATGTCGAAGGCCACTGTAATGTTAAAAATCAAATGAACGAGGTCCCAACCGTAGGTATCTAGTGAAAAGCTGAATATAGATATTCAATAAATGAAACCATATACGTGTAAGATAAAAATATATGTACATCAGCTTTATAATTTAATTTCGTAATTACTTCCTAATTCCTCATTTATAATTTAGTGTTACCTGCGTTTTAAAATCGCACTAATGTTTCTGGACTGCGTCACTTCTAGATCAATCAATGTCACATGCCTTGTATAAGACTGATGACGCAGCTAATTCTGAACCTAAGCTCAAAATTTCGAGAACTGAAACCTTTCTCTTAATAAACAACCTAAACACTAGGCTTCTGTTGGTGAGCCTCCATGTTGGATTAACTGCGCAATTTTGTTTCTACTTCTGCTGCAAGTGGACGTTATATCGCTCTGCTCATTTCCTGTCGCAACAATATCAAAAATGTAAATTATCTTGAACTAGCACAATTAGAATGCCAAATTGTGGCTGGAAATGTCAATTGAAATAAAGGTGAACATTTAATAGCTTACGTGGCTGTCAAAAAATGGATCTTCGTTCTATGAAATTAAGACTGTTGTGCCCTTTTTCATCACATACATACGTATAGATTGTTCTTTTTTTTAAGCGCAAGATCCCAGAAAAAAGGGAAGAAAGTTCTAGCTTTGCAAATAAATATTGAAGTGAGAGAGACTGGAAAACAGTATATCGTTATGAGGACTAATACCATTTGGTATTATGAAATGTATTGTTCTTCATCTCCTGACAATACAGTCAGTTGCAGAATCATTATTAGGAATTGCAGCGATTTTAGGATAGATGCAACTGAACACATTATCAAAGAAATAATGCGAATACAATTAAAATAGAAGCATAAATGTTTGATATGTCGATGTTCGTTAAATAACATAATTTTTAACAAACCAAGGAGCATTGACCATGGCCGGCAAGATTTCATTCTGTAAAACCATTTTTAGCTCGTTGAAAATAATAGATGCAGTTCTTAGCAATATTTGTTTCTTTCTTTTGAGTCAGATTGATTTAAATAAAAATGAATCTCCTTCACGATCTGTGTAATAAAAATATTCAGTTCTTTCATAGAATGACTTTATATATATTTTTATTACTTGTTTCACAGTAAAACTTTAAGGATTTTTTGATTTTTTTGATTTTTTGATTAATCGAGGTCGATTTGAAAGCGAGCAGTGGCAACACTGTGCGTAATACAACATTTTTATCTCTGAGCGAGCCTGTCTGTAGCAAATTCTTAAGATATACTGTTTTTAAATATTTTGCGACTTTGCTGTTGAACTGAATTTTATGTAGCGGAAGGGATATTTAAGTGATATTTAATAAACAAAGTCAGGCCACGAAATGTTAATAATAAAAAGACAAAAAAATTATTACGTAAGCCATCTGAGTAAGAAACTAAACATTGATATGATGAACTGTGAAAAGACTGAAAAAAAATAGAAAGAAATGTATAAAGAACTGTAAAAATATACTGCTATGCCGCTTTTAAAATTTTTGTAATTTTGTTGTTGAACTGTACATGGCACAACTGCGAAGAAAATGATGCTTAATAATAAAGATAAAAAGACGAAAAAAGATATATAATATAAAGAAAGAATGAGAAAAGAAAAGAAAAATATGGGTTAACAAGAGTGAGTGTAACACCAGATTGGTAAACTGCGAGCTCAGCGAGAGGGTAAAAACCCGTTAAAATCTAAAATCTTTCAGATTTTTTATTTATGTATGTTCTTTCTTTTCCCTTTGAGTTTTGAGACAATTGTTTAAGCAGGAATTGTATAAATGGGAACTGGTCAGATGAGATTTAAAGAAAGAGATCACTTGACACGAAGATAAAATTTAAATCTTTGTTCGATAAAACTGTAAATAGCCGCGAAAGATGAACGGCTTTATTGATAGCATAAATTACTTGTCTTTAAGTGGAATATCAAATATAACTCCTAAATATTTATAATTGGAAGAATTTCTCCATAAATGATAATTTTTAGATCACTTAATCAATATTTATATCTTCTAAAACAAGGAAAGTTGCATTTGGTTGCATTTAACTTGATTTTTCATAATGAATACCAATCAAAAAACATATTAACAAAAAGCTACAAATTTAGTTTGGCATTTTGAAGATTCAATGATAGCGCCACATAATGTCGTCTGCATTATAAAGAACTTTCCGAATTCGTAGTTTTGTACCGAATGGTTCTGGAATGTCATTAATGTAGAGTTTAAGAGCAGAAGACCCTAATACAGAGCGTCTTGCAGAATTCCAACCCTTTAACTACTTTTGTGGAAAGGGTGTCACGAACTTGAAAAGTTCGAAGGTTTTAAAATGCCGCTTACATACGTCAGCTGTAGAAAATCTGGAAGTAAATGAGCTTTTGTAAACCTGTAAAGAGACCTTGATGCCGATGCGGTCGTAAACGGCACTTGATTCCGTTTTGTAAAGCACGCCGCAAGTGACTCCTTTTTGTAAAAGGATGCTGTGATAAATACAGCGAGATTTAAAATTTGATATCATCTAAGAAAATTCTTCTAAATAAGGTTATATGTTTTTAAATGTTCTGTGATTCTTTTTTGAATAGCTCTTTCAAATAGGTTCTAAATTCAAGGTAAAAGACTTACAGGTCGATAGCTAGAGGTCGATTTTCGTCTTTACTACCATGTTTAAGAAAGGTAATGTTTTATAGGATGTTTGCATTCGTTGATATGGAAAATAAAGTAGCGGTGCAATGAGTACAGATATTTGTACGCAACAGAGTACAGTTTCTTGGAAGCTGCTTTAGTGCTTTATTAGTGATAAAAGCATATAACTTTGACGATACGAATTTTCGTTTTTTTTAATTAATTTAGTTATATACGTTGGAGAAACTGGAAGAACATACTAGTTACTGCTTCTGATTAGAAAGGCTTCATTAGAGGATAAATTAGAGGATAAAATCTCAAGATCTTCCTCTTCATTGGTACTAGGATTAGGAGTTGAGAAGCCTTCAAGTATATCTGTAAAATTATTATATATCTTGGGATTTTGTTAGAAAACAAAATTCCAATGAATTTCATTTTTCAGAGCTAGATGATTTAGCTATTTTCCAGACTATATCTGGATAAATTTCGATATCATTGATTAATTTATTTCATTGATATTCTAGAACGAGAGTCTGCAATTTAAATGAAATTACAAGTGCTTTAGCATTTAACTGATATTTAGTAATTGAGCTAATTATAACTTTTCAAAGCTTGAAAAAGGAATTTATTTCCTTAATGATTTACAAAACATAATTAGGCAATGAGATATAAGAAGTCGAGAAAATAGTTGTTCAGAGCAAAGTAATATAGTGTCTTGAATTTTATGAGTGAATGAAGTAAGAGCGTATTCAATATCTCAAAATGAAGAGAAGTATTTGCATTAATATGAGGTGAAAGATCTCTGAAATTCATTCAAATTCTTTTGCGTTGCGTTTCACTGAGTGGGTGCATCCTATAGAAAAAAAAATAGAATAGGAAAGTGATCAGAAGATAAGGCATCTTTGACTTCCTGGTGAGAAGTCTGAGTAATAGTTTTAAGAAGTAGAAGAATCTCAAGAATTTCATCATTATAGCGTAATTTTCCAGAATGTTTCCGCTCTTGAGTTCCAGTATCGGCTTTTGGCACTAAAGTCACCTGCAGTAATAGTTAGAAGCTAAGAACATGGGATATTATTGAGATTTTGTTAGTAATAACATTAGAGGCGAATATAAACTGAAATGATAAGGTATTCTGGCTGTTTATTAGTAACCCTCAGGTACCGTTGTGTGTTGTTCACGTCACGTGGCAATAAATATGAATGATCGGCGAAAGTCAAGGTATTGTTCTTTAAATTTAATATAAATGATCACCAATAACTTGAAGATTTTGATGAGATTCGAGGCACTGTGAGAAGTGAATTAGAAATAAAAATGATAGCATTTTTGGTAATTTTGGCTGTTCCTTCTCCACAGTTGCGAAGGCTATCATTTTGAAAAATAGCCGTGAATTTTAGTTTATCAGGTGGCCGAAGAAAGATTTCATTGGCGATTAAAATATTAATTATAAGTATGTTAACAAATAAATAAAGATATGAGTTTGGCGGCGAATGATTTTCTTATTAAAATAGGTAAAATTTATGAAACAGTTTCTTGCTTGATTTAGATTCATAATGAACTGCTGAGATTGATTAAAATTTATAATATATTGATGTAATAAATTCTAAAGTTTCGGTGCCAACTTGAATTTTATCCAGGAGGGATTTAGCCGCACGGGGTCTTGATAAATATTTTTTGACTTCCGAGAAACATTTTGATCTATTCAGTAATGGAAGAGCTTTCTTCTTTTACTATGGTATTGTTAATGCTGTTAGATGCTCTGAAATTTGGAAGCCTGTTTTCTGTTGGGGATTAACATTGGAGAGATTGTCTTCTTGTAAAGTATTAGATTCGACTGATGCTTCTTCAGCTTCAAGGTGCAGAAAAATTATTTTCGTCATGGGTGTAGATTTTTTAATGTACTGGTTAAATATAGTTTAAATACTTTTATAAGTTACGGTCTGATTCGCTATTTGAGCAGTTTCTTGGGCCATCGTCTTTCTCGTTTCTGCATTTATAAGTTTCGTGTAGTCTGACACATTTCATTCAACGAACTGGATTATGATCAGAGGCTTGGTTATAGCCAAATAAGTTGTAACTCTGTTGGTGTTTTGTTTCCACTTATAAAGTTCTACATTATCTTTATTATTTCGCTTAGTTTCAACGAGAAAAATGGCAATGAAGTGCGTTCACCTTCTTCATATATTATTGACTGAAGAATTCTGATTACAGGAATTTCTCTTTCAATGAGTTTCTGCTTTTTTTCAGTAGAAGTATCATTGAGTAGATGAATGAGTAACGGCTTTCACTCGTGTTTCTTTGTATAGCATATACGTACGAAATGGAATTGAGAAAGAAGGTTCGGATTTTGCGATAGTCTTTAATGTCAAATGTTCGGATTTAAATCACCACCTGTGAGATGGCCTTCTACTTTCCTATTACTACTAAAACAACTAAGTCCTTGTAATTGTTCATTAAGGTAGGACCAGTTTACTTTGGGTTCTGAAATCCCAAACGAGGAAATCTTTCCTGCTATTTTGGCCGGGCGTTCAAAATCAGTGACATTGTCGGCATTTGTGATATCCATATAATTATTGCTGCTTAAACGCAGAACTTTGTTGTTTTGAGAAATTTCCGCAGTATCCATATTCCCAGAAGTCCAAATCAGCATCCAGATTGCTAAACTGAGAACTGAGATCAGTATCCAGATTGCCAGAAATTCTTTTAAGTGGATGTTTGGAAGTTTCCATTCATCTTTGAAAGTGAAAGCCGAAGGAGCTGATTGTGAATGAGAAATAATTTGGTTTTGCGTATTTTCTTGAACAGAAATGATTTTACTTTGAAGATTAGTAAGGTTGTTTGAAATCGAGTCCATACAAGCTTGTAAGTATATAAGTTTGGCATTTACTTCATCATTCATTAGCAGTGTACTCAATAAGTTAATTTCAATTACAGCTTTCCCATCAACTTCTCAGAGTTGTTCGATGGGAAATGAATCAAGTAAAATTGAAGTTACGTTCATAAAGCTTTAATGCCAGTCGAAGTCTGGAAGGAAGGAGAGGAATATGTCCAGCCAAAGTAATTACCAAATGCGTACTATCTGCTAGATCATGATCTGAATGTCAGCTGATCCTTTAACTTGATTTTAGATATGAAGAATGAAAAGTTTGAGAGTCATGAAAGCAATGTTATAACAAAATCGCTAGAACGAAAACGATAGCAGTCTTCTCTCAAAGACTACGTTTAAGCCTCTAAAGCTTGAGATACTTACTAATGTACACGACAGTTATCAAGAAATAGAATCTTAATGCTTTATCAGATGAAATATTTGAAAACAGTTAATAAAGTTTCTTTCATTTACGACGTGCACGCTTGTGAAAAGGAACCGTAACTGCCTGTAAGTACTCATATGAAAAGCATCGCATATTTGAAAGTGAAACCAGGTGCGCTTTTTTTGTGTACAAAATACCATTTCGAGCGAATGGTTCCAAATTTCTGACGAAACACTGAATACAATTATTCCATTTCTGACTGAATATTTTTTCTGCATTTCCGTTTCCAATATCTGAATATTTAAACCAACGTGCTTTATCGAGGAAACAGCCTGCATGACCAACATAAAATCGTCATTTTCTCTCTAAAAATAAACCGTTCTACTTTCATTTTGTGTCAAAGCTGCGAAGCAACTCGAAAGTTCTAAAATAAAATAAAATAAACATTTCGTAAACTAAGGGGGGAAAAAGTGTCATAAATATGTCCGTCAACTTGCGCCCCCAGTCGGTGCGACTCCGAACTAGTGACAGAAGTTGAGTGACCTGTAAGTTCGTTCCACCATGTGGATGCCTCGTGTGCGTTACTTTTTTTTTCTGCCATTTCCATTCATGGCTTGTGTTTACCAACACGGTGTTACGTCACACGTTCGGGTCACTGGCACACGCATGCGTAGTGGCATTCCAACCGCATACCAAGTGTTTACGGATGTGTTACGATGAGACAAAGAAAATTTCGTTGTTGCCAAGGCCCGTCTGTACCCAAAGTTTTTCCTCAAAAGCATCATGCATGAATAAACGAGTTCGGGAAAGTTCTTCGAAATATATAGCTTAACGTTAGCCTAAGAACAATCGAGAGCAAAGTTCCTTCAAAACACTGAGGAACGTAGAACACGCGGAATGTTTCAGTGATAAGCTGTATTGAAATTAAGAATTATGAAAATTACTTATCTGATGAAGTTCTGAATTAGATGTATACTTTATTAGACACAGTAAGAGTTATTATAAAACCCAGATATGGGCAATATCGAAGGAAATTAAAGATAAAAACAAATGAGATAAAAAAATTCTGAAAGCTTTCAGATGTTACATTACTCCCAAATGGGCGTCTTTTTTATATATAAACACATACACATATCGATAGCATTTGGGCTAACGCCACATTATGCTAAAATATTTAAAAACAACATATTTTTAAAAAAGATAGCCACTTTCGCGCCTTGGAGATAAAAAATGTTTCATTCCCTACAGTGTTTCCACTGCATTGAAACCCCAATGCATTGCTTTGCAGTTCTTGAGTTTTTTTTTATAAAAAATTCCTTAAAGTTTTACGAAATGGAAAATAGACAATAAAACAAATTCCAGATTCCAAATTCGGGCTTCCAGGTGCCCATGCTCGGGTAGAGGACTACGTTATTCAAAATTTGATGACTTTAGGTAATATTATTTTTTCACAATGCGAGGAACCTACATAAATTCATACAAATCCTTCATTATTTAGTTTCTTTAAACGTAATGCAGAGCGGCAATATTTGGTGGCAACAATTTGAAAAATGATTCGGTCATTTAAAGCGATTTCACGCAAAATGCCGTTTTAAGACTAATAGCCCTTCTAGACTAAAATCATCAGTTTTACAAATATCGGGGGAAAATGTTGTTTACAAAATGATAAATCTAGTCTGTAAATTTCATAACAAAATCGTAATTAGAATACTTTCTAGAATTTTTCCCCCGAGATTTGGATAATTTTCTCTATCTGCATTTGCATAAAATACATTTTCATCATTACTTCACTTAAATCATATTATACAGGAAATTGTGTATGAATTTTCCCAATGTAACAGTACTTTAAATTATTTAGATTCTTATATCTCAAAATATAAATGACGGAAATCTTTCATTTTTCTGTTTATTTGAAATAATATGTATAATAAAATTAGCAGCTTAGATTTCTTTAGATTATTAAACTTCATTTTAAATAAATAAAGAAATTCTAAAATATTGCAAAATATACAAAGCTCAAACAATTCTTCTGCTTTGAAGTAATTGGTACATGGTATTAAAAATATGTTTTATTGACCGCAATCATGAAATCTTTCAGTTGTATATATTGCAAATCACATGAACCAGATGTATTAGAAATGGCTTCAGTTAGAGATATTACTTTAACAAACAATAAAAAGGTATTTATGAAAATAACTTCCATTTAAAACTTACAAATTATTAATGAACTAAAAGAAGGAAGAAATGTCATATACTTTAATGGGAACAAGAGATTAAATAATTCTCTTTACAATTAAAAAATTAATTTATTAAATAATTCTTTTGTATAGGAATAATAAGAGCAAGCGACGCCCTTCATGGATCTGAATTGATAATGGCTTATACTTTTGACGATGGAATTCGATTCATAGATTTTTCTATTATTTAGACCCCCGACGATGAATTCCCGACGATTATTATTCATGATATTAAATTGCAGACGAATTTTGAAAAGAAAGTTCTTTAATTTCTTTTACCCATTAAACTATACGATAAATTATTTTTGGCCTTTTAGTTCATTAATTATTTTACGGGTTTTGAATGAAAACTTATTGTATCAAAACCTTTTAAGTCTTTTTTTCATCTCTTCAGTCTCAATAACATGTTATCAATCAATTTATTCAAGTGAAAAATAATGTTGCCGCAGTGAATAATCATTCTTTCAGTTCTAACAATTCTATTACATCAAATGGCCGACAAATTTAGCGATTTTTTCCAAAATATGAAAACCGTGAAAGTTCCCATATAAAGTTCACACAAAAGAGTAATTTCCGCTCTGTCTGGTGGTGCAAAGAATAAAACTTTGAATTTTAATTTGTTCGTCAAACGAAGACACGTGCGAAAAAAGTTTCAATATTAAATTTTAAAAATGTAAATCAAATTTTGAAAACATTATTTGAGCACATTATATTGCCACCCGCAAAGAGTGTTATGTAAGACTGAGTTCCATAGCTTGTCAAGAAATAATCCAAAAAATTGACTGGAAAATTTTGACCATAGTGAAAAACACCACGAAGGAGTTAATAAAAGCTTGGCTAGTTTTAAAATAAATTCTAGAAAGTAGCTTAGCTGATATTTTTTTTAATTTTTATTTTAAAAGAAAATAAAGAGCTCGTATTATTCGAAAATCCCATAAAAGAACATATTATTACGTATCATAATAAAATTTTAAAAAATGAACTTTTGATATGGAATGCTGAGAAAAATATGTGTATTAAATGGAAAAAAAACATTTAAAACTGCACTGTGGATTTCATTACAATTAGTTTTAAACACTAATCAGTCCCATTGCTTTTGAGATTAATAACTGAAATGAACTGTGAATGTAAAATCTGTTTACAAGGAAGTGTGAGAAATAGTCCTTTCAAAACAGCAGAAGTCTTTTAAAGCAAGCTTAATTTCTTTGGATGTAATTCTAGCAGAAAGTGGAGTGAGATAATTAAATAAATAAATAAAATCACTCTTAGAGAAATCTATATAGAAGCAAGAAAAGTAGCGTGGCGTAATGACATCATAACCTTGAAACTATGTTCCAAGTGATGCTCAAGAACTATTAGAAACGTCTGACTTCGTGGCATATTTTTAAAAGAGTTGAAAATCGACCAATTAATATATTTTATCATTCTAGTTTTAAAATAGAGCGAGAGGTTTGTTTAATAATGTGTGAAAATTTCAAAATTTTGAAACGATACATTTTTAATTGTTGAAATTTTAATACAATGTACGTCCAGAAAGTAAGTTCCGTTTGGTAATAAAAGTAAATTGTGTACAGCTACAGAAAAGTTATTTATTGCACAAAATTCAACAACTCTTAAACTACTTTTCCACATAACTGCCGAAATATTGCAGGCATTTGTCATAGCGTGGCACAAGTTTTTGTATACCTTCTTCATAGAAATTTGCCGCCTGTGTCTTCAACCAGTTGGAAACAGTTTCTTTCAGCTCGTCGTCATTGTTAAAGTGTTGACCGCCAAGGAAAGACTTAAGATGTAAGAACAGATGAAAGTCGCTAGGAGCGAGGTCAGGGCTGTACGGAGGATGGTCAAACACGTCCCAGCCAAATCCCTGTAGGAGGTTTTTCGTCACATTTGCAGTGTGTGGTCGTGCGTTGTCGTGAAGAAAAACAACACCTTTTGACAGCAATCCTCGGCGCTTATTCTGAATTGCACGGCGCAATTTCCGAAGTGTCTCGCAATAAGCATCTGCTCTGATTGTTTGACCACGCGGTAAGAAATTAATGAGTAAGATGCCTTTCCAGTCCCAGAACACTGTGCACATCATTTTTCGAGGTGTCAAGATTTGCTTCGGCTTAACCTTTGCTGGGGATGAAGTGTGCCTCCATTCCATTGATTGCCGCTTACTTTCAGGGGTGTCGTAAGAAACCCAAGTTTCATCTCCTGTGACTATCTGTGTCAGAAATTCTTCACCGCTTTCAGCATAACGGGTCAAAAACTGAAGTGCACTACCCATCCGTTTTGTTTTGTGTTGCTCAGTAAGAATCTTTGGTACCCAACGTGAGCAAAGTTTACGAAATTTCAGTTTTTCGGTAACAATTTCATGCATTAGTGATCGTGAAATTTGGGGAAATTCCATAGCGAGAGCACTAATTGTAAACCTTCGGTTTTCATGGATCTTGTCATCAATCGCGTGAACCAGTTCTTCTGTAACCAAAGATGGACGCCCACTTCGTTCTTCATCGTGCGCATCACTACGTCCGTCATTGAACTTTCGGACCCATCTTCTCACCATTGAATCACTCATCGCTTTTGGTCCGTAAACATCGCAAATTTGCCGATAAATTTCACTAGGTTTCACTTTCCTCGCATTCAGAAAACGAATCACAGATCTGATTTCACAAGCGGCGGGATTTTCAATCAACACCGACATTGTAAACAAGCACAACAAAGCGTACGTGACTGACAGCGATCTCCAAATGGCGCGCGTTTCTTCTCCTTGATACAGAGCGTCTACTGCGCATGTGCGGAACTGCGATCGCAGAGCTGCAGCGGAGATAAATTGAAACGGAACTTACTTTCTGGACGTGCCTCGTATTTTGGAAGTCAAAATGTTAAAAAAAGTCGAGCGAATTTCGATAAGTTGCCAAAAAATCAGGAATATGTTAACAATCTCATGTAAATTTCTTTTAAAAGATTTTTTTCGCTCTATCTGATGTTGCAAACAATAACATTCTGAAATTTTTAATTCAATTGGTCAAAGGAGATATGTGAAAAATCGTTTCAGTATTAAATTTAAAAAAGTATAAGTCGAATTATGAAAACCATTGCTTCAGTTACTAGGAAATAGTTTAAAAATGAGAAATCTTTTACCATCGGAATGGACACCAAAAATGAGCTACGTAAAAGCTTATAAAAATAAAACATAGACTTAATGATTATTTTCAAATCGCATAATTGGACAACTATAATAATAATCTGAAAGTTCGATTAAAGATCTTATGCGAAGAATATCGGGGGAGAATCTGAAAATATGACAACCGAGAATTTGAGAATGAGAATGTTATCTGTGTCGAAAATATTAGAATCAGAGAACTGGATATTTTTCAGGCAGCTACGAAATTAAACTAAAGATTTTATGTCTCATGAAAAGTTCAACATCTGGTTATGTGCCACATGTACATATTTTAATTCTGAAATTCCATTATTTTAAATTATTTTCTCATATGATTTGTATATGTAATGAGTTAAACCTTTCCCCCCCTTCCGCACCTCTAGAAGAAAAAACACTTTCTTGACCTCCTAAGCATTTTCGGACAACAAAATCTGAGAGATGAAAGAGTTAAAATAATTTAAATATTAATAACTGGTGCTGTTTAACCTTGATTTGGCATTTATTTTAGCAACAAAAGTTCTGTGATTTTGAAAGACAAACCAGTAGCCGCTCTTCTTCAGAAACCAATCAGTTTGTTCACAAGGAAGCATTTGCTCCTAAAGATATTATTCTATTTAATTAGATCAAAATAATTTACCTTAGAAGAACGCTTAAGTGTATGTTTCGAAATGTACGGAGTCTTTTCTATTGAAATCAAAGCTAGACAGAATCTGAAATTTGTTTGTTTATGATTATAGAGGTCATTATGATGAACTAAGTGTTTTTACCGAAACTAACGTTAAATAGAAGACCTTAATGCACATTCAAAATAACTAAACAATGGAAACATTTTGAGTGAATGATGATCTGATTTCGCTAATTTCAATTCGAGAATAAACAGGATAGTAATTTTATGCAACTACCTTCGCGAATTTTAAAAACAAAATTATGAGATTTCTTGAATATTGAATTTTTCCAAGAGTGTCGAATAAACCTATAAGTTTCAGATTTTTGATATTTAAAAAAATTATATTATAATTACAATTTAGAATTATATTTAAGTAAATAATACTAAATTACATCGTAATGTACTCGAAAAATACACTGGAAAGCAATCCTGTTTCCAAACTCAAACTAGAATATTAAATTTTAGATTATTCCTCACTTTTTGTTGGACTGAGGAATAATCTAATACGGGAATACCGTTTTTCATAATCATATAAAGTCACCTTCCACTGTCTATCAGTACCGATAAAATTTTTTTATGCTGAGTGATAATTGTCTTAATCTTAAAATGTGCTACTGAATTAATCTATGCACTTAGACTATATAATGTCTTTAACATATAAGACTATATAATTCTTTTCCCTAAAAAGGGAACCTTGACATAGTATAACGGCGTTAATTAAATTACCAGTTTTACTCTTTAATAAATCATCGACACTATGACAGAATCACGAACTATCTTAACCACTTATTGCATACTCTCATATTCTGCGTTGTTTTCAATATTTTACTCAATACTAGAAAAGAAAAATGCGTTGTTTCGTATCTAATATACGAGAACGATTGTGCAGAAGAATCTACTCCCCCCTTTCCCCGAAGAAAAAGGGGAATGCATGTCAAAACATTAAAAGCTGTTCATTATACAGATTCATGGAGTTTCCGTCGTGTCGATGAAAAAGGATATGTCAGTTATAAAACTGCATAATATATAATGCCTATTGAGTTATATGACAGTTATTTGTTTTCTGCTTCATATCCTTTAAACAGGTGCAGCTATAAGTGGGCGGAACTCAGAATTTTACCAAAGGTTGTACAGGTATAGTCTCACCGGACTCACTAAGCAGATCCCCCTTTTTTTTTTTTTTGAGAACACACGGCTGAGCAGTCCGAGGATGTCCTACCACTTTCTCCTATTATCAACCACTAGAGAAAACTTTCGGCTAGCTGTGTATCTTGAGTGTAATTTCTGCCGCACAGACAACAAATATCCATGCCTTCTCCGTGATTCGAACCCGGGCCATCAGCAGGGCAGTCACCCTCACTAACCACTATACCGGTTGGGCGGCTGCATCCATTAGATAACGTTTTTCTTTTCTACCTCTTTTCCTTAAAACTTTGGCTAAGATGTTTCCTGCAAAATGTTTAGGATAAATCTTTCAGGCCTTGGGCATCATATAGGTGACAGTACGACCTTCCGACCAACTCCGTCCCACTTTTGATGGACATCACTCTGATGGACAAGTCCAAGAGTTTTCCACCGCTTTCCACCAAACTATTCGAGAGGGCTTTCTGTTTGCCGTATATTCTGAACACCCTCTGACGCACAGACACTATGCACTTACAGGCATGCTTGCTTTCTTCGAGATTCAAAGACAGCCCAGCGTTACGGCAGCCAATGGCATAAATTACTATATCGGTTTTTCAAATCTGTTAAACCTTTAAACTTTCATTAAAATGAAGAACGTGCATTTTTTCCCCAGCAGAGTTTATACAACGTTGAGAAAAAGACGAATGATGTATTTCTAATTTGGTGAATGCTGATCGGATTTAATTTTAATCATTGCACAGATAATTCGGAAATCACAAATTGCCGTCAAAATTCTAACATCTTCTTTCGCTAGAATTCTTTTACATAAAGAATGAGAAATTTTCATTCCGCTTATAGCTCAAGTTTTTCATAAATTGTTAATATTACTGATAGCTGAAGAGAAGAAATTTTTAAAAAGATCTGATTTAATAAAGTTTACTAGTTATTTCCTATCTCACTTTTGAATTTATTTAATCTACCTTCCGTTTATTTCTTACTCATATTCCGTTTATTTAATATAGTTAGTCCGTATATACTTCCGTTTATTTCTTACTCATATTCCGTTTACTTTATATAGTTAGTCCGTATATACTTCCGTTTATTTCTTACTCATATTCCGTTTACTTAATATAGTTAGTCCGTATATACTTCCGTTTATATCTTACTCATATTCCGTTTACTTAATATAGTTAGTCCGTATATACTTCCGTTTACTTCTTACTTAGTAATATAAGAATTTTATTACTATACTTTCCAAACGCTATTTACATTAATTAAAGATGAAAATAACAACTTCAGTACACTCTTATTCCGACAACTACGATACGGAACCTTTTAGTGCAATACTAGTATGATATTGCTCAATAAAGTATTAACACAAACCCTGCAATAAAATACAAATTTTGTGCACAGTGTTACGGGGGCAAATGTAAACTCCAGGTGAACTCCAGAAATAGCCATATATACATTTCTCGCTCATGAAAAATATTTACGTTCACTACCTACACTTTTAATTAACATTTTCTTTAGTTTTTCGAAGACTTCGTAGATATAACATCTAGAATAAGCTTCTTCAGTATGCTGTTGTTTACAGTTTCGATTAAATCGCGTCTATCAAGAACGTCTATCGACGATAATACTGCCAACCAATAATGAAATGAAATCCCTCTATTAGTTTTGATATTAAAAGTATTACAGGATACAACCTGTAGTCATTTAAACAGTCATTTTGTCTGGACTTGACACTTTTGTGATACAGAGTGGCATGCATAAAGTAGGTTTATTAACTCCCTCGAGCAGATGATTTTACTGTGTACTCTGTCATGAGCATTAAATTAATGATTAAAATGAGGTTGTATCATTTTTAAACCTTAAAATAAAGCACACCTTGCACAGACACACACAGACAAATACATGTATTTATATTTGCCTAATTTTACTTGAAGGATACTTTTTGAGCCCAAAGGTTTGGCATCCTAGAAGGGCTATTATTCTCAAAATAGCATTTTGTGACGTTTTATTATAAATGGCGAATCACTTTTTAAATTATTGGCACTAAATATTATTACCCTGTATTATATTAAAAAAAACTAAATAATGAAGAATCTGCATTAATGTATGAGTGTTTCTCGTATTGTGAAAAACGATGGTAACTACAACCATTAAATTTTGAATAATATAATCCTCCACCCGAACATGAGCACCTCGACACCCGAATTTTAAATTTCGAATTTGTTTTATTATCTATTTCATATTTTGTAAAACTTTAAAGAATTTTTTATTAACAAACTCACCGATTTCAAAACGAGCAGTGGCAACACTATACGTAAAACACATATTTATCTCCAGCGCGTGAGACTGCCTATCGGAAATTCTGAAGATATGCTGTTTTTAAATACTTCGTGATATTGCTGTTGAATTGAATTTTATGTGGTTTAAGTGAGAAGAACATGATAATAAATAAATAAAGCTAACACGCCAAACGTTATAAACAATAACGGCCTCTTTGGAACAAGATAAAATATTTTTTATTAGTCCAAAGGGCGTCAGCTCAGAAGGTCTATTAATTTCGTTTTGGCATTTTGCATTGATTCACTATAAATGCCGAATCACTTTTTTAATTGTTGCCACCAAATATTAGACCCCTGTATTATATTTAAAGAAATTAGATAATGAAGAATCTTCATAAATATATGTATGTTTCTCGCACTGTGATAAAACGACGGTACCTAGAGCCATCAAATTTTGAATAACGTACGTTTCCAGCTGAATATAGGCATGTGGAAGCCCAAATTTGGAGTCTGTTTTATTATCTATCTCATATTTTGGAAAACGAATATTTGATTAACAAACTCAACGGCTTCAAAGCGAGCACTGTACGAAAAAAAAAAAAAATCTCCAGCTCGCGAAACTGCGCGTCGGAAATTCTAAAGATACGCTTATTTAAAAATTATTTTGCAATATTGCAGTTGAACTGAATTTTATGGTTTAAGTGCAAAGAACATGATATTTAATAAAGGTAATACAGAAAACGTTAAGGAAACGTAATTTGTAAAATCTGAAAGCTTTCAGATTTTTCTTTACGTTGTTACTTTTTTAATACTTTTATTTATTTATTTATTTATTTTTGATGTTTTTCTATTTTTATCACTTTACATTAAAAATAGTGTAGAAACTAAGGCTGGAGCTTTCAAAACTTAAGTTCTTTTTTGTGTTTTTGTGTTATTATAATAACTATAAACTTTCTTTTGAAGTGTTGTATCGGAATCTGAAGTTTCCAAAAATTGCAATTTCATTTATTTATTTGTTTGTTTTTGAATGATCGCATAATACTAACTTCAATATAATAATCAATGTATCGAAGTTTGTGACAAATAATAACAAATTCTTTGTAAATAATATTCTTAAATAATAGTCGTGAGAAGCAGAAAGTAGTATTAATAAGTGACAAGTTAAATATTTAACTTGCTGGTCACATTTAGCAGCATAGAATCCATGAAACAAGCTCGCAACGTAAAATGCGGATCTAAAATTTCCCAGTTTGTAAAATTTATTCGAAAAATCATCGCATTCTTCCTTTTTTTTTTCTCCCTGCTGTCTGAAAGGCTAAAACAAAATAATAGTGGCTGGCGGGAGTAGAAACAGAAAAGAAAGAAAAAGAGGACGCCGCCGACCAGCCGAGACGGCGGCACCTGAGATCGGTCAGAGAACCCCTTTTACCCCATCCCCGAACCCCTCCCTATAACTGAATCATTCGCCAAAACTGAAGGTTGCCTTTTTCTGGGGAATAAACACTCGCCAAGATCGTAGTATTTCATGCACTGGCGCGCTCTCTTTAAATGATGGCGACGTAATGGCTAGTTCCAAATTTGATTACAAAAATATGATTGCGACTTGTGTATAAAACAAGCTAACATTAACAAACGCATTTTAGTGAGGTTAAAATAAATTACTCTTTTTCTTTTTCCTGTTAATATCTTTTTTTTTCTGTTCCATCTTTCTTTTCTATTCCGTTTGCATTATTTACAAATATTTATACAAAGTTTGGTATTACAAACAAACAAGGCAAGCAATTTCCAAACATGAAGGTGGAAGATTATGTGATCTTTTTGAAATATGTATTCTCTGAAATGAATTGAAAGTGCTTTTATTCAGTCAGCTCAGTCTCTCAAAAAGATTATATACATGAGTTTTTACTGTGCATAAGGGAAAAGTGATTTGAAGCCTTGTACCTAGTTGATCATTGAGTTTCGAATGTAGGTTTCGTTCCTCTGAGACATTTGAGATAAAGCGCGAAATAATTGAAATGTTTTTTCCATTTGGAGTTCATCTTTTACAGTCTCTCAAATGTTCAGAAAATATATATATATATATATATATATATGCATTTGTATACGTTTGGTGCAGTCACTTGAAACCAAAAAGGAAGTTTTTGTATATGGGACTGCTGTACTAAATGTTACAGCAGTCCCATATACAAAATTTCAAAGCTCAGAGATTACTCGTTTTTGAGATATGCAAGATTCATACATACGTACGTACAGACGTCACGAAAAAAATCTCTTTTGAATCCATTTTAAATCCATTTTAGAAATCGTTTTGGAAAAAAGAATGCTTTATTCTGTTCGTATGTACAGATGTCACGAAGCACGTCGGTGAAATGGATACGAGAGCGGTCAAAACGTACATTTTCGTTGAAATATGTCCCTGAAAATTTTCGCGATTACAATTCCTTTATTTCATACAAGGAAGTAAAATGGAGGGTCGTCTGCACGGTTCATTGATTAATGAAATTTGCCTTCTGTATAACTAGCACTAATTTTTCTACTTTTCTTAAAATCTAAAGAATTAATCTTTTATATTTTGAGCTAACGGCACCTTGCTGGCATGATAGCGATGAAGCTACCTGCTGGTTTCGAAGCTTGAAGAAGGCATGGCAATTTACTGGCATAGATATTTCAGTGATATGGAAATCTTAGGCGTTAAGAAATAATTATAGTCGACGACGGGACTTAAACAGGCCGACAATCACCTTTCCTAAGCGGACCGGCTGTCCCGTCGGTGGAGAAAAGAAAAGTGATATCAAAACAGAAATTCTGATATTTTTATTATTACGATAGCAGAAAATACTTGTTAAGAATCAGAATTGACTAACTTTATATTCAAAATTAGTCAAAACATCAGCCTTATTTCGGCGTAAATTTTGAATGACGCAGAATTCCTCCGAAGAAGATGGACTTCTGTGTGATCGCAGTTTTACTTAAAATCTATGTCAAAATGAGGTTGCTGTTTTGACCAGTTTTGAATTTTACATTGGTGCGTTTCACTATTCTTTACTACTGTTTTTCAGTGATTTATACCATCAAACCATGAACCAAGCAATCACATGAAGTTTCAGCGTACCAGAGTCGAAAGGTACACTGGCTGGGTTCGATATGGGTTCAAAACCTGGCGAAAATCTGGCTGCATAAGTTCCTACTGTCTACAAAATAAGAATATTCAACTTCAACACCAGCAAATGCGATAAAGCGCCAAACGTGGCAATCCAATTGAGTATTCGCAGCCATCGGGACGCTTGGGTCCCAGCCAAAAGGGCTATTATATAACATTCTTGCTTTATTTTTTTCTGACTTTTTATAATTTGCACCTGCCCTGGTTCTCAAACCACAAAAGCTTCAACCACATCCTGTTATAATATTGGGAAGTATCTTCTAGGGGGTGTGACGTTTTTCAAAAATATCTCAAATTTTATTTATTCCTTGAAATCAAACGTTCTTTTGCCATCTGTCTGTGCACCTATGAATCAAAACTTTCACGTGAATGCATTTGCGGGGAAAGGGAAGGAGTTTGGAGTGAAAGGAATCAATTCTCTTACGAAACTACGGAACACGATATAAACCAGTAACATAATATTTTAGTTTTTGCTCTGATGAAAATTGTAATTTTTATACTACATTCTTCTGTAATTTCTTTAGCAACTGCAGTTAAGTTTTTGCAAAGCTAAATAAACGCTTAATGTCGAGAAGAAGACTGAAACGTTTTGTCAAATTTCTGTGTCAGGTATATTTTTCCACATAATTGTTGACATACAGAATACGTAAATATCCTGACAGCATTTTGATAAGAAGAACATGGCAGTGCAAAATTCAAATTAATTAAAAAAGTAATTTTAAATTTGCTTAGGATGTAAATAACATTCTATTGATTTGGGAGGAAAATTAACACACCTCCTTCTTTTCCAGAAAAAAAAATCTAAGGTTGCGTTTCTGCATAGTTTTAAGTTCTGACGCTGATACTTCAACATAAAAATTGACTTAACAATTATCCCGCCCTTTCTTTAAAACTCCTTTGAAGATGACTGATTGGCAATAACGCGCCTTTCCAACCAATTATATAATTTTATTTTCCCGAAAGGGAAAATGAGTTTTCAAACAATGAAGAAGGTTTGTAATATGCGCAATGATATTACTTAATTATACTATCACCATTGTACACTGCGCAAAAAAGGGAGCAGTTCTATATAACCCGTTCTACTGGGCCGATTGAAAAAATTCAAATTACTTTTTACACGTATCGAAAGCACGACTTAGGCTATGTATTAGATTTATATATAGCATTGATTTAATGTAGGTATTTTCACACAAAATCAAACTTTTTCTGAAATAAAATGCCAGGTTTTTTTCCATATTTCGATTCTACGACTCAAATTATGCCAAAGTGCCAAATTTTGTAAAAATCGCACGAGTAGTTTTTAAAACATTAGCTGTCAACATTTTAGCTCCTCCATGTTAATTGAACTTTATATATATACATATATATAGTATATATATATATACTGATATCGCTTTTTTTATTAAGCTTAGTTGATTCCTTCTTTCACATTTCGAAATTTAGGTTCATTATAAATAAAATTCGTCCATTTTTTATGATTCATTTTTTAAATTTATATTTTTAAAGAATTTTTATAAATTTTTCGAAAACAATTTTGAATTATAATCTATAAAATTTTTACCATCATCTTAAAAGAGGTGTATTTCTAAGCATACCAGCAAAAAATTAGAGTTTTTTTATTCAAAATTTCCGAAGATGTACGTGAATTTATACATTTTCGCGCATTGAAATTTGGCATATTTCTTAAAGGCGATAATAACACAAATATGGTTTAGCGCACTTTGTTAAAATTCTTTGAAAGAATGAAGGATAACTTTTTTCCCTCTCGTCTGCAATGGAAAAAAGAAAAGGAAAATAAGTTGCTATATATTAAGAAGTTTGCTGAGTAAATTTTTCTTGGCGAAAACTGAAAAAAAAATTGCCAAGATAAATTTTTGAATTTCTCGGTAAGGTTTCCATCATATTTTACAAAATTTAATATTTAGGCATAATTTGAGTCGTCGAATAGAAATATGGAAAAAAAATTGGCATATCATTTGAGAAAGAGTCCGATTTTGTGTCAAAATACCTATGTTAGAATGATGCTATATATAAATCTAATATATACCCTAAGTCGCGCTTTCGAGACATGATAAACGATTGTTCAATTGCCGTGCAAATGCTTCAAAGATATTTGAAAGTTTCGAAATGAAGAAATTTTCTAGTTAACGATAAACATTATGATCAGCCGACTGAGATCAATAACGGTCAGTTAATGATGTTAGTTTAACATAATCTGTTACCTGTCATGGCAGAGTGCTGATACATTGAAAAACATGTTGAAAACCTTTACACCAACTTGAAATGCTGTCTGTTTGCCATTATGTCTCTGCCACCCGAATATAATAATTACCACATGCATTAATGTAAAATAGTAAGTATACAATTTATTCAAATAACTCTATCAATCATTAAAAAATTGCGCGTGTTATCTTACTCAGATACGTAATGAAAAATTAATGTTAGACTTTTAATATGATCTGAAACATGGCGAATCAATTAAGGTTAATTTTTTAATTTTAATCTGTTTTCTTGCACTTCTATTTACTGTTGCGTTTACTTTATTTTGTCATTGCTTGCACAATTGTTTTCTTTTGCAATTGCTTTCAGTTTATTTCATCGTTGCTTGCACTTCCTTTTTTTGATGCTTCAACTTTCTTTCCTTTTTGCTTTCTTTCATTTCGACTTATAAAATCAGTCCGAATTCAGACACACTTGAGGGCCTCAGTAACCACATCAAGGTATTCAAAATGAAGAGAAACGCGCTAACGGTAAAATTAAATTTCGGCGAAATTGTAGCCTTGGTTTGAATAAGATTTTAAATAAAACTCTACCAATTTCGAGAGCGATCAGGTCTCTGTTCTTCAGGAGCAAACACATTTCGCAAAAGTTTATGTTGGTCCTGAACGAAATCTAACTATAGCTGTATCTGACTATAATATAGTTTCGCAAACAGTGGCCGAGAGATTAAGACCGTTAAACCCTGACAGCTTAACCCAGGTTTGGAGTCAAATCCTGACGGGGAACTGGATGCAAGAGAGTAGTTCATCTCCTGTGCAACTTGGATACTAGCCAGTTTCTCACAGAAAGGGCTAGCACAAAGGCATCCTTCAGACAAATATTTCACGAGTGTTTTGCCATAATCTAAGTAACACAGAAATCGATGTCAAGTGAACAGCCAGGGTGCATATTGTTTTTGTGGTCTTTGCCATTTGCAATGTCAGTATGAGCTAGTTTCCGTTATAAAGGTCTTTGACGAAGGCATTCTTTCTCTTAGTCACGTAGCTATCATATGCTTTGTTTTAATCAAATTAACCTAACCTAATCTTGCACAACATTAATAACTTTCAGAAAAAGAGGAGGCACATGAGACCACATGTTCTAAATCCAAGTAATCACACTCCAAGTAGCTTTTAGATTTTCATTCCGAATTTCTGTGATAGTTATAATTCTGTAATAATATTTTATTTTAATGTATGCATCTCACGCTTTTCAGCAATCTGCTATTTTAAGCTCTCTTCGCAGTCCAGCGGTTATCAGCCTGTATTTTCAACACATGAACATTCACGACAGATTCGATAGCGATAGAAGGACCTACTCGACTGAGACTGGCTAGAATTGAACGAGGAGCAGTATTCTTATATATTTGCGTCGCGGTCGCTCAGACGTTCCAGAACGTTCGAAACAAATCGGAACTTCACACAAAGTCGCGAGAATATCCAACATGAATGACGAAGACAGAGAGCAATACAGAAGGATCTGTTCTGGTTCTGTCAATGCAGCGGATCGGTATTGACAAATATTAATAAATTTACATTTTCTTAGTAATTTATAAGATTTGTAGTTACGATTTAGCGTAAAAATACTCAAAATATGTTATTATTGTACCCACTATTATTATATGAGAGCGCGGCGCGATGAAAACTATGTTTGAAAATACTGAAAAAAATGAGAAACGCTGACTTAGACGATGCGTAGTCCACGCTTTGACCTATTTAGTGCGTTATTTATGTTTTTGGCCACCAAAGCACATTTGTAAGATTTAAAAAAATTGTATTGACATTCCTACAGTTTCCAGTTTTCAGCAGTACTTCTAACCTGCCAAATAAGCGATGGATGCTTTTAGAAAAAATATTAACATTTAGTGTGCTACTTAAGAAAAAATATATGAATTTTATGTGCATTTAAAATAACAGCTTCATTGCTCTTATTCGTTTATTTCCACTGAGAAAAGGTCAACCAGAGGCCAAGCAGTAAGATCGCTGCATGCTGATAGTTCCGACCTGCGATTGAATGCAGGCGAAGGGGACGGCTGCATGGGCGGCTTCGTGGTTTTCCCCATGTGTAAGGTGTATACAAGCCAGTTTCTCTTAGAAAGTCCTCCACGAAGGTATCTTTTCCGTTAGGCAGACAACACTACGTGTTTTGCCATAATAAGCCAAACCACTGAGAAAAGAACTGGCTCATAAAAACACGTTGGAATATAAATGAAATTTTGGAGACTATAACAATTAAGTTAATAGAAGTAATTATAATTTTATTCCTAAAGTTTTATTCTTTTTCATTTTTATTCTTTGATAATAAAAAAGAATAATCTGTATTTAGTTTAGTAGCATCTACAGAGGATTTTATTAATTAATTCCAAACACAATTAATTACTGTATATTTGCCTGTACTAAAGTGAGACATAGACCAATTACTATGTTAAGATACTCATTTCTAAAATATGCAAAATATTTTACGTACTCTTTTTTTTATCCGTTTAATTTATTTTCTCTTTCTATTATTCATTTTTCAAAATTGAGTAAAATTATTGAAAATCACATCATAATTTCATCCTCAGTTTGATACCTGGAGCAATGAATTACCTAACGGGAGTTTCTCGTAAACGTGAATGCAAGACTGTTTGCTCTAAAATGTCTTGACACAGACAAAGCAGTACAAACATGCAATCCTTGTTTACTTTGATAAAACCTCAGCGGTATTCGATAAATATGCAGCACTTAAATATTAATGAAAAAATTACTTTGCATGCATTTTTTTGACATTTTATTTATTTATTTATTTTTATCTTTTGAAGATTGTTGGTATTCATGAGTACGTATAGGTGAATATTTTATATTGTTTCTAATTATAATTATACAATTATATGTGATTGTATTACCCAGATATCGTTATGTCCGTTTATTAGATCCGCTTGTTATTAAGATAGAATTACGTTTGCTGTCAATTCACTTGCTTGCTTTTAAATTTTTTTTTGATGTTGTTGTTAGGAACCTGGTAACAAATTTAAAATGAAAATAAATAAATAAAACTGTAAAAAAGTTTAAGCCGCTAAATACTGGTTGGGTTGTAATACTTGAAAAAGAATTGTCAGGTGCTACTAAGATGTTGTGATACTACTAAATATTTGTCATTTCGTTGATAAAATCCCGAAGGGTAATTTATTAATTTCATATAAATTATTAAATTTCCTCTCTTGCATAACAATTACGTAATTGGCCTGACGAAAAATCACAACCTAGTTATTCGCCTATCCGATGGGTTGGATGTGTTGATGAAATACCACTTTAAATTCGATTTTCCTTAAACGCATGAATGTTTACTTGCGTGTTGTGATAACATACGTAACGCATGACCTTCACGTGAGGATTTTCGATACTGCCATACGTCTTTCATCTGGGAACAGACGGTGTCAGTTTCGCAGTGCTATTTCGCGCTCTTTCCGCTGTCAAAAATAAAATAACAGCAGGGATCCAATTTCCGAGGCACGAGACCAGAGGAAACTTGCGTTTCGAAGATGAGGATGACTTGCGAATCAAGATACAAATTGCACAAAATGGTACCAATTGAATGTAAAACCTATGGGAGTAAAAAAATAAACGAAATAAAACGAAGCCAAGGATCAAATGAAATGAATGCTAATCTGGTTACGACCAGACGGCGCCAAACGTTAACTGAATAATTTGGCTCTGTAACAAAAGGGAGATATCTAGGTTTAAGGAAGAGAAAAGAAAAATCACAGATATGGTGCTCTCGCGTAAAAGTGCTATTGTCACCCGTTCTAGAAGCGGAATGGTTTTTATTCTGCAAAAATAGAGCAAAGGGGACGAGAGAGCTGAAAATAATTCGCTTTCAGCTGCCGCATTAGAGGCTGGAAAGCATGAGCAATTATTTTAAGAACACACATTTTAAGAATATTTATGCTATGGTGAAAATTTTAGACTTTGAAAATTTGAAAATTTGAAATCTTAATTCTGTTATTTGATAAATACTGAATTGATTTGATAAATTTCTGAATCGTTAGATAAATATGATATTCGTCTTATATATTAGAAAAGGCGAAGAGAAAAAGAATGTGTGTGGCATGGGCGCATTCAGCTCATTAGTGGTTACGTTTGCAAAATGTTGCCATACATTTTTTATATTTGATATATTATTGACATTTCGGATGCAAATTGATGAAGATATCTGTAAAAAAGTTCAACCTTTTTGGTTATTTTATTTTTTTTCTCTTCTGGCATGTTTATTTACTAAGTTCATATGAATTATTAAAGCTCAGAAACATTAATTCAGCATTTGAAAACACTGGAAGGTAACAAAATGTTTAATTTAATTATTCTTTGTTTTGAAGATGAGGATGGAAACGATTGGTAAAGATATTTAAAACGGAATCCTAAATTTTAAGACTTTCATTTTGAAAACAAATAAGATGTTATTTTTATAGATTTAAAACTGTGGATTTTAGATTTCAATGGTAAAATGTTATAAGCGTTATTGTTATGATCTAATTTTAGGATTTGCGTTCTGCAAACTGTTTTAATGTTATTTTTAAGATATTATGAGATGAAAGAGCTTTAAGGCATGAGTTGCCTTGTTTAGTCATTTTTTATTCTTACTTTAATTTTTATTTTCAGTAATATCAGCAATATTAGCAGTAATATCAGCAATATTAGCAGTAATATCAGTATCTTGCTTGATGATCACCTTGTATGATTCAGAAAGGTAAAGAAAAAAGAAAAAAAGAAAATCTGAAATGTTTCAGATTTTAAATGACGTCCAAAGGGGTGTTTTTTTAACATTTTGTGTGTTACCTTTATTTATTAAATATCATGTTCTTCGCACCTAAACTATAAAATTTAGTTAAAGAACAATATCGCAAAACAATTTTAAACTGAGCATATCTTTAGAATTTCCTATACACAGTCTCACGGCTGGAGATAAAAATGTTTAACGGACATTAAATGCCATTGATAGCTTTGAAATCATTGAGTTTGTTAATTTCCGATACACAGTCTCACGCGCTGAAGATAAAAATGTTTTTTTCTGTACAATGTTGCCATTGCTCGCTTTGAAATCCTTGAGTTTGTTAACAAAAAGTTCGTTAAAGTTTTAAAAAATATTAAATAGATAATAAAAGAAATTCCAAATTTCAAATTTGGCCTTCCAGATGCCCATATTCGCAGTAGGATTACGTCACTCAAAATTCGATGACTCTAGGTTCCGTCGTTTTGTCACAATGCGAGAAACATGTATACATTTATGCACATTCTTCGTTTCTTAATTTCTTTAAATATAATACAGGGCTGCAATATTTGGTGGCAACAGTTTGAAAAGTGAACCGACATTTAATGTTTCCGACGCAAAATGCCGAAACGAAAACAATAGTCCTTCAGAGAGAAAGCCCCTTTAGACTAAAAATGGCGAAGGAAAAAAGGAAGGCCGAAAAAAAGAAGTGTGTATGGCATGAACCCACTCAGTTGATCAATATTCACGTTTACAAGCAATGTTTTCGAAAATGATAGTATCTACAAACTGTCTTAGGTGGATAATTGAGTAGTCATACAATTTTAGTTCTCTCTGTGCATTCGACGAGTTAGCATCAATATTAACGCAGTAAACAAATTATTCGATACAGATCGTTGGAGACTGAAAACAAATGCTGAACATTGGACAGGACCATAGGTACGTTTGGTTGGTCATTTTAATTTAAAGCACACAGGAAAGAACTTAGGCTATACCCTGTTTTCGCATATCCCCAAACATGGGTCTAGCATATGGAATGTGAGATGATACAAAAAATATTACGTATCTTTATTTACTTATTCCAAAGTTTAGCAGATAGGGTCAGTAAAGTGATTTGAGGCAAAACCTTACATACTTGGGTTTTGCTTATCATAAATGGAGGTAATTAAACTCGGGAATGTGTTTTGAGCCAAAAAAATATCAACGTGGGGCTATCTCAATGCCGTATTAATTCATTACAGTAATTAATGCCGGTATGAATTGTATGCAATGGTAAAAGGTATTCCGTCTGTAGATTTATTATCTACTTTGTAATGCTTTCATTCTCATTCCCGTGCAATTCACACCCTAGCGAGTTTTCCGTGTTTATTTATTTGATTCTTTAGAGAATCGGGGGCTTGCTTATCGAATACCGAAATTTCCATTATGTATTTGATTTCATCTCGTTTTGAACACTTTCTGAATGCATCTATTTATACCTGACGGGCATGGGAGCATGGCTTTGTCAGAAAGTTTTCAACTGCATCAATAATTTAATTATTTAGTTTAAGATAGTAAATTACAAAGTATAGAATCGCATTAATGCAACCCAAAAAATCTTCATTAGATTTCAAAAAGGAAGGAAGATTCTTTTCCATAGTGAATAGCAATCATTATATCAAACATATATATTTTGTATATTAGCAAACTACATGCAAAACTTCACTTAGTAGGTGGCATTTTTAAGACACTTATCTTTAGGCATCATTAATAGGGATATGAAGCTTGATTGTCCGTAAATGTATTCCTGTGTGCTTTATGAAAGGCCATAGACCACAAGATGATAGGGTAAGATATCCGACACGAATATTCCTCACCTTTCATTATTTTGGCAGTTCGACTGCGATAAGGTTTTCTCAAACTGCGTTAGAAAGCTTATTACCTTTGATGAAAATATTGCGAAATCCCATTTGTCGATAAGAGAATACACTGCCATAAATTGGCTGGATCTCATTGCAGTGTCGCCATCAGCTTCATATTTCATAGCAGTCCTTTTAAATAGATGTCCGTCTCCTGTCGAATCTGTGTTCAGTTCTCTTGATAATTCACTACCATAACTGATGACTAACAACAATGCTGAATGAAGTGTTGTTGCACATCTCATCCCAAGATGGATGATATCCGCTACTTCATCGGTCCCCTTGCTCACTTACTTGTTTAGCATATCTATGCTTATAGTGCAAATTTCTAATTTTCGTCAATATTACCGTTTAAATTATTTTTGAAGCATAAAGCTTTAAAATTATTGATTGGATTATGTCATTGCTTTAAGTTTTAAAAACCGTTATTTTATTCACCAGTAACCACAAATTTATTTTGCAATTCAATAACTCTAATAAGCTATATCGATAGAAAATGGTCTAAAACATTTTTCATACATATCGCTGAAACAGGAATTGTATATTCATGGTTCTTATCAAATTATTTAAGTAACACTAAATTTAATTAATTTCAATGAAATAGAAATTTTCGGAGATTTGTAAAATAAACATCCATTTTCTGCCATATGTTATTTTAAATCTAGCCTATTTATCTCCTTTGATATGATTCATATTCCCGAAGTTAAACGTTTAGGCATCTTGGGTTTTAATGGAAAATAATTTCGAAATTTCAGATCTATAAGTGAGCACGTTTTACAATTGCACAGTGCAATGAATTTGATGATGTTAAACTTAGGCATGAAATATATTACTTTAAGTACATAAAATATCAGATGTACAAACATTGGAAGTAAATAATATTTCCTTTACAGCACCAGAATCGCATTACCTTTCAGGGTTTTACGGTAGTTCGTTTCATTTTAAACTCACATAGTAGTTTTTATATTTCTCAAACACTGTTATTAGGAATCACAAAGAATTGAATTTCAATGTCTAAAACACTTTATCTGCCTTATGCACTGAATTACCATGCAATGGTTAATTTTAGCTCACTTTTCGTTTCTTATGTATTGTATTTCTAAACCGCTAATTACACGTCGCTTTTCATTTCTAGCTTATTTTCATGCAAAGTAAATTTCATTTTAAAAGCAAACTTTTTCAAGTGATGTGAATTTAATATCTGCAGCTAGAAATTAAAACACTTTATCTGCCTTATGCACTGAATTACCATGCAATGGTTAATTTTAGCTCACTTTTCGTTTCTTATGTATTGTATTTCTAAACCGCTAATTACACGTCGCTTTTCATTTCTAGCTTATTTTCATGCAAAGTAAATTTCATTTTAAAAGCAAACTTTTTCAAGTGATGTGAATTTAATATCTGCAGCTAGAAATTAAATTAGGATACAAGCATGCC
>KK120696.1:986805-1038211 GCA_000611955.2 Stegodyphus mimosarum | reverse complement strand
CAAGCGAAAATAAGGGGAATTACCTTTTTCTTTTGGAGATAGTAGACGAATGGACGTGTTAGCAGAGACGCTGCTTCTGTTTAAAACTTTGACGAATCACTTTTTAATTCTCGTAAATGTTAAATATATGTAATAATCGTTTGTCTAATTAAAATGTCTTTCGTTAGCTAATTTGTTCATCGTTTTATCCCCACATATATATATATATCATCATGTACCAATATGTACACCAAAAGGAGGGCCATTTTATATTCATTTGAACTTTTTGTGTAAAAAACTGTGACCAAAAATTATGATATGTAAAATTGTGGGAAACGTACCATAGTTTTAGAAACTGTGTTCTAGAGATTAGATTTCTGATCACGCTCTACGACTTAATTTTAAATGTTGTAATGTTTCTCCTTGTATTCTATTAACTAAGTGTTGAGGAACCTAGAGAATAGCTAAGCGAATAATCGCTTAAGTTCAAGAACAGAAACGTAAGCTCAAGAAGGGTTAATTACTCTTTATTTACTTAAAATAAAGATTTACAGTTGCCCCTTTCTCAGGGTGTACAGCAAAGCCTCCACTTGGGCTCAAAATGTAAAGAAGTAACAGCTAACTAATGACTAAAGAAATTTAACTGAAGTTAACACAATTCTAAACTAGTTAATATAAAATTACTATTATTAAATTAGCCAGCGAAGCTATCAAAAGGCACGTAATACGGCCAAGTATAGTAACAGTTACAGAGACGTAGCCAAAAGGCAAACGCGCACTATTCAGGAATTCCAGCTCTCTCTCTCGAATTAAGTGGAGCTTTGACTTAAATACTTCTCTACTTCTCATTTGCATTTAGAGCGATTCTGAAAAATCATTCTGGTAAGGAATTGTAAGCTGAAGCTAGAAGGGATAGGAAAGTTGTATAAACTTAAAATAACTGTTTTAAAATTAAAACATACTTTACAAGGTAATGAGTCTGATACAAGATATAGTCGTTTCCAAATGAGAGAATATGCCTAAAAAGCATGCAGAATTTATTCCTTCATCTAGTTGGATTTATTCATTAGCTAAATAAGTAGTAGTAGTCAGCTTCTGTTACCTGTATCTAAGCTAAGAACATGATATGCAGACTACTATATGAGTTAGTACTCCAGAAGTTAAAAATTAGAACATAAAATCTTGTATTTTAAAGAGTATGTCCAAAACGGCAAAACCAAACGGTAAAGAAAATTTTGCTGTTTCACTTTGAACTAACGTCATAGGGAGAGCTGTTTCACTTTGAACTAATGTCATAGGGAGACTTCGGACTTAATTAAACAAAAAAAAAAGGTTTAAATGTTTAAGACAAAGCTATACATTTACTTTACTCGGAGATTGATTTTACTGGGTGCGAAATTCGGTTGTATAAAATCAAGCTTCGCTGTTTCGTCCTCATCTCATTGAGCGTGAAGGTGCGCTTGCCTTCGCTCAGTGTTCTGCGCCATTTTGTTGTGGATACACGTGGATTTACGCTTTTGATTCACGTCGCTTTTGGATACTCGGCCGTTACTGGGTGAGTACTAATTTTTTACGCTTGTTCTCCTCTGTGTTCTTACGAGATAACTCAGGGCACAGGTGACTCTCTCAATAATGGCAGATCCCTCGGGATCAATCGAGTTTAAACCAGGATCGATAATGGCTTTGGTTAGTCATAATTTAAGATTAACTGACGAAATAGAAGAATTAAAACGGATTCAGGATATGGGTAATGGTACTGAGGAAACTGCTAGAATGATGAACGCGCTCCTCGCTGAACATGAAAAGAATATGGCTATTCTTTATAGAGAAGATGGCATGGAAATGTTAGCGAAAGCTATAACGAGTCAGCCTCCTATCGTTCCCGCTAAAGTAAATACGGAATGGCAAAATGCTCCAACTTCAAAACGAGCACGTAAAAGAACAAACTCAGACGAAGACGAATATCCGCCGCTTAAGGCTACAAATCAATTCAACGCACTGCAGGAAGAAAATCTTGGCGCAAACAAAATGGACGACGATTCGGCACCGCCACCGCCAACGTTCTCGCAACCTAAAAAATTCGCGGGTAAAATTCCCCCCTTGGTTATTACTAAAGCTATTAATATGAAGGACTTTAGGAAAGATCTTAAAGAAAGATTACTTATAGAAAAACTTGAAATAAAAAATGAGGCAGGAAATTCAGTAATTAAACTGAATACTGTCGATGATTATAGGAAAGTTCAACAAAAGTTGGAAAGCGAAGGGATACCATTTCACACGTTCATGTTAAATTCTGACAAATGTAACAGGGTAGTAATAAAGGGATTAACTACCGATTATGAAGCAGATGAGATCAAGGAGGAATTAGAAATAAATAAAATTCCTGTAATCAAAGTTAAACCGATCACGCGTATGCGCGACGGCATTGCAACACAGCTTCCCATTTTTTATGCGGAAACCCCCCGTACAGACGAGGGGAAGAAGATATGGGAAATCAGGTATTTATTTGACCACAAAATTAATGTAAAAGCATACCGAGGAAGGCCCGGACCTACACAATGTTTCAATTGTCAGAGGTACGGGCACACTCAATCGGCATGCCATAATGAGCCGCGCTGTGTCAGATGCACAGAAGCACATCGCTCGCATGATTGCCCGTACAAAAATAAAGACGAATACTCTGCTAAGTGCGTATTATGTAATGGGGATCATCCTGCATGTAGTGAGCTTTGTCCTAAGAGACCAGGCAATCTTAAACATACGCGCAAGCATTTTGAAAATAAGAAAATCACGGTTAGCAACAAAAACGATACAGCAACTTCCAGTAATGAATCAGATACATTAAGTAAGAAAACTAATAGCAAACTGCAAGAGATAAACACAGGAAAATCGTACGCAGCAGTCGCTGCAGCGAAACCCAATAATTTTAACAAAAGTGAAAGAGTTAATTATAAGACGAGGCCAAAATCCTCCGAAAATAATTGCAATGATATAGAAAGTTTTAATTCTTTTATTAAAAATATGTACAGTCTATATCAACAGTTTAAAGATGCAAGCTCGCAAATGAGCAAGTTAGACGTCGCCTTAACGGCAATTAAGATGTTCGATAATTATAGTTATGAATAATCACAATATCTCGAATATGGCACGGAATGGCAGGCATATTAATTATGCAAAATTTGTATATTTCAACTGTAACGGAGTCAAACACCAAATTACTGAGTTGAAGGACTTTATCAACAAGCACAGCTTAGATATACTACTATTAAATGAAACACATTTAAAAATTACGGACTCTTTCAAACTTGCTAATTTCGACATTTTTAGATCGGATAGAATGCATAATCGTGGTGGAGGCACCGCGATAGCCACTCGTCGATATCTTAAATGCTGTCAATTTATTCTACCTACACTAAATAGCATAGAAGCATGCGCATGCATTTTAAACAGCAACGGACAAAATATTTTGTTAATTTCGGTATATAAACCTCCCTCAAGGCACCTGGATACTGCAGATCTCGACGCAATAGTGCAACTTGGCTACCCCACGATAATCGCGGGGGATCTAAATTGTAAAAACACATTATGGAATTGTCGTGTTAACAATCAGGACGGAGTCACGCTTGGAAATTATATAAATAACAATAATTTGCATTTATTTGCACCAATAGATCATACCTATGTTCCTTCCGCATACCGAAACTCGGACATTCTAGATATAATGATCACTATTGATATTAAGCAGCAACCATTACTACAAGTTGAAAATGATTTAATGTCTGACCATTTACCTGTATTATTTACTTTATACGGATTAAAACATGGATTGCCTCCACTTAAAACCAACATAAACTGGAATAAATATCGAGATATTATTAACAACAGTGTAGAAACGGCCACGACACTAAATACTATAGAGGATATCGACACAGAAATAAATAAACTTAATAACAAAATTCACTTTGCGATGAAGAATGCGCATTCAGCTACAAACCAGGAGAAACTCACTCTGCCTAATTTTATTAGGCTGAAAATTCGAGAGAAAAACAGACTCAGAAAAATTGCTCAAAGAACTAATAGCCCGACAGATAAAAGTAACTTCAATCGCTGTGCGAGAGAACTCAAGACTATGATGATGAATTACAGATCAGAAGCTTGGGAAAACTTTGTAGAGAATTTATCTCACAAGGACGCCACCGTTTGGAAAATTAGCAAAGCCCTCCGAAGAGAAGAAAATATAATAGGCCCTATCAAAGATAATAATAGTATTTATCATAACGCGGAAGATATAGCGAACACTTTTGCAAAGGATTATGAAGAACAATTTACCGTAAATCCTTTTGATCACCCTAATGATATTAATATTTTTAATCACGTACAGAACTTTATTACTAATAATATTCCAGGAAACAGTCCTCTGGTTACGCCAAATGAAGTGAAAAACCATATAAAAGATTTGAACCCGAGAAAGGCAGCGGGGTATGATGGAATAGGAAATAAAGCCATTAAACTATTAGATAGAAAAGCCATTATAGTTATTACTAAAATTTTTAATGCCTGCCTCAGGAGAAATTATTTCCCTTCAATCTGGAAACACGCAATAATAACAGTTATCAAAAAACCTGGCAAAGACGGAACACGAACCTGCGGATACCGGCCGATTAGTTTACTGCCTGCGCTGGCGAAGTTGTTTGAAAAGGTTATTATCTCAAGACTAAAAGAACATATTCACAATAATAATATTTTCAAAAATTTTCAATTTGGCTTTCGTACTGGACATTCTACGACACAGCAAGTTGCAAGACTCACTGAAAAAATTGCTTCACATCTTAATAAAAAGGAATCGGTTGCAGCCTTATTTCTAGACATAGAAAAGGCCTTTGATAAAATTTGGCATGCGGGCCTCTTAATTAAAATGATGAACTACAATTTTCCGCCCTATCTTATTGCATTAATAGCTCGTTATTTAGAGAATAGAACTTTTCAGGTAAAAATCAAAGATACGCTTTCCTGCACAAGTGGCATATCAGCGGGTTTACCGCAAGGAAGCCTTATTTCACCGACATTATTTTGTATTTACATAAATGATATCCCGGAGCCTCCAGACGCTACTTTAGCCTGCTATGCCGATGATACGGCTATTCTCTGCAGTTCTATAAATCCAAATAAAGCAGTAGAAAAATTACAAAGGGCAATTAACCTAATCAATGAATACTTTAAGGCATGGAAAATTAAAATCAACCCAAATAAATCGCAAGTCGTAAACTTCAGATACAATAGAAAATATGTAACAAGCATAAAAATCGACGACAACCCAGTTCCAAGTTCTGATACAGTAAAGTACTTAGGCGTAATTCTGGACGAAAAATTATTATTTACTCCTCATGTAAATTACATAAAAGAAAAGGCAAGAAAGGCTTTTATGTCTATCTACCCGCTGCTCGGTCGACAATCCAAGTTAAACTTAAATACAAAAAAGATATTATATTTGCAAGCAATCCGGCCTATTTTGTTATATGCAGCTCCGGTATGGGCAGCTACATCAAGAACAAATAGACAAGCTCTGCAAAGGCTCCAAAATAAGTATTTGCGTATTATTACGGATGCGCCTTGGTTTGTTAGAAACTCTACAATACACAATAGTTTGAAAATAAAGCCGCTGGACTCTGAAATACTGGTAGCTTCACATAACTTCTTCTCGAATTGTGATAAACATAGTAATAACGCAGTCAGATCGATTGGAGATTATGATTATACTATAATACAAAGATGTAAAAGGCCACGGACAATACATCATAATGTACAGTGGTGAATGTAAATAATGTAAATACTGTATATAGTATATTTTTTAATTGAATATTTCTTTTCAAATTTCATTTTTTGAGTTAGTATGTTACTTGTATGTTAATATGCTATTGGACTTTGCAAATTTCGTCTTGAACTTACGATTGGACGCTGCAACTAATATGCCTGCCATTCGAAATGCTATCCAAGAAATGCTATCACCGGATATTATCTAGAGAAAGCTTGGATTCTGTTTTCCGCCATGAGATAGCTATCGTTTCGTCACAAGATATGCCTGAGTTAGATACGCCGTTCCGGAAGTTTCCAGCACTAAAGTGCAGATGTTTTTCCTTTTATCGGATTAGACAAGTTTTCACTTCATTCTAGGATTGTTAAAAGAGATTATGGATGAGTAAAGATCTTCGGATCGAACACTCATGATTTAGGAAGATGACCTATGACCTATGACCTATACTTTACTCGAGCGCTTATGTACAAGTCTTGCAATAGGTATTTCCTTCAAGTGGTAACACGTTTTATTCGCTAGGATGCGAAATCCTTTTATTGAAAAGAATAAACATCTCTTTTAGGTGTAAAAAAATTCTTTTCAGCAACAAGAAATAACTACTTGAAGTTATTCATTAGCATTCGTTTTTTGCAACACTGATTCCAGACTTTGGGTTCTATCACTTAGGCAGAATCCACTGTCTGTCCATCCATAGTTCCTGGTCATGGTGCAACATGAAAGATTTAACACGTCTTGGAATAGAAACAACTTATTTTGACAAGGCGCGATATTCTGCTCAATCTTTCGCTTCATGAAAACAACAATCCCAACTTTCCAGTATTAATCAGAAGAATAAACTGCGACTGAATCGGACGAGTAAGTGGTAAATATTATAATGGATGAAGTTAAATTATTCACATGACATAGAGATTTTATTATGCTAGTTGTTTATAAAATATATACTGGTTTGAAAGGGAGCCATTATATAATTCCTGCGCAAAATCATTTCAGCTAATTTTAAGTTACCTAACAGTTATTTATATAACATGCCATTAGAAAGCTAATAAAACGCAACTGCGCAAATGAAAAATGTTGTCTTGACGGCAGGATGGAATGGGTCCAAAAATTTTGAATATTCTGTCTGCTCTAACTAAAGCAGTTTGACCTTATGCAAAAAGAGTGATTTCCGGTTTCTTTGAAGTGTAGCACATTTGGGAGGAAGCAGACTAAGCGCGAGAAATGGAAAAGTAAAAAGACCGACTGGGCGACCTTGAATTGGCCTCCAGTTTGTTCACCCCTTTCGAGGCACGGGACTTGCAGAAATAAATAAAACGATGTAAAATGTGAATAAGATCGGAGTGTCATACCTGATAACTTAGCACTTTATTTGGCGATTCTTTTGCGTTTTTTCTTACATTCGGCGGTGAAGGTGTACATGACACTATTGTCACGATAATGCTTTCATTATGTTTTTTTCACCCTTCATCGTTGAAAATTAAGGTATATCGGATATAAAACGAAATTAAACCCTAGGTTAACGTTGTGCTTCATAACACTGTATCAAAATTTCGCCTATTTCTAGAGAAAATAGAGCGGAACCTCTCCTTGAGAAGATGGACTAGTGTTAATCTCCCTTGAAATACATAAAGATTTTCTAAATAAGTTTTTAAGATTAAATTTTGCCCAGTTTTGAATTTCACACTAACGAATCTCTCTTACATGCATGTAAAACAGAAATATGCAATTCAAAATTATGACTTTAATTTGCCAATAGTCTCTTAGTGTTTTTTTTAGTAGTCAAGCACGAGTGAAGACTATAACTGAAGAGGGCAAAATTTTATACTCTCAATTTTCAAGGAAGCCTAACCATATGCATCATAGATCTTGGCGCTGCTACAAATTTTTAATTTTAAATTAGATTTATAAATTAAAATTTTAATAACTATGGGAAATTCGTATTCACTATTCGATATAAATTTTCAGTAAGTATGTCTGAAATACAAATTTCGTTATCGAAAATTATGTGAAGTTTAGAAAAATGGAAAGAACAAAATTAGTTTCAATGCCATGATGAAGGATTACGCATCTTAGCTAATGTTAAATCTACAGGTGAACGGAGTCTTTTCAAAAATCTTGTGAGTATCATATAGGAAATTATCAACATGAAATCACAATTCATTTCCAGAATCATACGAAATGTAAGAATAAGCTGGAAGGTGAATTGGTTGGTTGATTATTTAAGTATGGCAAAGTACAGAAAAGCTATATTCGTGGAGAACATTCTGTGGGAAAATGGCTGTCTTCACGTTACACATGGGAAAATCACTAAAGCCAACCATGATGCCAAAGCGCTTGCATGGGTTCGAAACCGATACACATTACCAATATTCAACAGTTTTCAACTGCTTGGCCACGGAACGGGCAAACTGGAAAGAAAGTTCATCTGCAGAAAATGGATGTCACTTTATAAAACTGCTTAAAAAAGCGTTCTGTGGTAATGATAGGAAACGAAACGAAATGTTTTAAGGTCTAACTGTGTTAGCGCCATGATTAAACTTATTATTGTAATAAAATGTTTTTGCAAAAGACGCAGAATGCAGTTCATACTATAGGTACCATGGCAAAACATTTTATTGTTATTTCATGTTTCCTGGATTTAGTCGTTTAAATTTCTGCAATGACTTCTATAGTTGTGTTTACTGAAAGCATTTAATATAAAACATATAATGGGAAAAATCGAATTGATTCATAACTAATAATTCTTCTGCATGCATTTCAGCATAAAATTAAAAAAAAACTGGCAAAATATGTTGAAATGAAGGCATGAAATGACAGCAGAAAATGAATATTCTTGATTTTGGCAGGGTGAAAATGATGGTACATATAAATATGATTTCATTTCATTTTATAAAATGTAATCATAATTTTAGAGTGTACGAATGAATTGCACAAAATATATTTTATTTATAAATTAAGAGAAACCTTGTGTAATACTCTGTTCGCAAATTACAGAAATACTAAGCCCCATAGTGATAAAAATATACAACAGACTCTAAAACAGATTTTTTTTATGCTTTCGTTTGACATTAATCATCATGTAAACTCGGAAGTTTATAATCAGCATTCAATTAATTTAAATCTAAGGATGCAATTGCTAAAATAACACATTTATTACATTTCAGAGAGTAACCGTTTCTCTTTCTTGGCTACAAGAATCATTTTTAGTAAGCTTGCCAGAGTTGATAATTTGTCATAAGATTTAGATTGAATCTAAATTGCCACGCAGTGAGTCTTTCCTGTAAAGCAGCCTTTTATATGAGCATGATGATGGGGATGATTAATAAATCAGGTGGTAAAAACATGCTATGATTATTGCTTTTACAAAATAATTTTCATCACTGACATTAAAAAGAGCCAAGGAAAGTTATTCGAATGCAATTTATGATGCACGGAACCGATTCCCAGAGGTTTTTACAGACTATGTGGATATGTTATTTTATTATCATTATCAGAAAAGTATTATAAAATGCAAATCAGACCGAATAATTTATTTCTAATAAATTTAAATATGAACATCACTAGTTTAATAAAAATGTAACGAAAACTTATGTTTTTTCCCATTAAGACAAAATATTTTGAAAAGATTAGTACGAAAGAAATCCTTATGCTTTTTCTTATTTTATAGCTACAATTATTCTGCTACAGTTAAGCGTACGATAGACTGAACTAAGATATATAAAATATTCTAAACCGCGATGCAAAGTTTTCTGTTTTTATGAGAAAAGAACATATGCGTAATTCAACAATCTGATTCAGAAATAAATTGCTTTGCTTTAAGGAAAAATATTACCATACTATTGACCTCGGCAATTTAGAAAAATTACGTCCTAAGAGCATTCTTTAGCATTTTATATTTAAATATGAATGTTGAATTTATGTTTAAGATGCACCTGATTTTTATTTCAAAATCTAGCCTTATTTGAAAAACTGTTCAAACTCAGTATTGAAAGCAAAAGTCATATTGGTTCTGAGAATAGCAGGAACTCTTGGGAGTATTGATTTGAAAAAGGAAACACAAACTGTTTTTTAATTACTTCCCATTGATATATTTAAATTTTGAACTTGGAAATGTTATTAAACTTTTTAAATCTTATCAATCATAAAGAAAAAGAGAAAAGGGAGCTTATGGAAGAATATTTTTTTCTTATTTCCGTTTTTTATTCTTTTTATAATCAAGCTTAAAATGAAGCTTTCTGTATAATATTTTTTAACGGTAAAAGAAACACTGAACGCATTAAAAACTACGCTGACAAGCAGCCCACAAGAGACGTATGTTTATCACTAAAGTCTTTATAAAATACAAATCATAAAACAGACATTTTGAGCTACATGATCTTAGATCAGACATGTCAAACTCATGACGCGCGGACTACATGTGCCTCGTTACTCATTTTTCTGCGGCCTTCGTTTCCCCCCCGAGAAAATAACAAAAAATGCATAGTTATAATATATTAATAAAAAGTCAAATTTCACAAAATATTCAGGCATTTTTAAAACCTCAGTTGTTGAAAAACTGAGAAACTGTTAGGGAAACTGGTATCGATGATGAGGATGACCTACTTTCCATGGATTTACCATCTTCAACACTTTTGAAGCCTGCCAAAAATACTGAAAGTGAAGTGAGATATAAAGTTTTACTAATAAGTTAATTATTTTATTAATAAAATTGCAAGTTACGTTATATTAATTATGCTAAATTAATAAAATTAAAAATTAATTTAAAGACAAATAGCAAATACTCTACAAAAAGTAAGTAAATTATTTATTATTTTATATAGAATTTCCCTAAAATACCCCAAGTAAATAATATTTTGAAACAGAGAAAAAAAATGTCTTCCCCGACCCTTTAAATAAGCTCAGTAAAATTTTAGTGACATAGCGTTTTTAATAATTTAAAAAACACTCATTAAAATAAACGTTCATTTAAATACACCAATTTCTTTTGAGACAGATCGCCAGCAATATAAACTTTTTTTTTTGTATTTCTAAAGTTAAAACTTTTATTTCGTTTTGCACTCATTTAATGTTAATCACTGCAAACTTAAATAAAAAAGGACACGCATCGGTGCACTCAGCTGTCAACTTTGGAATCAACAATACCCACTACAATATCATTAGTACAGAAACTTGGTGGTTCATTTAAAAGAGATTTATTTCGTAAACCAAAGCAAGCCTATGCATTAAATTACAGAATGCCGAATAGACAACTTTTATGAGCAGTAGCATATTTCAGGCTTTCCCAAACTACATTACACGTGTCACTAATGATACATAGCTTTATTTTTTATGCTACAATTTTTAAAGAAAAGATTTTAATGAATGCCGAAAAGTATAAAATAGCTCCCCTTTTAGTATACATAGTGGTAGAAAATTAAAAAGTTTGAGAACGCCTGGCATAATTAATTAAATGAACAAGCAAAGAAAGCACATCGTATAATGTTTAATTTTTTTATATAAAAGTAATTTTGCTGCTACAAAAAGAATGGGCAATATAACTCTGATTTATTTAGGTCACGAAGTGCTTTAATTTGGTAGCGAAATTAAACATTTCGGTACTCTTGCATGTTTGACGGTCTCGGTTGAGTTAGAGTGCGGTCGCCTTAGAGAACACTCTTATGATTATCAGAACCCGATACTTATTTATATTTTCGGAAGTATTGGTCTATTTTAGTTGTGGTTGTCTACAAGAGTTCTCGGGGAGAGAGGGCTCACGGTATTAAATCTTACCAAAATCACATCCACATTATAGATTTCACGGTTAGCAAAGATTTATTCGTGTTTATGTGTGATAGATACGTTAAAAGAATCAGAACAAACTTGAAAGTTCTTTAAAGCTGCCAAAATACCTGAACCCCCAGCAGGTAACCCTATTAAACAAGCTATTGAAAGGTCAGTTGCGTACCTTCTGAGCTGAAGAATGCTATCGGCAGCTTTCATCATTTTTAACTTCTGTTTTTGTTTCCGGTTGTTTGGTGTAGCAACGCTACATAAAAGAAGTAAAATAATGGCGGTCTTCAAAGGTCTTCAAACTTCATCTATCGTGATCGATTGTGTCAAAAGAAATTTCAACAAAAGTGACAGCCCCGCAGAAAAGCTATAAATCTAAGTCCTTTTAATAGCTAGAATAAATAGTCACAAGAGGGAAGTAGATACTTAACCACAGTTCATCGTTCGGGTCATACATCGAAGGAAGGAAAATCAAACGAAATTTCCTTTAAATTTTCAAGCTTCCTTTTCTTAAGCAATGTTTCGAAGAAGCACGCTAAAGTTTAATATTTTTTTCCTTTAAAGTATTTCCCCCACCTTATTCGCCTGCCTTACTGGTGTAGTGATCAGCACGTTCGACGCATAACTGAGAGATCCGTGGTTCGATTTCCGGCGTTGCTCCTTTTTTATGTCTCCTGCTTCTAAATACCTAATGTCTCTACATCCCTTTTAACGGAGTATCTAATTAACTGATAAGATATAGGAATTAATCTGAATATGAAAAATAAAATTATATCTGAACTAAAGTCGCAATGTTAAGGAATAGGAACTGTGAAATAGGAAATATAATAATCTTATATTTAATATACACATAATTTTTAAGTAAACAAATATAAGGATAGCTATGATTGGATTAAGGATACGTTTATACTTTTCAAATTCTCATTTAATTTAATTTTGTTAATTAACTGTATATATATTTAACCCACGAAATGCGCTTACAATAGCGCAAAATTCAATATTTTTACATTGCACTGCTACTTTCTTTACCGGTTGCTTTCTGATGAGCCTAAATAAAAAACAATATTAATATTAAGTATTCATAGATAAATTATTGTACGTATATTCACCAATGATTTATATTTATCCAAAAACGTGGAAGTTTTACTACATTGGGCCATATAAACTGACATATGTGTAACATCTATGCATGTTTATGTAAGAATAAAATATAGAATTTTATTGAATGGTCTGTTAATTAGAATCCTATATATATCCTTAACAGAAGCAATCGCAACACTCATATTTGCCTATTTATTTATCTCTCTGTCGTTCTATCTACCTTTCTATTCATATCCGTAATATAAAATTCTAACTTTAATTTTAATAACATTTAGGTCTCCTTTACTAACCTGAAATGGTAATGTACTTATAATAAATCCATCTGAAGTAGGTCAATTCAAAATTAATTCATGTCATATGAATCTTATATAACGCTAAAGACGGCATATACTTACATAAAGACAAAAATGAAAGTAAAATACTATATCAGCCTACAGTTAAACTGGAACTTATCTAAACCAATAGCAATAAAGCTATACTACGCTCCTCTGTTTAGAAATATAGTACTATGTAAGAGTCATGGCCAAACTGTGGCTCTCCGACACCCTAAATGTGGCTTACGAGCTACTTGCGACGCTTTACTGTAAGAAATGCGATTTGTTTTCTATAAAAAGTAGTTTAATTTTTTTAAAACTAAAACAAATAGAATTTTAAATAGAAATCATGCAATGACACGTTTCTTTATTTGTCGCTAATTTAATTTTTTAGGTTATGTCTCATAATTAAATCGATTTCAAACTGTTCACTGCAGGCTTATCGTCAGAGTAACAAATAAAATCGCAAGTAATCCATTTCTGGCAGTTACTATTCCGGTCATATTAATTTTTAACAGGTGATGGTCATCGAAATAACACAAAATGTACAAATACGAAGTTAATATAAAAAGTAATTTCTAATATTTGTTTTTTTTTTCAAGTTAATTTTATTTCAGGCAGTTTCTGCTTACATTCCTTTTGCGTGATTCCGTTGCTCATAACAGTTATGAAGTCGGAAGGTTTACTATTCGTTTTAAAGTACTGCTTTTATTCAATGTTTGAATGGCCTGATTAACTGCTGAAGAAACCCTTTTTATCCTGCAGTTTATGCTGGTCTCTTTCAATTTGCGGAAAAGTTTTAATGCGAAGTTTTTATTTTTAATGGGGTGAGTCTTCTCGCTCGTAATTGACTAACAAGATTGTCTCAAATTCCCGCGGGTGTCCTTCAAAATTAATCCTCCACGTCTAATCAAGTCTTTCAATTCTTTTGCAGTTTTCGCAACTATTCATACTAATACGCTACAATGACCACTATTCCTAAATGAAACTCTACCTTTCGTAATAATTCCTTGGTCATCTTTGGCAGAGATCATCTTTATTTCACCAATGGTTTTCATGTCGAAATAGTTGGAATCATGGAAAGAATTACTGGATTGACAACAATTTCAATTTTAGTCAAAATTTTGAATTCATGTTTTATCAATTGCTGTACCTCCCGACCGGTATAGCGGTTAGCGTCGCTGACTGCCGTACCCGAAGTGCCTGCATTCGAATCCCAGAGAAACCATGGCTATTTGTAAATGCATAGTGTCGGTGGGGCATGGTAGCACTTTAAATATGCGGCTAGCCAAAGTCCTCTCGTGTGGTTTGGTGGAAGGAAAGAGGGGGCAGAGATCCTTTTATGGAGGCTGCTCTCCATAAAATTTTGGGGCGGAACTAAGCTAAATCGACTGTCCCTGTACGGTGTTCAAGGCTGTTGACAGGCGTATCTTGCTTTCCCTGCCACGAGGAATTTCGTGGGTTTCGGCTCTAAAGTAACAACAACAACAACAACAACAAAAAGTTATTATTCGAGTCACCTTCAGCCCTAAATCTTCTTATCAATGATGTAGAATCAAGCAATGAGTCTCAGTTGAAGACAAACATGTCTCTTCTCCAACGTTTCTGTCAAAGTACGGCATACTGATGCTTGTGAAATCGCTTTAGGTTGCGATATTTTCTCGTACGTTGTTTGATGACCTCCTATCTTTCCAGCTCGGCACAAATATCGCCCTAAGCTAGAGTCATCTTTTTGCTGCCGGGTATTTTATTTTCACCGCTTAATTCTGCAGCTCATTACAGCTACAAAGGTTGGCCCACCTCTGATGCCATCATTACACTTTTCTAATCTGTTGTTATTTTTTGTCTTCCTAATTTTCGATCATCATGGTCGTCTGACACGTCCTTAACGAAAGCTTAGTAGCCCAACTGTAAAGTTGTACTGTGACCCACTGCTTGAGATACAAATTTCACGCAATAATGTTAAATTTTGCTGGAGTTTAGTCCCGTAAACGTTAATTTTTGTAAAGTCTGTTTTTGTAAAGTTTTATTTTCTAAAGTATCTCATAAGCTTACAGACTGTATTTGAAAATCTATTCCAGATTACTTTTCTGTATGCAGTCGTTAAGCTGACAAGAAGTTAAGAAAGTATTTATTTTAAACTTTCTCCTGAGTTATTTTACTTGGAATTTTAAGACGAGACGGTAAGTCATTTGACCGCCTTCATGAATCCAATAGTCAACAATTAGAAAAGGGTTGATCCGTACCGCTATTTGGCAAGAACTCAGAGGCCTCCACATCGAACATCTGTGCATGTCTATAGAAATATGGAGAGTTATACGTTCACGTCCCATATGTATTTGGTAAATATCATTCGTTATAACAGTCACAGGAATGTTTTCTTTTTGTATTACTACTTTGATTTAAAAACAGCTATGAATTTTTAACAGTATTTTAAAAACAGCCAAATTCAACAGCTACATTTGAAGAGTTCGACTGGTAGACAGTTGGAGTATGTATTGACGAAGCTTTTATTTAACCAGGTATGAACTGCTAGATGTATTAGCTATAGGTTTTCTACGCCCAGAATTATTCGAAATCCAGTTTCAATGATGCGCAGTGTATTGATTACTTAAAAACTCTGGCAAATTTTTCTGGATGCCACATTGAAATATTGTACCATTGAGGGCCTTCAAGAGTGATACTGATAATTCAGATACCACTGAATCTGCAATCATGTTTTCTTTTAGTGAATTGGTCTACACCAGGCATCAAACAAACTAATCATTCCAAAGTTTTGGGTTACAATGTTTAACGATTCCTTAGGCTAGGATCCAAAGATTCGAATAATCTCAGTACGTTGGTCCTCATCTTGATTGTGTGGCGAACAATTATGAAAAGGCCTAAAACAGTTAATGGCTTATTTTTAAATAAATTTTCTTTCTCGAATAAGAGTTTCTCTGCAACGCGCGTTGACCTCTATCATTTAATTTATTCTTTTTAAAAGACTGCTTATGATTTAAAAAAAGACAAAAACACTCAGTTGGTTAAAAACGATGGATCTATAATTCACGCAAATAATTTTTTTACGTAATTGTAGATCAATGTACTTCCGATTTCAGTTTATTTCTGTTAAAGTCAAACAAACAATAATTATAAATGGAGAGGGGTAAAGGAAATCAGAAGAAAACATTTAGTTTCTCTACCTAAAAAAACGCTCTGTTGCATATTATAAAAATTACAAATTTATATTTTCGTGGGATTTAAGTGGTGCTCTAGAAAACTGATGTTCAGTAGCGATGTTTATGTATGTTATCAGAAATACTAGTCATTTTCAGAGACACACTAATAAGGTATTTTCTCCCTCCTTTCTGTATCCTTTCGTGGTGTAATTGGAAGCATGCTCATGGTGTAATTGGAAGAGTATTCGAGAGGTCTAAGATTCGAGTCCCGGCTAGGGTACTGCATATTTTTCCCGTCTTCCACTTCAAAATCACCTAATAACTCTACATCTGGAGCTATAAAGGGTGGTGGATGAACATTTGTCACCACTAGGTCTCCTAATCCCCAGTCGCCGTTTAAAAGAGGAAGTACATGAAGCATTTTTTTCTTCCTTTCCGCAAGCCTTCGTGACGTAATTGGAAGCATAATCGATGCGTATTCGAGAGGTCTAAGGTTCGAGTCCCGGCGAGGGCACTGTATATTTTTCACGTTTTCTGCTTTAGAATAACCTAATAATGACTCTACGCAGCTTTATGTAGGTAGTCGTCAACAGACATTGAAGTTATTTCGGTTACCAATATCTAGCTCTAAAGTTTTTTTTTCTTCATAACCATTTAGTGCGAGTAATAATTTCATTTATGTGATTCCATCAAGTTAATTATTACGTACACCCAGGTAAAATCTAAAACTTATTGGGATTGTGAAACTTACCTGAAATATCCAAAACCTAGATGTGTGTCACTCCAGGTTAAAATAAGCAAGAATGGTAATTTTAAAAGAAATCCCTATGAAAGAGGAAGGAAGCCTTGTAATCTATTAATAAGCAAACTAACAAGGATGAAGTAAATAAATTTTGCCCCTGATAAATTAAATTAGAGTGAAACGAAGATTTGAATAGCCACATGTGCAAAGAACTTGAGTTCTCAAATCATTAATGGAGGATCTCCAGTTATACTCCCTAGTCTCCAGAAGAATCTCCGCCAGGAGTTGTAGGTATTTTATTTCACAAATAAGTTTCATTAACTCAAGGAAATCAGTGCCAAATTTGCATGCACTTCTTGTTCATAAGCTGTAAAACGTGCTATGGCTTTTGCATGATTAGATTCGGAGATCTAACATACTTGGCATATAAATAACATATTCTTCTCATCTGCTGCTGAAGTTGATAAATATCAAAACAGTCATCCTTACCTACTCTGCACAAAAAAATTGGACAGTTCTATATCTGCCATTCTACTGGGCCAATTGACGAAATTTAATTTGTATTTTTTATGTCTCGAAAGCGCGACTTCGGATAAGTTTTGTAAAATTTGGTGAGAAACTTGCCGAGAAATTTAAAAATTAACTTGGCCAACTTTTTTCAGTATGCGCCAAGAATAATTCACTTGGCAAAGTTCTTAATTTATAGCAACCTATTTTCCTTTCCCTTTTTTCATTGTGCGCAAGCGGAAAAAAGGTGCAATGTTCATTCTTTTAAATAATTTTAGCGAATTGCGTAAAGCACATTTGGCGTTATTATCGCTTAAAAAAATAAGCTAAATTTAAAAACGCGCCAGTATATAAATTCATGTATATCTGTAAAAAGTTTGAATAAAAAAATTCTAATTTGTTTAGGTATGTCTAGAAACATGTATTATAAGACAATGGTAAACATTTTATAGGTTATAAATCAAAATTTTCGGAAAATTTATAAAACTTCCGTATATAACGCGCACTTTTGATACAAAAAATAAAATCGAAATATACGGATACGTGTTGTACGTTGGGTATAAAATGATAGATTTGAAAATAAAGAAAAGACGAGCATACAAAAATTAGATTTATTCATGTATCTAAATGTTCTTTACTTAAAAGAAATGACATAGCTCATAAATAAAAAATTTTTTATAATCGTATAACATGAAAAATTCGTCATCTTCTTCTTCCGTTATATCTTTGGGCTCATCTTCGAGTTCTGTTTCATCTTCACCATCACTGTTCCTCTGACTCATAAATGAATAATCATCTTGAATTCCATCTAGATCAGGGGTTCTCAACCGTTTGACTAAGGCGTACCATACAAACAAAAACTGCAAAAACTTTACTACCACCACTACATTTTACAATGATTATTTTTCAATTTCTCAACAGAAATATTAAATATATATATATATATATATATATTTCATTTGTATAACCTGCTGGCTATTTGTATTAAATATTCACACATAAAAAATAATAGATTAAAAATCGGTTGCCACTTTAGTTATCCAATTTAAGTCATAAAACTTTAATTCTAAACTTAAGTGTGAAATTTGGGCCTGCTTAAGAGAGATCAATTTCTTTATCTCTGGCCTTATTTCACTTAGCTTTAACCGTAAATTAGAATCCACATTTAATTTTGAGTCCAAAGGGGCTTTGCCACTGAAGGACTATTGTTTTTGTTTTGCGATTTTGCGTCGGAAACATTAAAAGTCTGTATCACTTTTCAAACTGTTGCCACAAAATATTGCAGCCCTGTATTATATTTAAAGAAATTAAATAATGAAGAATGTGCATAAATGTATGTATGTTTCTCGCATTGTGATAAAACGACGGTACCTAAAGCCATAGAATTTTGAATGCCGTAATCTTGCTGCGAATATAGGCATCTGGAAGTCCAAATTTGAAATTTGGAATTTGTTTTATTAACGATTTCCTATTCTGTAAAACTTTAACGAATTTTTGATTAACAAACTCAAGTATTTCAAAGCTAGCAATAGCAAGGTTGTACAGAAAAAACATTATTATCTCCAGCGTGAGAGATTGTGTATCGAAAATTCTAAAGATATGCTCATTTAAAAATTATTTTGCGATACCGCTCTTGAACTGAATTTTATGGTTTAAATGCGAAGAACATGATATTCAATAAATAAAAGTAACATACAAAATGTTTAAAAAATTTTAAATCTGAAACCTTTCAGATTTTTTGGTTCTGTATTTATTTTTCAAATATAACATGGAAGAAAATTCTTGTTCACACAAATAGGTTGGGAAAAAAGGCAATAAAAATTTTAAGAGCTTTATTTGGCATCCCTTTAAATTTTTTTTTCGGTTCAGCCAAAAGTTAATAAGTGTGTTATTTTTGAAAGTTTTTCAATAAAGTTCGATCACAAGAAATTTCTATGAGTTGTTCTTTTTCTTCACGAGATAAAATTTCAGGTACATTTGGACAAAATGGATTTTGTTCTACCTAATCTAATTTTCTTTTTCATAATCCTCTGGAAAATAATGTTGAAATTATTTATAAATGAAAAACAATGATTTTTAATGTCGGATGCTAATTCTTCTTTTACTTCCAAATTGTTTTCGGTTAGAAAACTTTCTAAATGTGGTTAACAGCTTAAAATATTATTATCCAATTCTTTGATTATTGGTTCGAGTTTTTTTATCATTGCATTTATTTTATATCTAACGGTAAACAAGTTAACGCTTTGTCCTCGTAATCCCAAATTTTATTAATTTAACTTTCCAAAAATATTAACTAAATGTGCTAAAAGCGCCAACCATAATTCACTAAATAAACATTTTTCCAACTCAAATTTTAAATCACAGAAGAAAATTTGAATTTCTGATCGAAGTCCAAAAAGATGATTTAAAACTTTGCCTCCGAATACACTCTAATTCGGAATGTAGCAAAAGCGTTTCATGTTCACTGCCCATCACTTGGCATAAATATTCTTGAATTTAAAGCTCGGCTCTTAATAAAATTAATAATTTTCACAGCTTGATTCAATACGATTTTCAGGTTTCCGGGGATTGTTTTGGCTACTAAAGCTTCACGATGAATGGAGCACTGAGTAAATTTAATTTTAGGGGCGAATTCCTTTATTTGAGAAATGTCACCGGAATGATTTCCAGTTAAAGCCCGAGCTCCGTCACTGCATACGTCAATGCACTTATTTTCAGGAATATCATTCTCAGATATAAAAAAAAAATTGTTGAAATTTCATTTGCAATGAAGAGATTCACAAAATAAATACTCTTCAGCAGTTAGTTTGTCTTTTCGAAACGTATGTTAGTTAACAATTGAACAAAGTTCACTATATCAGTGCTTTCATCCAACTGCAATGCGAAGCATTCACTGTGTTTTATTTTTGAATAAATGTCTCTTTTATGGAATTAGCCATTTCATGAATTCGTGAATCATTTGATAACGACATATTATTAAGTTCGTTAGCAACTTTTAATTGAATAATGTTAAAATGATATCTTTAGCTGGTGGTAATATAAGGTTTTCTCCAATAGTATGAGCCTGCCCAGTCTTGGTAGTTCTTAGGCTTATTAGTTAAATAGCTTCCAAAGCTTTTTCACTTGAAGTAACAAAAACCTTTCATTACTTGCTTACTATTTTTTAACTCCGATTATGTCCCTTTAAAATATTATTCGGATTTATCCTTTAAATTGGCATGCTTGGAATCAAGATGTCTTTTAAAATATAATGGTTTCATACTTTGATTGGAAAATAGTTCACCGCAAACAGCACACTGAGATTGAGGGTCCATTTCATCTCTATTCCAAGTAAACCCAAATGATAAATACTTCATTATGTTTTCTATAAACAATTTTACTTTTTTATTCAATATTTTTAATGCTAATAGATTGTCCTGTACCCATCACCTGTGAATCATCACTTTTTCTCTTAGTCAGTCCTAACCAATTCTCCATTTTGAAAATCTGGGTTTGTTTTATTATTTTTTTATAAATATTTAAATGCGCAATATATTATGAGTTCTTTAAAAACAAACGAATCAAATCGTGTAGAAAAGTAAGGAATACAAAGCAAGAGGAGACAAAATAACTGCTGTTAGAGACAGCAAGTCGGCGGAAAGAAATATTCTAACTGAAAATATGAGCCCAGAAATGGTGGCGATATAAAGTGTAAACATGCTAATAAATCGATCAACTGTAAAAGAAACAATGAGATACTATTATATTTTATAGGAACTTATATTTATTTCTTATTGAATACAACATCCATTTCTATTACTTCTTTTAAAAGCATTATTTAATACAAATTTTGTTTCTGTATATGGCTAAAAGGATATTTGTGAAAATTAAAACGGATTATTTTGTTAAAGTCTGTGAGCGACTATTGACCTTCAGCAAAGCTCAGATCGCATAAATTTACGAGTGTTGACAAAACTTAAGCATGAAGTTGGGGCATTTAATTTTGAAATTTAGCAGTTAAAAATACTTTGTTCCTTTGCATACCACCTATTTTTTCTTGCGTACCACTGGTTGAGAATCGCTGATCTATATTGTTAAACAGGCTACACTTTTAAATGATGTTTGAATTATGTTGGCTTTAATTTCATGCCATGCTTTTATTTTCCACTCACACACTATTTCTAGACGTATTTGTAAATGTTTTTTCACCTCCTAACATCAACGTATTTCACTGTTTTAAATTTTCTTTCAATGTTTTATTGATACACATATTTAAAGGCTTAAATAAAGCGGTGGCACCGTCCTTTTTTACAAGTAATTATAGGTTTTAACCGTTTTTCTGCCTGTCACATGAATCGCACACATATTGTTCCCATTATTCCTTGTCAATTCACTGCATCAGTTCAGCGAAATCCTGAAAAAATCTTCGAAAGAATGCTTTCAAAAAATAAGAGCACCGCGTATGTATCTTTCCTGTTTCTTCGTAAAAAAGCGTTTGCGTTATACGGAGAACACACATAAATATTAATAATTTATTAACTAAGGACTTAATAATTTATTAACTTCCACTCTAAAGTTAGTAGAAGTATCTGAGTGAAGTAATCCAGAAACATTGAAAATTGATAAATGTAGTTTGAAATACTAGGTGCGCGTTATACACCAGTGAGTGTTATACAACAGAATATACGGCACTAAAAATACAAATTTTAAAAATTAATTTGAAAATATCTGCAGATTTTATTTGAGTTGAACCCAAATTTTGAACTGTGAAAGAAGGAATCAAGTAAGTTTAATAAAAAACGATATATTAATAAATATGTACCAAATTCAATTAACGATGAGGAGCAAAAATTTAAGCGCTGTTAATTAAAAAACATAATCGTGCGATTTTACAAAACTTGCTACTTTGGCATAATTTGAGTCGTAGAATCGAAATATGGAAAAAAATGAGTATGCCATTTAAGAAAAAATTCCGATTTCGTGTCAGAATTCTTGTGGTAGAACAATTCTGTATATAAATCTAATCCTAAGTCGCGCTTTCCAGACATGGAAAACGCATGCTAAATTTCGTCAATAGGCCCAGTAGAACGGGAGATAATAAAACTGTCTTTTTTTTCTTTGGTGCAAGATGTGCATCTGCTATCCGAAGTTTAATAGTCTATCTCAATCCCTCTCAGATGATGCGGGTGTTTACGACAGCAGAATATTTCTCATCTAGTCCCTAAAAAGATAACAAACTCGAAATTTTTGATAATTCCCGCATCGATTGAATGGTGGTCAGGTCATCGATGTGTTAAGGGTGAATGACTATTTAATAATTGATATTATGAAGTCTTATGTGGCTCAGCTTTTTCTTCTGATTTCTACCATTCTTTGAAGTAATGTGCTTCGTGCTTTTATCAACCTAAGTTTTAAGAAACCATTGCTTATTACACTGCTTATTGGCATCAGAACTTACTTAAAGTGAAGTTATTGTGAATTTTTTACACGTATGTCATATCAAGTTTTGTGCAAACTATAACAGTTCCATTAAAATTTATATATCTCTTAACAGTATTCTGAAACGTTTTGATAGTTACAAAATCATTACTCGCGCATTTGTCTTATGAACTGGGGTTTTATTGTATTTGTTTTATAAATATGTTTTCCTTAATTTTCCAAGCGTTGATTTTTAAAGTTAGTCAGCTACTGATCAACCACATAGACGGCATCCACATTTAATTCGGGTACAGTTAGAAATACAGAAAAGTGGAATAATTCATATTATGATTAACAGAAAAAATATTATTAACAGTTTAGCTATATTTTGAAGAAATTGTATCTGGAGAATAAGTTTACTTGGTAACGTAAATTCAATCAATATTCAAAACAAAAAGAAAAAGAACGATATTTTTGTTTACGTTATTTTTGTATTTAGATATCAGTTAATGTAAAATAAAAGATTAATGGATGTGTACTTAACTTATTTCTACGATTTTTAATAATCACTTAGCTATGTTTATACATTGCGAATTACAATTAAATTACGAACGGTTGAAGATAAAAAATAACTGCCTAATATGACATTATCTGCTATCAATGCTTTATTGCATCAATTTTGCACTTCCTTTTCGTGTTATCTGTTAAACTAAAGGGGCCTGGTTAATCCTCACTTCGGTTAATTCAGCCTTGGTTAATCAGGAGTATAGTTTATATTTTTCTTCGATTGTTTACAATCGATCACTCAATTAGTAAAAAGCGTCTCTGTTGCCATATACTAGCATTTAACATCATAGTTTTAAACATGTATACACTTTAATCCACATGATAATAAAATTTAATAACTGATCAAAGTATTCTTCCAAAATTTAGAGTTTATTTGAATTCTTAAGAATACCGAGCTTCTTGCATTCAAATAAACTCGCACCAGACTTTTGTTTCCAGAATCTAACGTAGGCTTACAGGCTATAGAGGAGCATGCATGTGAAATAATTGATATTTTCTCTCACTGTAGTAGAACCGCAACTTTTGAAAGCATCCATCTTTTACCATTATGTCCATTCATATTACCTTTTTACCTTCTTCTGCGCGTATGTAAGCTATCATACTGTCGAGCTTAATAAGTGTTGTTTATAAACCCAAAAGTTAAACTTACTAAAACAACTTTTTCTTTCTATATTAAGCTACTTATACACCTATGTCTATTTATATATTATTTACAGCATATTATATATTTACAAGTATATGCGCAGGTAATAAAGAAGAGCTTCCAAAACTAAGGAAGTACGGAAGTAGTAGTTTTACAGAAATATTCCCCGTGTTCTCTTTTAACAACGGAGAGAAAAAAGAAAATCTGCTTTTTGTAGTTTTAGATGTTTAGTAGAAACCGGAGTTCAAAGAACGTATTTTAGTAAATATTTATTTTAGTACCTGTTGCTCTCCAAGAAGAAAGATTTCAGTTACAAGTAAAAAATGAAGGAAAATTTCAACAGTAATATGGTACAAATAATTAGCAAGTTTATAATTATGCTTTTAATTTTCATTTAACTTTTTAACAACAAAATTTGTCTTTCTATATTATTCTGTGTTCTAATAGCCGTACGCATATTAGAATCCCTTTTTATAAATTACTTAACATATAATCAAAGTAGAGAATTTTCATTTTTTCCTATATTTTTAGCAATATGCGAAAGAAGCAAAAATAACTCAATAACATACGATACTGCTCGAATAGTTATGCTAATATTCATTTACTTTGCTAAAGTATAACTAATAAAGCATAAACTTAAGAAATAATCACAGTTTCAAATGTTGCTTCTCCATTGAAAATATTTAATCTAGAACAAAGTGGAAGGAGAAGTACCTGTATATGGAATAGCTCGAAGAATATTAACCAACTTGCTTTTTGGTTCAGTAAGATAAGATGAAAGAAAAGGAAAACTATGAAGCCTAATTAGAGAGCTGACATAAAGTAAAATTTTTAGTAATGGGTTCAAATTCAGCCGGTTGCGGCAAATATATTTCTTCTGATAAGTTATTTCCAAATAAAAACATGTAAATTTTCAGTTTATTGGAATAAGTTTTATGTGTGATTTTTAAATCACCGAACTGCTTTGTAATTCCTTTTTAAGGTAATGAAAATTGAGAATAAAATCTAATGAAAAAAAATCTGATGTGGGCACCACATGACTTCCTTGTACGTCCTATTAAATTATACACATTTTTGCTGCATTTTATTTTAACTTATCTCTTCGAATTTCACTACGGATATCTCATTTAATCAATCCACTTCGCGACAAGACCAAAAACATAAAACCTCAAAAGATCTTCATTAAAAATTGTAAAAGATGGAAAAACATAAAACACCAAATACATTTAAAAACCAATTTTTATAATTAAAATGAGAGTTTCTCCTCAAAAGCAAGCAATTCGGCAACGGGCAGGACGATAGATTTTTCGGTGTACTAAAACAGAAAGTTTACTTTTGGTCTCAGTCGGCTAAAAGACACCGAAGTTGGTGCAGAAACTGAATTCACTATTTCACTAAGAGTTTCAAAGGTAAGCAAATGACGGCTTCATCACTAAACAGCTTTTAAATTGCTGATAAATCTCTTCTACAGCTATTTCATGCAGATTAGGAAGAGGCATAAAAACCTAAACCGAAACATAATAACATCATGATTCAATCCCTTTTAAGTAAAAAAATTAACAATTTACCAACATATAGGAATAAAAAGAACTGAGTTCACCGAGCCGAGTAACAGAGTGGGTACCGCATATACACGGTTGCGATCATTAATATTGAAGAGGAATTGCTTTACTTTGATTCCAATTTAATACTAACTTTAGATGTTTTAATTTTATACACTCACTTCCAAAAGTTAAGTACGGAGAGGAAAATACTAATTTCCGGAAGCCAATCAGAATTGAAGAGGATGCAATTCTCTGCAGAGGTAGCTGGAAGTATGCAAATATGTTAGGTAACAGCCAACCGCGCTTTCATATCAAGAAATATGCAAAAAAGGCATTCTTATAAGAAGCCAGCTTTATGAAGGGTTACAGAAGTTGATTGTAAGTACTGATAGAAGGTGTTTAAAACTTTCGTACAATTTGTTTTCAAGACATACAATTTGTACAATTTGTTTCTATGACTTCCAGAAGTCGGATGAAAGATTCTGAGCGCTGGCGTGCTGTGAGGAGCATTGAAGCATGACAGTCATTCACAGATGTTGCTCTTTCGTTCGGCGTTCATCATTCTGTAATTTCACGTTTATGGAAACAATTCCAAACCACACAGACAGTTGTCCGAAGGTCCGTAGCCGGTTGCCCTAGGCTTACAACCCTCGCGGAAGATCGATATATTGCTATTGCAGCCAAGCAGAATAGCAGAGCGACGTCCACACGTGGGACATCTATGGTTACAGCGTCCATTGGTAAGGCAATATCTTCAGCTACTGTACGCCGAAGATTACATATGAGTGGACTATACGCCCGGGAGCCTCGAGTTTATGTTCCTCTATTCCTCCAATCAAGAGAGGCGCGATTACAGTGGTGCCAGGAACATGTCAATTGGAATGTGTCTGACTGGGGCCATGTCATGTTTACTGATGAGTCAAGATTTGCTCTGGAGCCAGATGACAAGCGTATAAGGATATGGCGTGAAGAACGAACACGCAATCAGTCCCAAAACATCACCGAACATCACGCATTCCGAGGCGGAAGCATTATGGAGTGCGCAGGGATTTTATTAGAATATCGCACCGACCTGCACATCTTTAAACGGGGTTCTTTGACGGCTGTCCGGTACCGAGATGAAGTCCTAGAACCCATTGTGAGATTGTATGCTGCAGCAGTTGGCCCTACTTTTGTTTTAATGGACGATAACACGCGTCCCCATATAGCTGACATCGTGGATGACTACCTGGAGAGTGAAGGGATTGCGCGTATGGCGTGGTCAGCATATTCGCCCGACCTTAATCCCATTGAAAATCTTTGGGATGCTGTCGGCCGTGCTGTAATTTCACGTTTCTCACCTCCAGCCACTCTTATTGAGCTGGAAACTGCTCTACAAGAAGAATGGCGATTGCTTAATTATGCGGTGGTTAACCACCTAATTGAAAGCATGGTCACAATGTAAGGTGTAAAATTTGTACACAGATGAGGGGGATCACATACCCTATTAATGTCCTTTTTTTCATTTTATGCTGTTTATTTTCACTTTATACATAATTCTGTTTAAGTCTCCAGTATGTCATTATCTGATAACTTTCAAAAATTTAATATTATTTTCATTTCTGTATATAATTATTGATTTTGTTTTATGTTTAAATATATATGCTATTTTCCTGCCGAATTTTGTGTCAATCAAAGCAGTATTTGTCGATTTGTTTTTCATTTTACATCTTCGTGCTTAACTCTTGGAAGGGATTGTATATATGTTACCGGCAAAGTTTGAAATTCGGCATTGTATATAATGCCTAAAACTACCGGCAATGTATGAAGGGATTTATATTTCACACATTTTCTGGGCATTCTACAGAATGCCAAATGACAAACCGGCAAAGTATGAAATACCTTTCCGATTCATTTCGAAGAAACAAACTACTTACCAAAAGTTAATAAATGATGTAAAAAGGCCAAAAGGACTACTAAGAAGGAACCACGGGACTACTGGCGGCTGAATCGATTGGATGTGATGTTTGGGGAAAACAAAATTACATTCATTTATCTTGTTAATGAAAGCGTCGGTACTACACAGTATTACGCCACGGACGCCGAGTTATTTCCAGTACTTCATGAAAACTCATTTCAGTACTGGACACGGACGACGTGACAGAATGTTAAAAGAACATTCAACCAAATACAAAAACGTTACTCGAAATGATATTGAACTGCACAACCACCTTTGTGAGCCCTGCCAGAAAAACCAAAAAAGGCACTGTTGTGAAACTTATGATTGTTTCTGAATTTAATTTTCGTTGTCAGGTAGATCTTACTGATTCCCAGCCTCAACCAGGTAGGAAAATACAGATTTATCATGTTGTATCAAGATCATCTCCCTATCGTTTTTATTTACATATTTCAAAAAACAGTTTTTTTAATAACACTGTTTCATTAAATTTTTTGAGAAATGAACGTCTTTTAAGTAATAGCTTTATCATAACCTTTTTTTTCGTACTTTGCCTAAAGAGCATTTGTCATTCTATAGAATGTCTAGGTATTATATACAATGCCTAGGGAAAACATGTAATAATTCTCATACTTTGCCTAAAATCGTCCTAAAATGTACCGTCTATACAATGGCTAGGCAATCTATAGAATGCCGACGCTTCGTACTTTGCCGGTGACATATGTTTACATACAAACTTCTGGTGCGGCCGATTGCAACCAAAAAGGGAGGTGTACAATTACATCTTATAGCAGTCCATATGCAAAATTTCAACATTCTGAGGTTACTCGTTACACTAGCTACATACATTCATACGTAGTACGTGCAGTTGTCACGAAGAAATCCCTTCTAAATCCATTTTGTATCCATTTTACATTCCGTTTTGTAAAAAAGAGTCCTTTACTCTGTCCGTACGTACAAATGTCACGGAAAAACATTGTTCAGATGGATTCGTGTTTTCGATCTTTGCCGGAATTAAATTTTTAATAGTTAATGTCATTTTCCTGACCACTAGATAAAATGCTATAACATGTTACGGTAACATACTTAGGTTTCTTATTTAAATTCATATTTCCTAACATAAGTACAATCAAGTACTAATAAGTATCAAAATAAGTAAAGTATCAAGTAATCGATAAGTATCAAAAGCAATGCATTAATTTTACAAATGGTCAACAAGACAGCATTTATTTTATACACAGATTAACATCATTATTAGGTTTGTGTAGAATCTTATTAAGGTTTGTGTAGAGTCTTATTATTCATTATTCTTTTTAACCGTTTGTGCTATTTTTTCCAAGATAAGCACTATTATTGTTCATCGTTGTACAAAACCTTAAATAAAGTCATTAAGAGTTTTCAATAAGGTCTCATTTCAAAGAGAATGAGAGTAAAATCTTAATATTTTTGTAATAGTCCAGCTATTCAAATTTAGGTACTTTAAATTAACTTTAATATTATGCTTGTTAAAGAAATCTATTACATTTCAATCAAAATGTAAACTAACCATTTACGCTCAAAGTTTAGTTTCTGCCGCTATTACTAATGTAGTTTCAGTTAGGTACTGCGATAATATTAATATGAATACGTTTCAAAATTCTTCTAAGCTTATATTTTAAGCTTTAACTTATGGTTTCTAGTGTGCTTTTATTTTGGAGTACGCAGTTTTGATATATAAAGTATATATAAAGTATATATGCATTAAAAAACCATTTTTGAGAAGGTTGGGTGCAGGTATGCTATCTAAAATTTCAAGCGCAAGATTGAACGCATTTGCTGCTTAAATTAAAGTTTAAACAAAATAAACAATCACCTAATTCTGGATCAAACAAATGCGTAATATCATTAATGAAGAATTATTACGCTGATGACGAATAAAGTATTCAAAAGTATCAAATTCCTGAGAAACAATAAAGGTACGCGAGAAGATGCCAAAAGATAAAACTATGAAGATGTCGCAGTAATTATCTGACATGAAAAATCAGCGAAATTAATTATATATAGAAAGTAATTTAAAATTACTTTTGTTAAATTTTATATAACGTAATAAAAATTATTATTATATTATAAAAAATGTGTTACTTTATGTAAGATTTAAGTATGGGACTTGATTCGTACGGTCTAACAGTTAAATAATGAGACTGAATTTATAAAACTGAAGATAAATAAAAATAAAGACACTACTTATTTAATACTCAACGTACATCCATATTATTTGGGATGGCGTAGCTCCTTGGGTGATATCTTCAACCATAAGAACTACCACAAAAAGGAACAAATTAATTATCCCACGCCGAATACTTGAGTGAGAATTCACCTTCCTGGGCATTCCAAAATATTTAAAATATAATCTGCATTTATATTTCATCTCAAGGAAAAAATTAATGAAGAATACTTAATTGCTTATGTTTTTCGCATAGATGCAGCAGCATTCTTTTCACTTAAAGAAGATGTTTGAAGATACAGTTTTTCCCACTGCTGACTTCCATTCATAATTTTGGCATTCGTTTGAGAGATCATAGATGAAATATATTTTTTTCTCAGCAACAATCAGTTTTAAGAAATTTTAAATCTTCTGATCAGTTTATACGCTCCTTTGTTGTCTGAATAGGATATGGGAAGCAAATTTTTTTCTTGCCCAAGCATTCCATTTAAATTTGGTAACGTGTGTCTTGACTAGCACCAGATTCATCTGCCCTTTATTTTCAAAGAATGATCTTCCTTCAATCATTTTTTAATTTTATCAGTGAATTTCTGGTTACAGAAACAACTCAGACGTTCAGGACTAGTTTCTTCAGTTTCTGTATAGTTACTGTACCATCTTTGAATTATATTTCCACTTGAATATATGTACAAGGGTTAACAATTAGCCCATACACTCGTCTCAAAACTTCAGCTGTCTCAGGTAGCCCTTTTTTATGATTTAAAATAAAATTTAATGTCTGCTACATGTCTATTATGCAACAATACTCTCTTAGTAATTAAAGGAAATGGTAGTGTATTTTGTGCATTTGAATGACATGAGTTACTTGACTGATGTCACTTTTATCGAGAACATCAGTGTTTAATTAACAGATCGTTGTACATGCTGCTACGTTCGTTTCGTCGTTCCATGTAGCAAATCAAGGAAACATGAAAGTGAAGTTTCAAATCACCGCTAGTCCAGCACTTTTATTCCTTACGTAAGTTATCAAATTACATGATATACACACTTTGTTAAATATGTATAGTGATCAAAATTATGTCTTATTTCGAAGATGTCTTTTAGAAAATTGGAGTAAGTGACTATTAATGACTCGAAATTAAAATCAATAGATTATCTCTACATATTGAGAGGAAAATATTTATTTCCTAATTGATTCCCCTACATCCTTTCGATGTAAATCTTTAAAAAAACATTATGCGAATAGCCGCCCAGACGGTATAGTCGTTAGGGGAGCTGACTGCGTTATCTAAGGGCCCGGGTTCGAATCCCGGAGAAGGCATGGTCGTAACTCTCTATCCTTTCATAGGAAGCAAAGATGGCCCACCAATTAGCTGCCTCCATTATAAAGCGACCTTCGCTTCTGGCCTTAGTAGTGGACAACGTCTGTGATGCCTTGCGCCCGCCATTGGAAAAGGGAATTGCGCGAACAGCCACTTAAATGGCAACAAAAGAAAATTGAAAGAAGCATTAATGCTAAGGAAAATTGACGAAACTAATTCTTGATCATGTATATTTGTACTTTATTTAAATATAGATTATAATAACAGGCATATTCAATTGGACGTCTGATCAGAAAAATGCCAGAACAGTACCGTCTTGCAATATGTTAAAATAATTTCTTTCCGTTGTACTTCACAAAGGAATGCCTGGATGAGAAATAAGTGCTTAAGTCATAGCCTGAAAAATAGTGAGAAATAAAAGCATCACTTTCAAGTGATTACAAACGGATTTTGTATAGATAATTTCAAAACAGGTGTGCAACTAAATATCTTTTGAATGATAGGTCACACACATAAGGTTCCAGTTTAAGAAACAAGAGTAATAAGGCAGATCTTTAAATCATTACATTTATGCTGACATGGCTCCTTTCAGTAGAAATATATAGAATTTATGTTTTTACATTAAGTTCTCTGGAAAGAAAGTTTAAAATAGTAAATCTCCTTTTTCTTACTAAAAATTTCTAAATTCTCTAGTTTGCAAAGATTTACTAAGAAATATGCTAAAAATATACAGCTGGTTTTCAGATGAAGTGTTGATTTTCGAGGAAAAATATCATCTTTTGGCTGTAGATAAAAATATTAAATTTTAAAGTTTCTGTTAATATTAATTTAAAATTGATACGTTATGTACAGTATAAAAGTATTTTCACCCTCATTCCAGCATATCTTCGTGGTGTAAGGGTAGCACACTCGGCGCGTACTCGAGAGGTCTAGGTTCGAGTTCCGGCAAGAGTATTGCTCCTTTTTCATGTCTCCTTCTTCAAAATAACCTAATGAGTCTTCCTTCTTTCCTTCCTCAATGGAGCCCTGACCTTTCCAAGAAGCTTTTTCCAGGCCAATCTGCTCCCTGCTAGCGTTTTCTAGTTTTTGGTATTTAAGACCAATAGATCCTTTTCTGGGCAGTTTAACCATCTTAGATTTAGTTTGTCTTTTTTCCGTGCGCCTGTTGATCTGGCGTTCAAGATTTCTTTTGTTGCGCGGTCTTCATCAATTCTGATAACGTAGCTTGCCAATTTTATTGGACATTTACTGAAATTACTGATATCAGGTTCATTATATGAGTGACATAACTCCAAATTTGTATTCCTAAGTCATACATCATCTTTTTATATTCCTCCAAAAATATTTCTTAAAACCTTTCTTTCAAAAATGTCCAACATGTCCTTATTCGTGCGCGCCACGGTCAAGTTTCACATGCATATGTCAAATTTGGTCTTATAAGGCTCTTATACAATAAATTTTTTGTTTTCTTTGAATGACACTTGATTTCATATATTTTCATATTCTATTGAAGTATCTATTGGTTGCAGTGATTCTCTTTTGTAATAGTATTCTTGTTGTTAATTTCAGAGCAACCTAATGACTCTACTGACTTTATATCCTCCTTTAAAAGTTACTATTCAAAATTCGCATTCGGATACTCACTATAAACTTTCTTTCAACACGCTTTTAATACGAGGCCAATGTTAAATTTAACATTCGTACAATTTTTGGCTAAAACGTATATCTTCTGACCCAAATCTCCTACAATCTTACAGATGTGCGCCTCAAATATTTGACATGACAAAATATTCTGAATAAGCTGAAGTTTCAAAAACAGTTGAAATTAAGAAGCATTCCTGACATAGATTACGCGCAGCAACCTTAAAAGGTATCTTGAGATTAAGATGCTTATCTGAAAAAACATAACGATTTCAAGCAGCGCTTTCTATTTCAGTTTTTCTGGCGTTAGTAACCGCTTGTTAGGCTTCCAGTATCTGTGTTGAAAAGTTTTCAATAATTTCGAGCTGTTGTTTCAAAGTGCATTCCTGACTTAACGCAGCCTGCTGTAAATCGTGTTTGGGTCTGTAATTTAATCTACGCCTTTAAAAATTTCACAACAGTTAGTGAAAAAACAATGGTGGCGTGAAGATGAGACCTTGAGTTTTGTACAATTACGACAGGTTATACTTATTCAAAAGTTACAGATTAGGTGAATGTCTTGTGTTGTTAACACTTAACTATTGTTCTTACACAATGCTTAAGCTGAAGTATAATTATAATCAAGCGGACTGAAGATACAATCTTAGAATCAGTTAATGATATATAACCACGATTAACAGTTGCATTATGGGTGAACGGTCATTCATTCATAAATATACGAATAATTTATAGGCAAACTCTGTTTGGGGCTCAGATATCTAATCATCCTTAAATTTAAAATTTGTTGCTGTGGAGCATAGTAATAACGTCGACAGTCGTTATTAAGTTTCATTTTGTATTTATCGTTTCCGAATACTTTTATCTTATTAACATATCTAATGGCAACAGGTCATAATTCTTTCATTAATTTTAGAACGTAATGATACGATATTTACAATATCATTGAATGTACTTCGTGTATGCATCTCAAAAGTTTTGTCTTCCACTTTAGGCACTTAAAAGTATGACTTGCTTAAAATAAAACATTGAAAATATAAATGCTTAATATGTTCATTAATCTTAGTTTCTGATGAACCACTGTAACGAAGTTCATGTAAAAATTTAGCATCAAATAATAATAACAAAGCATTATATTTATGTTCCCATAGTAATAAATATTTTTTCGAAGGAAATAGATGAGTTTCTAGTAAATCGAAATCGAATGAGAACCTTCTGAATCAAGAAGTTTTCAATTTTGCATGATCATCCGCTTACAAGTTCCTGATTACATTCGCAAACACGGAATTAATATTATTTCACATTCAATTTTTTTGAATGAAAGTAATGGAACAAAATCAAATTATTGAAGAGAGGGATGTAAAGTTATGGCTGCAACAGAACAGTTCGTGTTACATAAATTTGCATATGGCGGAAAAAAGGGGAATGGAATACGCGAAAAATATGCAACCCGAGGTATTGCTGTATTTGCCATAAAAGGGCTAAACAACTAGGAGAAAGAGGTATCTTTAATAGAATAAAAGTGCGTGAACTAGCCATGAATTTATGATACCCATATATAATCATAGATATATCTCTATTACAAAGCCAGACGATAGCGGAATGATAATATGAAAAATTATAAAATTTATTAGTTTTGATGATATAAGCAATATATAAATGTAAGATATAACAAAATATGATACCTGCTTTAAAATATAATTGGCGACCTCAAAATTAACATTCTAAATTTGGTGTCCTTCCCCTAAGTTCATTCTTTCGCCCAAACTCGAGATCATTCGAAATTACGTAATGCTGCTTGAAAAAATGGAACTAAAATCCGAAATTAACCAATCACAGATTAGCTGTACTTTGTGCACCTATCTTGTATAAATAGCTAATAACTGCGTAGTCTCTCTCTTTCTTTTGCCTCTACGCGTGCGTGATGACAGCTTGTCGCTCAGCCTCTGCTAGATATTCGCCATTAATTAAAATGTAATTGCGTATTTAAAATTATGAGGCGCGTTTACGTATTAAGAAATCCGTTATTCAAGAATAAATGTTGTTTAACTATAGAGCTGATTCTGCTTCTAAAATTCCATCCGATCATCCATTACGCCATTATGTCCAGATATCTACGCAGCAGTTGTTTCGGCCATGACTAAACGTGAATTGTTTTCATCTTCCGCCAAAAGAACAATTATTGCAGAAAAGTACAATTATTACATATATCTTGCTAAACACAATAGACACCAGTAAATACATCATGTTTTTTAGCTTTGCTAGCATCATTCGTCTGCTTATTTCGTAGAAGAAGAACTAGAGCATAGTAGAAGGCCATAATAAGGGACAAGTATTATAGCCAAGCTTGAGTGGCCATGTGGATGCTAGGATTGCGTACGTTACAATCTACGCATTACATTACATTTCAGGCCTCTGCTGTCTCTGAATTCTATGTACGTGCATATCTACTTGCAGTGACGCCCGATAAAACTTTCTTTTATCGTGCGTCGCTGCAAATAGATATGCACTTACATGAGCATAGAAGAGTAAATAAGGCAATAGTCTTATTTGCATTTTGTCTTACTTGCTGTCGCCTATATGCCTTATGAAAACATTGTCAGCTGTGCCATAAGAAACATGAGTGAAACGTTGTGGGCTTTGAGTTGTGGCTCTCAAACCTTAGATTCATAACTAAAGTTGTGGCTTCATCCTTATAACCTCACTGTACTGACAGGCCTCTAAATGCTCAGATGTACGAGGATGACAGATTAAGATCAAATGGCGATCATTTACACGAAATAATCCACACCTGTATTACAAAAAGATATATCTTCAACTGTATAAAAAACATGTTTGTCACTTCAATGCCTTTTTGGTATTCTAAAACTTCCTTGGCCTACGTTTTGATCGTATTTATAGGTCATCGAATGTCTTTAAGACAATAGTATAAAGGACAGCTTACATTATAATTCTACGTCATCCACTTATAGTCCCAGACCTAACATTAGAGTATAAAGGTAGAGCTGAATGTTCCTTAGACTATCTGATGTAAATGACAGAAATACAAACGTTAATATCTGTTATCTCCTTGAAGCAGTGAACTACCTGCAGTTATTATAACATAGACTGATCTCTCTGCATATTAATGCAACCAGTATTTTCGACATTAAGAAATAACTTAACTTGGGAGCAATGAGATTTCTTGAATTTCAAGAAACAGATATTATTCCCATTCTAGTAAAGATTAATCTTAAATATGGGTATCTCATTTGTTTTCTAAACCATTTTTAGTGATTTTACTATTTCCTTTTCATACATTGCATTATCATTTATTTTTTATATAATTCTTCTTTTTTACAATAAATTACTACTATTTCACAAGATCTCTCAATAATCAACATTAAACACAAAATGTTAGGTTAAAAAGCTGCACAACTATTGTGAAATCATAGAGATTTTACCACTGTACTAAAAGAACAAATTAAAAAATAATGATATTTACACTGAAAAAGGAAACGACAAAAATCCTACAATTTACTTGGTATATAAATGACCCTTTTATCAAATTTTATTTTACCTTACTCTCATTTTGGCTTGGATTCATTTAATCTATCCAATATGGTTTAGTTCTTTGTTTATATGTTATGATATTTCCTAAAATTGCAAATATTTCGTAATATGAAATTTAATATAATATCACGTTACAAAATCTAATCAAGACAAATCTCAGAGATAAAGTCTAACAAAATGAATTGCTAAAGATAAAAGAGATCAAACAAAAATTATATAAAAAAGAAGAAAGCAATATTTTAACTAAAGAAATTAGATAATACATTTTAACTGCTTTTAAGCAAAAGATATAAATGAGAAAAACAATTTAAGAAAAAGTAGGATAAAATGGGTCTCAAACTGAATATAGGAATGAAACTTATAAACTATATTATAAACTTTTTAGCAAATGAAAATCAGAATTTATATGCAAATATTTTCGAGCTGGTATTAACAGTCATCTCACAGAACTCTAAAAGCGATTACAGAAGCTGTTCTTACATTTTTAGACGATTTTGCTTTGTTATGAAAAAATTCGTATACTTGGAAATTTCTTTTCTAACTGCAGCTAAATTTTTGAAAGTATTATTTATCATCTGCTGCTTAACAATTTTGTTTACCTGAAAAACGTCAGTTTTAAAGAAGCAATGGATGGAAAGCTATCTCTATGCTCTTTCCAAAGAAAATTATTCCTGTCTAGTTATTGCAAAACACCGTGAAAGCCATGGGATTTCAATATCTAAAACTGGGATAGGTAATATTGTCAACAAGAAAGGAAAAACAAAACGTTAAACTATGGCTTGAAACGGAAAAATTGTTCCAAATACATACTGAAGGGAAAAAAGGAATGTTTTGAATTTTGCAAAGGTAAGATCTTTAAAATTAAAAGTAATTCCACCAAATCAAAACACAGTAGCAAAATCATTAAAATGTTCAACTGTCAACTGTAAACAAAATTATTAATGCTGATTTGAATCTTAAAAAGCGTAAAAACATAATGTTTGTCGTCTTTCTCTGCGACATATCGTCAAACGCAATTCTTTTTGAGAAGCACTTATCTAGACAAAAATGGGAAAATCTTGTTCTAATAGATATATCTTGGGTGTACGTAAATTACTTCAATAAAAATAGATCCATTATTAGCATCAAAAAAATGTGCCAACAGCCTCTGTATTAGAAGCCAAGACAGCAGACTCTGGATTAACCGCAATAATGCCATGGACGAAATCCACATTTAATCCAAAAGCAGTTAAAAACGCAGGACAGAGGAATGGCCAATATTATAATTAACAGTTAAATGCTATTAAAATATATCTGTATTTTTAGGTAGCTTTATTTGGAGAATAAGCTGGTTTAGTTACGTAAATTAAATCGGCATTTGAGACCACAGAAAACTTCAAAGCAAAAAGAACAACGTTTTTGTTTATATTACTCTTGTTGTTCGATAATAATTAATACGGAACAAAAATTTAATGGTTTTAGTCTTTTTCTTTATTTTTAACGGATAATTTAACGATGTTTATATATTCTAGATTGTGTACAATTAAATTATGTACTGTTACCGATAAACATAATTTCTAAATATTGAGATATCATATACTGTCCCTGACATTATTTAACACATTTTATACCTTTTTCCTGTGAAATTTTTCTTTATTTGACGGTTTCTAATAGTAAATTTACCATCTTTTGGCAACAAACAAGCTTAATTTAAGCTTAATTAAAGCAAGAGAAGACTCAGTGAATCGATAACGGACTGAATAATTATAAATGTCAATAAACATGATAAAATGATTCAGAATCTAATATTTGTAATTCAGGCGATTGACCATTTTTAAAGTCTGCTCCTACTCTGCACCCTCAGTTCTTCAGATAATTAAAAAAGTGATTATAATAAGAAGATAGCCTATACTTCTCCTCTTTATTAAAAATTGCCTGAAGATAATATTTCAGTATAAATGATACTCATGTTCACAAAACTTAAGAACGCGTATTTCTCTTTTCCCTGTACATGATAAAAATTGTAAATTAAATCTAAATCTAGAAATAAATGGGTTGCGATCATTATTCCACATTACAATACGCAAAACTATTATTATAAATTACATAAAATTAAATTTTAATGAACATTTTTGCCAAACTTAAACATTTCTGAAAATCATATTTGGAAAACTGATATATGCAATGTATACAAGATAAAGCTGGAGAACATGTCACCACTAGTAATAGGTTAAAAAAGTGGGTTAAAGTAGAGCTGTGCGATACAGCTTTCAAAATATCATAATACATTTCATACAAAATAATTCGAAGGTTCTTTAGGAAGTACTCCCTTTCCTCTTTCAGAGGATGAATGAGATCCCGAAAACATGGTTTAGAATACCAGTGCGTCTTTAGAAGTATGTTTTATTGATGTCCAGTGATTCTGCGATCTTGAGATTTTTCTGATTAATAGCTTCAATTTCCAGAATTGAATTTCAGAAATGATATTGATTCTGTATTTGAAGTTCGGAGTATCAATGAAAAATGTTTTTTACCTACAAGCACAGCGAAATATTTGAACGAAGCACTGAAGAATTTCTTTCAACGTTCGCCAGATACAGTTCCATTTCTGAACTTGCTGCATCCATTTATCATGATGTTTTCCCACACCAAGAACCCCGCATCACTTTATCTGCTTCTTTCCAGTATACGTTCACGATGGTACGCAATATCATTTAACTAGACTTACGTTCTTTTGTGTGGTCTGTGGAAAGGATAAATTATGACGTTTTTGTGAGTTACGAAAACAGTTATCTCTACAACTCCAAAACGCAGAGAGTTAGTTTATGTTCGTATGTATGGTTGAACGCTTTGTGAATTTTGTTTCACTGAAATGAATAAAATTTTAAAGAGAGTCAACGTAAATATTTGTAGAAACGAGAAGACAGCGAGCAGCTTCAGATAAATGAGGAAGAAAAGAAAGAGCGATCAAATAAGTTGCGCAAAGAAACAGCAAAACGCTGCTATGAAAAGGAAAAGCAAAATTATTTCAACATCACAGACTATCTTCAAATAAATGAAGGAGCCTTTAGTTCATCAGTTAATTCAGCCGATTGAAAACTGTTTCTCTTTTGTGCGCTTATGGGATACTCAGAATCAAGTTTGTTTATTGATGAAGAGTTCTCTATAGATACAAATGTAACGATTGTTATGATGGAAGATTTTAATATAGAGGCGAAACGAAACGAATATGCATTCGATTTCCTAAACCAGCACTTTAATCTGAACCTTCGAAGTAGCCAAGTACTCTTGGCAACTTGTCTATGGATCTGACATTTACACGAAATATTACTGCCCCGGGGCTGAGTTATGTTTGTTATTTATCGTATACAATAGTTATATACAATACAATAGTTACGAATAAAAACTGTATACAAACATGAATAAATATTGTTTAAATTTTATAACAGAAATTGTTTTATGGAAAAAACAAATTTCTCGAGTCACGAAAGAAACAGTAAGTTTACGCACTAATCCTCAACGGCCGTTTGGAACAAACATTCCCCTTCCAATCAATTTTTTCATCAGCAATAAAATTGTTAAGGTCTAGAATACGAAGATTGATTGAATCAAGTCTGTCGATGAAAAGCATTTACAAGTTTCTATATAATCCTGCATAAAATATGCAGGGTGTTGAATTTTGAGTAGATTAATGCAAACTACATATCTTATTATATAAAGACCAACATTTCTCAAATGTCTTACCATAGTATATTGAAATATTACCGTTCCTATGATCGAGACAAAGCCATTAGCAAGATTACTAACCGTAATATGTCGGCTGTATTTTGCTGTTAGAATTAGAGGTCTATCGCCATAACATTTATTTCTAACACGAAAACATAATCTATTCATTTAACACGAAAAGATAGTAGCACATTCACAAGCTAGCGATGGCTGAGTTTTGGTAATTAACTCTTGTGTATTTTTACTACTGAAGTCGAAAATGATCTTCATTTCTTCTTTTGCAAGTCACAAATTTCAAAATCATTACAAAGTTGAAAAACTGCGAATACAGGGTACGTTAATATAGATATAAAACATTTTTTTCTTATAATTTATTATTTTTGGCTTGTATTCAGTATTCGTGTAATAAAAAAGTTAAGGGGTCTGAAAGGAGAAATGGTTTATTGACCTCTTCAGGGTTTTAGTGAAAATTGTAACAAATGAGTTCAATTTTCTATTTTATTGCATTTTCATTTATTTCCATTAATCGTTTTTTAATTTTAAGCGATAGATTAAGTCCTTGAAACCCTTCGTACTCCCTCTCATCACCTCTAAATGTTTCTTAAGGAATCTACAAAATTCTTTGATTCGATGAAGAACTCGGAACCAAAAATGTGCTCCAAAAAGCTTTCATAGATCCGAATAAAGTTCTTATTTCACCTTTGCATATCAAATTAGGCTTGATGAAGGAGTTTGTCAAATCCTTGCCAAAAGAAAGTTGATGTTTTAAATACATGTGTGACAAATTTACAGCCTTATAAACGCCATACTAAAAGGAGAAGTCTTTACTGAATACGACATCAGAAAACTTCTCAAAGATTCTAATTTGGAGAAAAAATGGAATTTGTGGGAAAAACAAGAAATCTGGGGAGCCTTTAAGACGTAGAAACCAAGTTTCCGGAGAAAAAGAAAGATCTGAACTTTAAATTAAACGAACTGAAATTTAACCATATTGCAAAATTTTAGGATGTTCCATGAGATTCACTTCATAAATTCCCATCTGGAATATTTTCCGTTAAGTGTGGTTCCCGTTAGCGAAGAGATGGGTCAGAGATTTCATGAAGACATCAAAAAATTGGAAAGGTGTGTCAAGGAAAATGGACTGTTAGGGGATGGCTGACTAGTGCTGGACGTTACACCGAGATGAACTCCATCAAGAACGTAAAAGGAAAAGCTCGAAGCAGAGCATGAGCGACCCACGAAAACCTTTTTAAGAGGAATATGGAAACACATGAAATAAAATTGTGTATTTTACGTACAGTAGTTTAATGTGAACTAAAAAAAAAAGAATAAATGCTAAGAAAAAAAATTAAGTTTATTTTAAAGTTTTCAGTCTGTTGATTTAATCTTTGCCCTTTTCATACTTTTTACAAACTTTGAAGTTGCGATTTCCGAAAAATTCTGACGTGATGGTACAAAATAAACGTCATTTTCGAATTTAGCTTTAAAAATACATGGGAATCAATTAACGAAAATAACAAATAATAATAATAATAATAATAATAATAAATGACATAACCCAAATTTTGAAGGCTTGTGTTATGTACGTGGAAAACATTCCATTGTCCCGAAAATATTTTAGAGACTTAATATTCTAATATGTGTAATTCAAAACTGTCATGTTTACGCTTTTAATTACATCTTTACACATTAAGCTTTCTATATAGTATCTTTGAAATAAGATAAAGTTTACCTTCGGAAATCTACTCTTACACCGCAAGATTTGTCTTTAAGAACAATTTGACAGTAACTTTATTTTTCCTTCAATCCGTTTAGATGTTGCCACGTAAATCCTTTGCTTGAATTTTAAAAATTTATTTGCGGTCTATATATTCAACTTAATGTTTCAATTATGGTATAAATTGCTGTAAGTTAACTGTGAAGTGCGTTTTTAGATTTTAGACGTATTTGTATACGTACATACAGTTACTATTCTACTCTTAAAATAATACAAAGTAAATCATATTCTTTTTAAAACTACATTATTTTGTAAATTTAACATTCGAACTAAAAGAAATTGTAAATAAGGAAAGAAATTTAATTAGTGACAAATTTTTCATGTTAAACGGCTGGGTAATAATTAATTAATGTAACATAACGTAAAGATTCTTCTACTTATTTTAGAAGAACTCTGATAAAGACTTTTCTAACGTCAATAATAATCTGAGTGTTTGAATAACAGCATTTGATAATACTCATTATAAATGCATATTACTGTTCGGTTATTAAATTATTAGATAATATTTTGCCAAAAATTAATACCGTTCATATTAAATACGTTTACATTTCTTCCCAGTGAAACCAGTAACTGCTTTCCCTTTCATTGTCTAAGGAACAGGAATATAATTTCTAATCGAATCAGAGCCAAAAATAGACTACTAAATCGAGCGTAAAACCACAATCTAGCATTAAGTAAAAAAAAAAAAAACTCTCAACACAGATACGAAAGTTTGGGGGATTGATGGAATAACATTGAAAGAAAGGTAGTACTTTTGTCGCCGTCTGGGCTGTATATTTTGAGATCCTGAGTTCCTCTTGCCAACGACACGTTTACATTTGCCCTTAACAGAATCTCCAATGCTTGAATAAACTGTAATGACTCGATCCTGGTCATAACGAGGAAAATATGGACAAGTCTTTGTAGTTCTATTGTTTCGTGGCGCCATTTAACTCGAAATCTAAAATAATTCAGAAAAGTCCTTGAAATCATTAATTAGAAGGTCAGAACCTGAATGATCAAGCATGTACCAAGGCCGTAATATTTCAGAAATAGGAAAACTTGGTTTTAATAATTAAGATAACGTATTTTATTATCAAGGACAGTGGTTTCCAAGTGACAAGTATTAAAACATTATTGAGAAAAACTTAAATATATTTTCAGCTTCTGATTTTGTTTTGCAACAAAATACTTTCGGAATACATGTTTATTTTTACCAAATTTATTTTATGAATAGCAGTAGAAATTCCACTTAATAAGGTATTTTCTCCCTGCTTTCCACGAGTTTTCTTGGTATAATTGAGAGCGTAGGGGGATGGCAATCTGGAAGTCCAGTGTTCGAATCTCGGCACGGGCATAGCGGGTTTCTTTGATTTCTTTCAAAAAATTCTAAAAAATATTCTGCAAGTGGCGCCCGAACTCAGAAGTGGTGGACGATAATTCTTTATTACTTTTCTTATTTATTATCGGGTCTCCTCATCCCCCAGTCACCTTTTAAAGGGGGGTACATAAGGCATTTTCTCCTTTCCGCATGCCTTTGTGATGTAACTAGAAGCACGTCCGTAGCGTGGTCGGGATATCCTGAGTTCGAATCTCTGCGATGGCTTTTCAAGTTACTGCAGCGATATAACCTAATGACTGTTCAATTTTAACTACTTTGAATGTATTCTATAATTTGATTAAATATCTTAACGGAACTAAAAAACGATTTCTTATTCGAAGGAATTCATAATAATGCGAAATTAGTGTTTTTGATTTACGGAAGGAAGTACTTTAATTTATAAATCAGGCAAAAATGATAAAATTCTAATTTAGTAAGTATTTTTAATATTTGCTAATTCTTTCAGCGATGAAATCATTTTATTACATATCGTTATTAGCTTCGGCTTACTTTGAAATTAGCTTTTGTGATTGAAATTTTGATACAGTATTTAATTAAACAGTTTCATGTCTGGCTTAAAATACTTTGTTTACTCTTATTCAACCGTAGTATGTTTGTTGCTCAGTTATCGTCTTCGACAGATATTTTAATCAAATTCCTAAGCACATAATTTAATAATTCTTTAATAAATTTGCTTAAAAATTGCTTTAATATGCTGCTTTAACTTTTTTTCGTTTGCAGCATGTAATTTGTCGAAAATCCACTTTTAGCAGGAACTAGAAATAAATGTATAACAATTTAGTCAGCTGCTAAACGCTAGCTAACTTCCCACTTTAATAAAAGTATAATTGTTCAACTGTTTCTTACATCTCGATAAACAGAAAAGTAACAAAGCATTAAAAAAGTATAATGATTTATCTGTAGATAATTTGATATTAGAAGTTACCTTTCAACTATTACCTAGATGGAATATTGGACTTGTAGACAAACGTGCCGAGTTCATCATATAATTTATTCCTGGAAATTGTTATATATCTTCAATCACACATCATTTATGGGTGCGATAAGCACCCCCATAATTTTACAGTACTTATCGTATCTTTAAACAATACACTATACAGCGAAGCAAAGAGATACGCGCTAGTAGCAAAAGAGATCAGAAAAAGGTACTGCACATTTCAGAAAAGAAAATTTATAGAGTTGGCTCCTTTGTTTAAAATTTGGACTGCAACGAGACATGAGTTTACCGCATTGAAGAATTAATAAAATGATATAATGAGAATTACTTTTCCAGATAAAGCAGTTTAGATGCAGGAAAAGAACATATCTAAAGTAAAATCAGAAATTAAAAGGACTATTGCTAAATTAAAGTTATTTTCCTTCATATTTTATGTCTTAAATGCATATGTAAGATAAAAAATATGCAAATGAGAATTGTAACTTAAATTAGAATAGTTCATTAATTCCTCATTTTAATTTGAGTATTTCTCCTTTCTACTCTAAAAAAGTAACTACGTCATTTCTATAGTAATCCATATTATATGACTTTTATATAATGATGATGATGTAATTGATTCGGACCGAAACCTTCGTCTTAATAAGCTCATAAATAGCTCCCATATTGGATAACTACGCACTTTGCTTCTACTTCTCAGCAAAGGCAGACTGCTGCTATTATCCTAAACATAATTCTGGCCACAAATGTAAATTAAAATAAAAATGAATATTTAATCTGCCTCAACTGCAAGTTTGCTGTTTATTATGGATCAACATATACGCTAGCAGTATTTCTACAACGACATTACATCTGTTTCTACAACATTGCATCTATTTCTACGTCATCATCCTTTGTTACGTAGATGAACTCCGCATTTTTATAATTTGGGAAGTAAATGAAACAGCAGCTTCTCATTACCATTAGATGTACCATTAGATGAAATGATAATGAAAACACGAACTCCCTTTTGAGGTTTTAGAATTGCAAACATTTAGACTGTTTCCAGTTCTAAGCAAGTTAAAATGTAAGAGGTCAGAGACTATTGTTTAACTAATGGTGTACGAAATACACGTGCTGTTGAAAATAACTGACATTGTTCCAAATCAGACTACCCCCAAATTCTGAGATTTGTTTTTAAATCCAGAGCCAACAACGTGATGCGCGAAGCGAAGGTTGGCAGCCTCTCGCAATTTTGTTGCGAAAGCTAATCAAAGAGTCTTTTGTTTCACAACAAGAAAGCTGAGTTCGAGTCAGATTCCGAATGTTGATGTTCAGCGGAATCGAATACATGAGTGGTGATGACGCTGGCAAACTTTTAAGTATTCACTTGTGTAATCGGTTGTCGTTTACTAAGCACAGGGTATTATGAGACTTCGTTGAAAATATCAAATGTATGTAAAAACGTTTTAGGCTGCACAGTTTTAGTTATATGCACTAATAATAAAGAAAAGTTAATTTTTGAGCTCTGACAGAAAATAAATTCGTGAAGCATATAAGAAAGGGAAATTTTGAATCAAAACTGTAAAACAGAAATTTAAGGGAATTGAAAGAAATGTTTCTTATAAATATGGGAATAAAGAAAAACTAAAAAATATTCCGACAGTAAATGGATATACTGTCTAATCTGATTATATAATTGTGGCAGTCTTATCTTCGACTGCACGCGCCGCCAGACGACGTCACGTTGGTTGCGTAGTAAATGCCAGCGCAACCAGCGAACTCTCTCTCATTGCCCTTAGCTCGACCGCAAGGATGTGCGAATGTTTGTGTAGAAGTTTCTGTTTTAATATAATTGTGTTAACGTATAGCTATGTTAATGAATAGGTATGGTAATAAAGTTGTGTTTTAGCGAAGTGGAGTCATGTCTTTGAAGAATATTCGCCGAGCCATAACCCGCATACCCACCATAAATTGGCGACCCGTCTACACGCGTGAAGATTCATACTCATTGTTCGTTCAAAGTTTGGTTCCAGGACTTTCGTGTTCTTCCCTACAGTCACTGCCATGGAGGAAACAGCAGCCGTGAAAATACCAATTTACAATTATGTTGACCCGACATTGTGGTTTGCTAAGTGCGAATCGACTTTTGCTTTAGCCGCACCCAAGCCTGTTAGGGCAAAGAACCTCTATGTAAAGAAGGAAAGGTTCCATAGACGTAATGTAAACCACTTTGTCTGCAACGCGCTACAATGAAAAGGGAACATTCGCCAAGGGATTTGGCGACGGAATCTGTTGGCGAGAACTTCCTCTCTGTGATGTGCCGGTCCTTTGGTACCTAGCCGACATTTTCCCCCTCCGCGACGTGTATAGGAAATTGAGGAACACGGGTTAAGATGAATCGTTCTTTGACTTGTCGCGATAATTTAAACTCGGAAATGATGAAATATTAGGTGAAGTTTCACTGTCACTGGTTGTTGAATTTCCATTGTCCATATCGCTACTTGAAACCAAAGAACCTATTCTTTGTTTAAACTCTTGCTAAACGTAACGGTCGAACCTGTCCAAACCAACTTTGACATTCAGCTTCGAGCTTTGGCGCTTTTTGGCGACATATATTTCACGCATGCGCAGTTGTTTCCCTTTTCGTTGGAAGGGAGCCACTTCTGCTTCTGCGAAGTTTTCCTTCTTAACAGTACATATTCTTTGGTTATGGATCCCAAGACGAAATTCAACTACTGCGTTGCGCATTTGCTGCAGGAAATTGCCTCTTTGGCTCGAGATATAATACTTTAGGAACGCACAGATTTTTCTTACGAAGACCTCACAGCTGCCATTACTGATCGATGTGGGGCAAGCAGTACCAAGGAAATTCGGAAATTAATCGCCGGTGAGCAACTTGGAGACAGAAAACCATCCGAATTGTTTCACGTTATGAAAAGTCCTGAAAAACACGATATTGCTGACTCATTGTTACTAGAGTTATTCATTCAGGAAATGCCGCCAAATGTTCTATCTATTCTAGCGTCCATTGAGCCGCTCGATTCTTCGAAAGCTGCCAGTATTGTCGATAGAATATTGGAAGTTACACCCGCTCAGGTGAGCGCAGTTTTTCACCTGTATCTGTCAGTGTATCTAATAATTCTAAATTTAATTCCCTACTGGATGAGGTCTGCAAATTGCGTGATGAGGTATTGTCTCTACGGCGATCACGCAGTGTTTCCAAAAACCGCTATAACAGAAAGCGAAGCCCTTCAGCTAAAGCTGCTTCGAATTTTTCCTATTGCTGGATCATCGCAAATTTAGTGTGAAAGCCAAAACGTGTGTTCTACCATGTTCGTTCCAGGGAAACGAACAGGGGAAAGTGTAATGGCGACTTTCGCTTTACTGTCTGAGTCTCGTCGCCTTTTTACTAGAAATAGAAAGTCAAATAAAATATTTTTGTGCGACACTGGCTCAGATGTCAGTCTCCTCTCAGCAACCAGAGATTAGGCGCGTCAAACACCTATCATGGCGTTTTCTGCAGCCAACGGTACTCCTGTTCCTGTTTACGAACAAAAATCTTTAAGTATTGACCTTGGACTTCGTCGTACTTTTAATTTTATTTTTTATGTGTGTAAAGTGTCAACAAATATTATTGGATCTGAAGTTTTGCATTATTTTGATTTATTTCCTGATTTAAGGAACAAAAAGCTCGTTGATTTAAAAATTAATTGTAATGTAATTAACACAAATTTATATTCTATAAAAGCAATTATTGCAAATGGTGTATATGATAATTTACTTCCAAACTATCCTTCACTGCCAAAGCTTCCCGATCTTAATGAGGCTGTTAAATATAATACTATGCATTTCATTGAAACTATTAAACAGGTCCTCCTGTTTCATATAAACCTAGGAGACTAGCTCCAGATAGATTAAAAATCGCTAAGCATGAAATTCAAAAAATGGTCAATTTAGGTCACATGCGAGGCTCCAAAAGTAATTACTTCTCTCCTCTTCACATGGTGTCAAAGAAAGGCACAAACAAATGGAGACCCGTGGGAGATTTTTGAAGGTTAAACGCTCAGACAGTGAAGGATAGTATCCTAGTCCTAACATTTGTGATTTTGCAGCAGAGTAGCATGGAACAAAAATATTTTCTTCAATAGACTTGGTAAAAGCTTGTCATCAAATTCCAATTAATCCGTCTGATAGACATAAAACGGCTATTGCCACTTTCAGACTTTTTGAGAATGCAGTTTGGGTTATGCAGCGCGGCTGCAATCTTTCAACGCTTTATTGATGAACTAACTCGTGAGCTGCCAGGAGTATTTGCTTCTGTCGACAATATGTTGATTGCGTCAAAGGACGAAACTAACCATTTGATACACTTGAAATATTAAGTAATTATGGGTTGAAAATTAATGTAAGTAAATGCAGTTTTGGTTTAACATCTTTGGAGTTTTTAGGTTTTCATGTATCTGGACAGGGTTTAAAACCTTTACCCGACAGAGTAGAAGCCATTCAAAAATTTCTTAAACCAAATACCTTAACTCAGTTAAGGAAATGTCTCGACATATTTAGCTTTTACAGACGTTTTTCCCAAGAGCTTCAGATGTTTTAGCTCCCTTAAATAGGTTATTGGAAGGCCGCGTTAATAAAAAGAAACCTTCATTACGTAGCAAAATAAAAGAATACCCTCTCTAATGGGACGACGAGGTTGAAAAAGCTTTCGTCAATGCAAAACAGGCAATTGCTGAGGCAACCCTTCTCAGACACCCAATTCCCGGTGCTACCTTGAAACTTTGCACTGATGCATCTGACGTTGCTGTTTTTAAACTAGAAACATTATTTTCCATTAGTAGATGTTACTCTTTACTATAATATGAACACAGGTATACCTTGACCGTACATTCTTGAATCTTTTCGCTCTAACATGTTTCAGCAGATTCACCGTCTTTCTCAAGTCGGTATTTCAACTTCAACGAAACTAATCTGTAAGCGATACTTTTGGCCTGATTAGGAAGAAATTTATTAAAACTGCAGTTCAGTCTTGCTTACAATGCCAACGTTTTAAAATTCATAGACATTCAAAATCACCTTTGGGTACCTTTTCCTTGCCTGCTGCAAGATTTGCACATATCCATATTGATTTTGTAGGTCCTCTTCCACCGTTTGAGGGTAACCGTTATTGCATGACAATTATTGACAGGTTCAGCAAATGACCAGAAGTTATACCTGCTGCCGACATGTCAGCTCAAACTACTTGCAAAGTTGGTGCATAACTGGATAACTACTAGATTTGGCTGCCCTGTATCAATAACAACTGATCGAGGCCGAAATTTTGAATCTCACTTATTTACGGATTTAATGAAAATTTTAGATACACATCGAATTAGAACTACTGCTTATCCTCCTCAGTCCAATAGACTGATTGAGAGGTTTCATAGGCAAGTTAAATGTTCAATAAGGGCTCATAACAACCCAAAATGGACTGAAATTCTGCGTATAGTTCTGTTGAGTATCAGATCTGCCATTAAGAAAGATATAAATGCTACCTGTGCTAAACTGTTTTACGGTACCACACTCAGATTACCCTCAGACATGCTGAATGTTACTAATTTCGTACCTCCTTCTGAATCTTACGTGTTACAGCTTCGATCAGTCGTGCATTCAATTAAACCGATTCCAGCCTCTAAACCTGTTCAACCATCAATTTATGTACACCAGGCCTGTTATCATGTATTTCTACGGATCGATTCTGTTAAACCTTCTCTAACTCCACCTTACACTGGTCCTCATGCCGTTGTTAGATAAATGAATAAAAATTTTATTATTGAGGTAAATAACAAAAAGACTAGTTTCAATGGATCGCTTAAAAATAGCGTATATGTTGTCGGAACATATAGATTCCCTTATAATTCCTAAGATTACACATCAGAAAGTCTGTGAAGATTCAAAAATTGCTTCAAAACAAGTAGTTACTCGCAGTGGACGTAGTGTTAATTTTTCTGAAAAACTGATCACTGTAGTATAATTGAAGTTTTTCTCTTGTGGTCTCCTTCAAAAGTTTTAATGTATAAATACTTGATTAATTTATTTTGCATACGCATTGAGAACTGCTTAAAATTCTTACTGTATTAACTTTTCATTATTTATTTAAGATACGCATTGTATTGTTATATATTCCAATAGAATTTAACTGTATTATTACTTGTATGTTATATTCATTATATTTGTATTTCTTGGGTTTAGTACGTACATTTTAAAATATAACTCTTATTTGAATGTGTATAGCTTAAAACTGGAATGTTGCTATCAACCACTTCTGTGCCTATACTGTGTCACTAGGGGATACTCTGTGGCAGTCTTATGTTCGACTGCGCGCGCTGCCAGACGACGTCATGTTGGTTGCGTAATAAATGCCAGCGCAACCAGCGAACTCTCTCTCTCATTGCCCTTAGCTCGAGTGCAAGGATGTTCGAATATTTGTGTTGAAGTTTCTGTTTTAATATAGTTGTGTTAACGTATAGTTATGTTAATGAATAGGTGTGTTAATAAAGTTGTGTTTTAGCGAAGTGGAGTCATGTCTTTGAAGAATATTCATCCAGCCATAACACCCACCATATGATAAAGAATACCTTAATAGTTTGGCAACAAATTAATTGAATTCTAAAGACGTTAAATGTCGTCTGCTATTTAATCTGTATGGATCTGTAGTTTGAGCGTGTTCTTCGCCGGTTAAATATTAAAAAAAAAAAAAGAAAAATTTAATTCATCGCCTCAGTATGAAAAGCAGATGTTGAATACATAAGATTGGTGTCATGTCATGAGATAAAGAAAAAAAATCGAGGTGGCAGTCAACGTGCTTTTCTGAATAAATTTAAGTACTTACGTATTAGCGCAACCCCCTTGGTAACAGATGTAAAATTTTCGGAATACGTCAAGTTTTGGCAGCCATAAACATAACGTTTGTTAAGGAATAACATGTCGCTATTTTCGCATGCATTTGTTTAAGCGTTTTCAATTCAAATGGCTTTGATACATAAATCGTAATAATATATACACTGTCTTAAAATAAGTTTTTTTAAACCCTCTTCTGGGATTTGCTTGGAAGAAATTTCAGTAAAATTTCTCCAAAAATACATTAATTTACTGCACAATTGTTAAAGGGAAATAATTTTTTGAATCTATTAAAATGAATACCATAAAATTTTCACTTGAGAAAAAAAGAGGTTTTGAGAGTAAGTTTATTGATTTAGAATAAATTCCTAATTAAAGTGCAAAATATATATACATGTACGAAATAACCTTTTTTTCAATTAAAAGTTCCTTTTCTTCTGTAAAAAAGTCGCCAACTCCATCAGAGTTATCGCGGTAATACATAAACGTCTAAATTTGCCGTAGTAAATTGAAAAACAGCTTCTATTACTTTGTAACGTCTTATTTCTGGTAGAGTCGTTG
>KK120696.1:886902-986767 GCA_000611955.2 Stegodyphus mimosarum | reverse complement strand
TCTTCATCTTAAATCAGTATAGGACTCTTAAAGCTTTTTTTTAAATTAGCATCGTATTTCAAAAGAATCAAAGAAAACCGAAACACAGTTGCATCATTTAATAATGTTCATTCAGGATTAGCTCAAAATTCAATTTCTTTATCTCTCGATCTGACACCGTGTGTATCTCAGATCTGACACCAGCTCTACAGCTACATGTTACATGCATAATAATTTCTACTGCTGTTTAAAATGCTATTAAATTACCATTACAGCTATTGTATGGGCACCTCATGACTTTATTTTCAATTAAATATGACCAAATATATGTGAGAATTATAAAAATTATATTTTTGTTTTTTAGTATGAGGTAATGTAAGTTTAAATTCAGTTTATTTTAATTTTTATCTTTGATTAAAAATGCGATTTTATAATCTTTAAAATCGTGGAACAGTTGGCAATCACAAAAGAAGTCTTTCATTTTAAAATTCATCATTGTTAGCAATACCACAATGATGAATAGCTATTTTTTTTAAATACCCTTAAATATTGGTAATTTATATTACAGATTCTGAGAAACTTTGTTTAGGACATTATTATTTTTTAAGTGCAACGATCGGAGTTCTGTAATGATTAATTTTATGATTAGAGAAGAATATAACAAAAAAAATTTAACACTTAAAATTTAATAAAGAACTATATTAATTTCGAAAACATCCTAAACATTGTTCTTAAGTAATTTATCGGATATGTGTAATATTTAAAAAAAGTACTTTTGATAGAAGGAAGCCCAGAATCAATTTAAACAAAATCAAATTAAAGAAAAGAACCGTTTGCGGAATACAGTAATAGTAATAAAATAAAATTCGTTTGCTCTAAAAGTGAAGAAAAATGAAAAGTCGAAACGTGAATCGTTGCTTCGGAAGAACTGTCATTTCCAAGCGATTTAAGTGAAAACATTTTCTCAAAATTTCCTATTTTTCAGAGAATAAATCCTTTTTAGCGAAAACAAATGATACCAAAGCATATGCAAAGTAGTGAACTAAGTAAAGATAGAAATCTTTGCCGAAAATGTAATATTCAATTATTTCTGATTATTCTGGTAGTTAAAATTTTCCCGCTGCAGTAAATGCTCGCTAAATGTGCATCAAATATCAGCAACTAAAATATCAAAGTTTTTAAAAATTTAAAGAAATATTTTGCAGAAATCCCAGCCAGTATTTCCTTAGATTTCTAAACCTGGAAATGAATTTTTATTTACAAGATGTATGATGGCACTATGGAAACTTGCCTTGTATGTTAACGAGTATGTCTTGAATGATTGACAAGACAGCAGTGAATGCAAAACTATGAGCACTAAAGGCTCTGAAGTTTTGGAAATGGGTATATAAATTCGTTCGTGCCATGTACTGATAAAAATTAGCTCCTAAAATGCTGTAGGTAAACATAAAAATACACAAATTTTCACCATATTTGATGATTCAGCAGTACTTCGATATTTTTCAGAATTTCAAAATGCTATTTTCCGAATCCTCAGTTAAGGTATCCGACTACGTTCGGAGCATCTTTTTTGAAAAATCATTTAAAAGATAATTTTTTTTAATATTTCGAAACATCTTCAATAAAAACCACATAAAAATTTGTTTTTAAAAGTTTCCACTCAAAAGTTTTCAAAAAAATTTGAATTTTAGTTTAAAATTTTTAAAAAATTACAGTTTTTTCAAAAAACCCTCATACTTAAAATTTTGATTTTATTGATTAGTTTGCTTAATTTATTCATTATTCTGACTCTTGCTGAGGGCCTGAATTAAGAGCGTTGCTGTATTCATATTATCAAGTGAAATATTACAAATTGAAACAGTGATATAGTAATTTTCAACGAATTTTTATGTTTGTTTAAGAGTTAAAAGTGGATAAATTTACTAAAAATCATTGTATTCAAAAACGCCTAATTCAGGCCCTCAAGTATATTATGAAAACTAGTTATGCAAAATTTTATATGAATTGATCAACAACTGTTTCAGTTATCACTTTCTAAATGCTGCAATATGTGCAAAAACGTAGTTTCTCAGAAAATGCATTTAAAGTATAAATTTACTTACGCAAAGCATATTTCTTTATTTTACATGCTTAAAAACCCCCATATTTATATGTTACACCTTCTACTTTTGAAGAATTCTACTAGAAGAATTTGGCTTTCTTATACCTGTCAGTTTTTTCCTGGCATGTTTTGCTATTGGTAATGAATGCCGTTTAGAGTCGACAATACGTTCATTATTAAGAGTTTTGAATCCCTCAATAGTAAAAGGGCCAGGAGTAATATTTAATGCTCGTAACATAGACAAGATTCCTTGAAATCCTTCATTAAAATGCACAACAGCAATATATGCACCTAGAGTAAATGTCAGGAGCTCGACGAAAACATCTTTCGGCACAATTTGCCATAGACATCCATTGAAACATTCATTTGAATTTTGCGTTTTCCCATGAAGGCATTTTTTCAGCAGGTTTTGGTCACAAAGTTTAAAATACAAAGGCTTTATAGAGTTAGTTTTGGTCACAAAGTTTAAAATACAAAGGCTTTATAGAGTTAATAATATTTTGTGGAAGGCCATTAGACTTTTCAGTATATTGTTTGCCTTCAGCTACAGAACGTTGATATTTGCACCAGCTACGGGTGCCCTTCGGACACTGTCCATGCATTGTTTTATTTGCTCTCGAACAACTGTGATAAAAGGCTGCTACAACCGCAGTCTGCATTGCAAGCAAATTATTTGAATTGCTACGAATAGCAATTCCATAGTAGATTTAATTTTCAATTCACTCGCTGTATTTATATTTTCAATAACAGTATTTGATACAGCAGTACGTTGTCCATGGAATTTTCGCTTCCGAGTCACATGTTTATTTTTGGTTTTACCCAAATTAAAATTAAAACAAAAGTACAGAAAATAAAATAAAAGATTAAATTAATAACTTACACAAACTTTAATAAATACAAAACAATAGAATCATAAATAGAACTCATATTTTCGCTTCCGAGTCACATGTTTATTTTTGGTTTTACCCAAATTAAAATTAAAACAAAAGTACAGAAAATAAAATAAAAGATTAAATTAATAACTTACACAAATTTTAATAAATACAAAACGATAGAATCATAAATAGAACTCAATACGAATCAACGAACTGCAAGCAAATCGAATACATACGCTAGAAATAGTACACAACATTTGATGTCGCCAAACAGTATTTCGGAAATTATAAAAGGTTAAAGTGAGGCCAAACATAAAAATACGAGCATTATGCAAATATTACTTAAACCTTTTAGAATTTCGCTTAAATATAAAGAAAACACGTGTAAATTATCCACATGACAGCAACTTCCGGTTTCGAAGTAACAACTTCCGGTTGTTTTGACAGCTACCGTCTTGCACTAAAACGGCTATAGTACGATTTCTATTTATCGTAGAATTAAAATAAAGACGGTTTTAGAAAGCCAAGATTTCAAATATTTTAATAAAAGAATAAAATAAAATTCGATATTTTCACCAAAATTCGTCATTTCAACGTAGTCGGATACCTTCAGACATCGGAATGAAGCTATAAAGTTATAAACAAATACATACATTCATAACCTTAATTTTCACTCTTTTATTCATACGTGAAAGTAAAGACGTTATTGCAATCGCGAGAAATTTCGGATATCATATTTCAAAGCAAATATCGATTTTGATCGTTTCCTAATCTATTTGGACGATTTTATGCGTGACGTCTGTTCGTACACACAAAATAAAGAAATCTTTTTTCCCAAACGGATTGTTAATTGTAATCAGCGGTACCAAAAGTATATAATGTACATCCCACCTTCTTGCCATGCCTTTATTTTCACAATCGTTGATCGTATTCCTATACTTCCAAAAGTGTTTTAAATGGTAAAAATATTATTGTTTTGACAATATCAAATTTAAGAAAAATATTAATTTTCAACAACTAATTAAATCTAACTTTTACGCGGTCTTCCGGTTACTATACTTATATTTGGGAAAGTTTTATGCTCGTTGTGAGAAAACAAAATTATAAGAAGTTTGATTTCAGCACATCAAAAATGGACCGGAATAATTTTAGTTTAAAATTATCAATTTTTGGTGTCATTTTCAACTTGCCTCGGTTAATTACGTTAGAATAATTCCAGGAAATAAGTTTAAATGAAAAGGAGCAAAAAATGTAATTTAATAAGCGATGCAAAGAAGTCATGTAGTGTCCACATCAGATTTTGGGTATTAGTAATTGTAAGCAATATATATGTTTTCAGTCAGCGTTTTTTCGCCTTTTTACAACAGTTTCCTGAATAGGTATATTTGAAGTGGTATATGGAAGTAGAAAGTATGTTTCTTGGAAGTAAGTACTCGTAAATACATTTAAAAATACACACATTTTTTCAAAAATTGTTACAGCTAGCCCCTAGCTCCCCAACGGGAAAAAAAAATCCAGTTATTCAGATTTTTCAAATATCTGATATGACTACCTTCACAATTACTCCGGATACCTGTGGTGCTACTGTTTACGATAGCTGTTAAAACTACTCCCTCATTCCTTTCCTAAACAGGATTCTTTTCTTTTACTTTTTTTAAAAATTTAATTTGAAACTTATTTAGATTATTATCATACAAACTCTTCATTAAAAGTTATTTTGATTCAAAGGTAAGAAAGAATGATATTTTAGAATTATCTGTTGTAAATTTAAACCGTGCTGGTTAGCACAATTCTGTAACGTGAAAAAAATTCTTTTATAATAGCTTCTCCGCCATCTTGAATTTTAAATAACTTTCGAGTTCATGCTCTCATTTTATATTAATAGCCCGATAGCCAACCATACCAAGGATGCCAAGAGTGAAGGGGAAAACCACAACCTTCGAGAGCGCATCAAAATTCCAAGGAGATCCTTCTAAAAGCTGTCCGTACGGTAGCGCCATCTGTGGCAATATCTGAAATTACCATTTCTCCTTGAGTTGAAATGCGTCGTAGTAACAACAGTTCGATGGCACCAAAATGTATGATATCTGGGTCAAGAAAGTAGCACGGCATCGCTGAATTCATTAATTAAGATTTTTTCGTATTTCGCAATAACTCAGGAGTGGATGTATTCTTTTTCAACAAGGAACGCTGTAAATGCGAGGCTCGAACTTATTCGCGCCAAATTATTTTACTTTCCTTTAAAGTTAATTTTGCTATCGTTAATAACTCAGTTGACTTCTTAACTGCAGCTTACATTTTCGTTTGTCTGATTTATGTTGAAATATGCTTTGTAAAGGTAACAAACAAAAGTAACAAAACTTTGTGAAGTTACCATTAAACTGACTTCCCCCCATCTTTTTTTAATATTAAACGGCATGTATGGAAGTGACATATGCCACTGCAAAATATGAACTTAGTCAAAAAAAGGAGGAAATGGCGGAGGACAACGCTTGAACTGTGTAGATTTCACATGAATTTCTAGTGATTTTGAGAGCAACTTTATCTCTTTTTACCAAGGAATTAAAAAAAAAAAAAAAACTCTGCGAGGGCGAAACAAAGAGTCAAGTAAATATGCATCTGACCTTTTCTTCTGGTTTTCCTCAGTATCTTTTGCTTTTTAAAGCTAAGGGACCTATGCCAGTTGCTCTCGAAAATAGTGGAATTTTATGTAATATTCTACCTTGATCTACTTTCCTTTGGTGGTCTTGTAATTTTATATTAAATGGGTTTCCTCGGTACTTTTTCATGTTATTATTAAGCGTACTTATTTCGAAGTGTAACATCTTCTTTTATTAAATATTGAGTTTCATCAATATTTAATATTTATCATGTTACCCCCTCCTTAAATAAAAGTACCAGTGATTCTGAACAAATATAATGGAATTATAAACTGGCAGTAATAGTAGTGATCTAAGAATTAAAATTTATTTTGAGAGCGATAAATATTGCTTTTTGGGACAACTCTAATGAAGAATTCACAACAGTTGCCCGAAAATTTTGTAATTCTATGTATAGAAAGTATTATAATTTGATAAGATTTAACGCAGGAGATAGGAAACTAGCATAGCTCTCACTAGACGCTAGACCCACTTGTATGATAAGTAAAATGTTTGAGGAAGACAAACACACTGTACAGAACTGAGTACAGGTTTAAGACAATTACATATCCTTTACTTGCTCATATATGCAGATAATAAATCTTATTTTTTTTTCTTTTGTGTGTGTTTAAAAAATTTAAGAAGTTTATAACATAATGATATATCACAGAGTATTTAGGCACTTTATTAACATCTATATATCTATATACATATTTCTAGTTTTAAAACGATCATCCGAAAAAGGGATCTTATATGACTGTAAATAGCATTTACAGTATATATAAATAATAAATGTTTGATAACTTTTTGTTGTTAGAATTTTGTAATATTAATTACGATAATTTTAATAACTAATTTAATAACATATCGTAATCGTTATGCAGTACTTCTCAAAAAGCAGAGAAAATATGAAAATGAACAAGACATTTAATATTTCCGAGAAACAGTGAGGTGCAATTTTTTTCGTCTTAGTTTCACATTAGGAAAGTATCGGGGAAAAAGGGCGAACAGAAAATATCATAGAAAATAAAGGGGAAAACACGAAAAATCCCCAGAATGTATCTCGTGAACTTTCTGAGAAAAGAACAATACTGAGGAAACAGACGTCATAATTTCAATAAAAAATTTTCTCTGAGTTTAAAGGACAATGTATTTTTCCTCCCATGCTTACGTACCTTTGCGCATAATCAGCATTCCACTCTAAAACCCTGCTACGTGACGTCACCAGTCGCACGCAAGATTTCACGTGATCGAGTTTATACGTCACTGGCGAGGCGGCATTTCATTTGTCCAGACTCCCGTTACACGTGCTCTCAACATTTCCGTGGCTGTGACGTAGTAAGGACGTCATAGCGAGATTTTTACGTAACAGGAAAGTTATCTCGACCTTTCCAGGCAAATCTAGCTTTTGGGCAATACGTTTTCTCCAGATAGCGGTAGACTGTCAGCTATTGAAAAGGTGTGCTTGTTCTATTTTCGGCCACTGCGTCCACCCCCAAAACATCAACTTCACCCATACACCTCCCCCTTAATGTCGCTTGCCAAAGAAAGTTGCGTAGCCTTCTGGAACTTTCAGAATGAAACTTGCAAACACGCAGTATGTCAGTTACGTAACTATGTTGGCGTACAAAGAAGCACTTTCCCTTGTAAAAAAAATTGTCTTCTTTCAAAGTTTTATCAACAAATACTTTCGTCTAGACCAGTTAATTCTCAACCTTTCTTGCCCCATGCACCCCGTTCGCCACCTAAACAATCATCCCACCTTCCAAAACTCGAAAAATACGTATACATTTATTTACGTTTAGGTTACTTTTTAATATATTTTATTAATTAGACAAGAAAAGAAAATAGAAATTGTTGATAAATGCTAAAATTTGAATAAAAGTAGTTTTATTATTAATAAAATAAAACTAAATACTTCACAGGTAAACAAAAGGCTGACTGCATTATTCTCTGGTCTAGACCTTACTTTTAGGCATTTTCAACAGTTACATATATTGGTAATGATCGCTGATAACTTCCTTTAAGCTATTAAAAATTCCTATTATTCCTATTAAAGATCGCTAAAGTTTACATTTTATGTCTTCAAACCACCAAACATAAATTTGTGTTTAAAATTAAGTAATTGATGTTACTGGAGAAGTGTCCATTTTTCCGTTAGAACTGTAGCCATAAGCACTTAAAGTGCACGATTGTAAAATATTAAAGACCGATAAAAATATAAATCGTTTGCTTTGCAAGCAGTAATGGTAGTTTCGATCTCGAAATTCAAGTATTTTAACAGACTATTTGTTTGAAATATTGCTTGAAAGCTATTTGTCACAATAAGCTAAAATGTGGTTTTTCATAACAAATGCATATTAATAAAAACCCTTATGAACTTTTAAATGCAGTATCTATAAGAAAGAATTGAAAAAAAAATAATAAATGATTCTGACGGCTTAATCATAATCGTTTGTGAGAGAATATAAAAAGACAAACAGGTGTTCTTCAACAAGTTTGCCGCAAGAGGTCGCTAAGGGTTAAGCGAGAGATGTTGTATCTACGGGAAAACGTTCTATGTAGTCCTATAAGTAGAAAAAAATTGAATTGTTTTTTTATCTTAAGCAAATTAATCGAAACTTGTTAAATCTGCTTTAATATCTTTAACACATATTAAAGCAAACAAAAAAAAAAGGAGGGTGTCAAGAAAATAAGCTAAGTAAGTTTTTCTCCCAAATTAGGTTAGCTAAACCATCACTTTTTGTTTAAAGGAAAGTAAGATGCCGGTGTTTCAGACTATATTAGAAACAAGTAACTACGGCAAGCCATTTAGGCCAGTTTCAAATAGGGTAAAAAATTTCAAGGAGGGAGATAGAATAATAGACTGAAATTTTCCCGACATTCAACAATAAATTAATATTTTTTGGGGAGAAGTGAAAACGCACAAAACTTTAGGCACCTACGTGAAATAAAGTGATCTATGAAAAAACATTCTACTTAAAGAAAAAAAATAACTTGATATATTGCAGTCAAAGAATTTCGGGCCCATCAGCGACCAACTGGATTAAACCACCGAAGAGAAGTAGGACCACGAAAACAGCTTTGCCGGATTGGAATTCTAGCAAAGTTGTTTTTCCTGTGTATAGCCAGAACACAAGCCGATTTCTTCTGAAGGGCCTCTACAAAGCTAGCCCTTCCCTTAGCTAACTAGCTTTAGAGTGCTAAGCCGTATTCATTTAAACGAATAATTAAAGAATCCTACAGAGAAATCCAATGTACAAATTTTATCGGGTTTTTGGTATCATTCGTAAATCAGCAGTCTCAGTAAAATTCTATCATTACATTCCCTTCAAAAATTAGGAATTTTATTACAAAGGTAGCTAGTAAATAGCAAATTCGAGCTTTTTTCATCTAAAGTGTTTCTTCATTGGAGCGGATAATGTTGTTATTAATATTCTGAAGTGACGAAAAGGTTTAACTATATTGATACCGTGAAAGAAATAGTTATTATATTTGTATATGGGTATTAATAGCGTGACATAGTAATCCTGCCAAAACTCGTTTCATAATCTAGTATTGAGCATAACTTTTACTTGCTTTAAAATTTTTACTTCCTTGTACGAAGTAAAGAAAGTACTGTAATCGCGAAAAATTTCGGGTATTATATTTCACCAGAAATATCCATTTTGAACGTTCCCGAATCTATTTGGATGATTGATTTTTTTTCATGACGTCTCTATATGTACAGACAACAGATAAAATAAAGGACAGTGGTTTTTTTTTTTTTTTTCAAAACGAGACGGAAAAATGGACTTAAAATGGATTCAGAAGGGAATTTTTTTTCATGATATCTATGTATGGATGGATCTCGCATAACTCATCAAAAAAAAAAAAAAAAAAAAAAAACTCCCGTTGTACTGGACCGATTGACGAAATTCAAATTGTGCTTTTCATGTCTCGAAAGCGCGACTTAAGCTGTGTATTAGATTTATGTATAGCATTGTTCAAATATAGGTATTTTGACACAAAATCGCACTTTTTCTGAAATGACATACCAATTGTTTTTCCACGTTTCGATTCTACGACTCAAATTATGCCAAGTTCGAAGTTTTGTAAAAATCGTACGAGTAGTTTTTAAAAAATTAGCTCTCAAAGTTTTAGCTCCTGAACGTTAATTCAATTTGGTATGCATTTATTAAAATCTCTTTTTTTATGAAACCTATTTGATTCCTTCCTGCACATTTCGAAATTTAGGTTCATTCCAAATAAAATTCACCCATTTTTTATGATTTATTTTTAAAATTTGTATTTTTAAATAACTTTTATAAATTGTTCGAAAAACATTTTGAATTATAATCTATAAAATTTTTACCATCGTCTTAAAGTTGATGTATTTCTAAGCATACCTGCAAAAAATTAGAGCTTTTTATTCGAAATTTCCGAAGATATATGTGAATTCATATATTGGCGCGTTTTGAAATTTGGCATATTTGTTGAAAGCGGTAATAACGAAAATGTGGTTTATGCACTTTGTTAAAATTATTTTAAATTAGGGACGATGTGAAGGTGCGTTCACACGACTGCGCTAGAGACGTAACTGACACAACGAAACGCACGTCGCCGACGAAAAGTCGTCCAAACGAGGACGCGAGCGAAGTCTGCGTTTGGCCAATAGAATTATTGAAGAGAGAAAAACGTGTGACATTCACAGAAGGCTACAGGTTTAAAGTCTGTCATCTTGCTGTTTCGTAGTTTGGTCAGAAGAATATCACATTTGATTCGTTTTATAGTGAAATTTTGTTATTAAGCAATTTAGCAACTCCCATAGTAAGGTCAAACAGTTATTATACGCACAAATCAGGTTTATGCAAATTAAGGTTTATAAAATTGTTTTGGTTATTAAGATTTATAAAACTGTAACAATTTTAAATTAAAAAAATTTATAAAACAGTATATAAAGAGAATTAAATGACTTAAAACACCATCCACCATATAATAAAATCAACTTCATATTTTTTAATCTTTCCCCTCTTCCTTGGTTTGCTTATTTATGTATAGTATGGGAGTACGTGTAAAGGAATCTGTGTAATAAGTAAAGTGTTCTCTAATTTGATTATTCTGCATATATTATTACACAAATAAATTAGAAGAAAAAAGTTCATCCAATAAAATTTCTGAAGGTACGCTGTTTTTAAATATTTTAACACAATGAGATGTTACCCACAATACTCTCAAAACGTGTATGTGCAAAAGTTTCGGAATAATATAACATCTGAAAGCTTTCAGATTTCTTCTTTTTTTCTTTTTTCTTTCTTTTTCCTTTTTTTTTTTATTATTTCTTATTTTTATTTATTTTTTAATTCAGAATAAGATCCAAATTTTGGGCAGTGGAGAATAAAATCTGATGTATATATCATGTAAAGCTATTGGCTGTTCGTGCACATCGCGGGCGAAAAAGCTGAACATGAGCGAACTCAGTTTTACGTCCTCTGCGTAATGCGAATTTACGCCTACGAAAGAAAAATTACGGCAACTACGTTGCGAGCGTACTCGTGTGGACGGGCCTTGACTTTTTTTTCTGCTCCTGCACAACGGAAGGGAAAGGAAAACAGGTTGCCATATATTAAGAAGTTCGCCAAACGAATTGACTCAAACTGAAAAAAAAACGTGCGAAGTTAAGTTTTTGAATTTCTCCGTAAATTTCGCACCAAATTTTACAAAATTTAGTATTTAGACATAATCTGAGTCGTAGGCTATCTGCCTAATGGGCCACTCGAGGGCTATCTGCCTAATGGGAGGGATGCCTTCGTGGAGGACTTTCTAAGGAAACTGGCTAGTATGTACGTGACACATGGGGGGAAACTACGAAAATGTCTTTGCAAATAGACCATTCACCGGATTCGAATGCCTAGTGTTTAACGACTTTAACACTCGGCCACTGGTGAGGCTTATATCTGAAATAAATAAATAAAATAGAAAGAGATTCCCAGCATAAAACAAGGTGATAAAAGTGTAAGGTTTTAGTTAAACTAACAAAGTTTTATTTTAATTTATTCTTTTCTATCTGTTCTCATTTTCAACTTCCCATTAGAAGAAGCGCGCGTTTTCAGCTTTATGCTATAATTTGAAGTGGAGCCAAGGAGTATTTAAACCGGAGGTAGAAACCTCTCAGTGTGAGAGAGCTTTTAGTCTCAGACCACGGTCACGCTATTCGACGTTCTCCTCACTAGCTAGCATTTAAATTCTAAGCCATAGTGCTTTTACGTGATTACTTATTGAAGTAATTCCAAGTGCGTCAGTATTAGTTAAATCTTGCTACGCACCATTTAGTTTAGAGGCCAACCTCGCGTTATAGCTCTGCGAGCAATAACTACTTAATTTCTATTTAGCTTTAGTTTAAATTTATCTGATTGTTCATTTTAGACCCAAATGTGGTCTTTACTTTCGTCGGGACACACTCACCCCGAAAGGCAGACCCAGGACGGGGGTCCAGTTCTAGCTCTCTGTATCCCTCCCGAGTTGGGAAGTGGTTGTACATAATAGTGATTTCATAAAAGAGGATTTTAAATCCCTTTCAAGTGCAGTTCTTCTACCACTTAATCACAGTATTCTACCACAGAACATAGCTGCATTCAGCTCCCTGTTCCAGATCAGGATTTAAGGAGTTCACGAAGATGTTTGCCAAGAATATGCACCGAAAACTCAGTCCTGACAAAAGTAGAGGCTTCTAAACATTTTTGGCTCATGAAGCCTTGATGTATTTGAATTTTCTGACTGTCGCCAAAGTCAGAATACAGACTTACCTAATGTTTACAACGGCAGTTGATGCGGTTAGGTTGGTTTAAAAAATAAATAAAACACCAGTTCCAAATCCAAAATAAATAAATAAATAATAAAAATTATCATAAATAAGTAAATATTAATTAATTGCAACTAGTAAGAAGAGTGTTTCTCTTCATTGCACAATCTCTTCAAAAGCATGCCAGCTTGAAGCAAACGATACAGCTTCCTCTATCAACCTAATGTTTACACGATATTGGCGTTTTAGCTTAGTGATTACCAAGAATCAAAATTTCCTCAAATTCTTTCAATGATATTCACAAGTCAAACTTTCAATGATATCCAAACATTCCCTGGTGCTCAGTTTTGATCTTCAGTGCCTTGTTGCAAGAGAGCTTCGTAAGTTTTCCGTCCACAGAATTTTACTCTATACATTTCAATTCAGATGGAGGTTTGGCTCTGAATGCATGCGAATTTATCGAGTTTATCTCCTTGTGATAATAATTTTCACACCAGTTGATAACTTGATGGGCGCTTTTTAAAAACTGTGCTCAGTGCAGTGCCTGTTAAATGTTCTTTCTATCGGACGACAGTGTACTGACGGTCTGATTATAAAACCGCGTGGAATTAGTATGATTTGTTATGAAAATACTGGCCCCGTGACGTATAGTTTGGGAAGCACTACGATAAAGAAATAAACGATGAATAAACACGTATAGTGATTATTTCAAAACTTCACTGTTTTAACATTTTTAAGCATGCTGCCCAACCGGAATAGCGGTTAGCGATACTGACGCAACAAGATAAGTCACAACAACAACAAGACACAACAATACTTTCTTAAACATTTCAAATTCTATTGTGTAGTAAAAGCAAAGCAAGTGTACCGTTATGTAATATCAAACTGACAACAAAATTTTATCTTTCAAGATATTTAGCTAGCTATGTAGGTATAAAGCATAATTTAATTAAACAGTTTGCGAATGTGCTTGAAAAATAATATGACGTTATTCACTTTGAACAAAGAAAAATTTATGTGTAAGCATTGGTAACACAGTTAAATTGACGAAGTTAAAAATTGAAATTTATGAAATAATGTTACTCAGTCTCCAGATGCAAAATGAAATGAAGTCTTTTACTAAGCATTTAAAGCATTGTTTTATGCTGAGAATTTGAATACCTAAATAGTATTCTAAAACTCCAAATAGTTTACTTTGAATACCTGAGACTATTTCTTTATGAATTTTATTTTATATTGTTAAAGAATTTGGGAATTCAAGATGCTATAAAAATAAAATGTTATTATAAATGAGGTCAAATTCCTTCGTGATCATATTACTAACGCGAAGTGTAATGAATAGTATTGGTTAAAAAGGAAAATATGTCGTCACGTAGCATTTGACCTTAAAGCAAATCAACCGGCTTTTGGTTTGTTAATATACAAAATAAAAAGCAAAAATGCTTGAGATAAGCGATTTTGATTGATGTCAGATGTCACAAGTTAAGTTTCAAAGTAAGTTTAGAAAAAAGTTTAAGTATGGATTATTAAAAACTTGCCACTGAATACAAATGATACCGAAGGACAAAAAGTAGGCTGAGATATGAATTTAAATTCTTCTTTACACGTGTAAATTATAAATGCAAAACAAGTAAATTCAACGGTTGTGAACATACCGTAGTTTCCTTTATTCTTCAGTTCAGCTAAAATTGTAATAAACTTGCTGGCTCCGGTTCACGTCAACAACAGAAATACATTCTGTCCGTTTCAAGAGCTTAACACGGTTTTAAAAGAAGGGCTAAAATTAATTTTGTTGTTGTTATTCGCTGACGATCACTTGTCTGACGTATAGTCAGCCGAAGCCCACGAAATTCCTCGTGTCAAGAAGCACAAGATTGCGCCTGTCTTTGGCAACAACCTTGAGCACATTACAGGTGACAGTGAGGGTCGGGTCCGAGGGTCTTCCACCCTCTTACCCTAGCACCACCTCTTTGGAGAACTTACGGTTAGCTGCATATTTAGAATGCCCCCATGCTGCACAGACATTATACATTTACAAACATTGAATGCTTTCTTCAGAATTGGAACCCGGGCTCTGAATCTAGGGGAAGCCGGCATGGCAGTCAGCAACGTTAACCACTATACCGGTTGGGCGGCATTAACTCTCTCAGCGTTAGGGACGGAAAATTCCGTATACAACGGTGGCTTTCGTATTCATTACACATAAAAACTTCTGACAGCTTTAAATGTACTCGATTTCGGATTGAATGTATATCGAAAGAAAGGAATCAAGGTACAAAGGGAGAGAGTCGTTTTTTAATTAAAATTAAAAAAAGAATACCATTTATTCATGACATTTTGAGGAACTTTGAAATTTCAGGGCTAAACCCGTAACGCTTGAAGGTCATAGATCAAACAAAACGACCTTTATCTTTGTTCACGTGAAGTCCTGGTTTTGTCCTACTGAATGGTTTCTTTTCGGATCAAGTAAAACAGTTTCGATGAAGTGTTTCAGTTTCGTTTCTACATGAAGAAAAGAACTGTATAATAATTGAATGTTTTTAGCAACGATTTTATTAACAACAACGATTAAAAAATTAAGTATCCTTACTGGGAATTGCATTCTTCTTTTAAAAGTAGATTGATGGCGATTATCCTTTCGAAGTTTTTAGTGGCGTACACAGAAAACACACTTTAAGCATACAAATAGAAAAAAATTAACACTTCCGAGCATAGGACTTGTTTCCACACAAACAGCAAAACGCATTAAAAGTGAAAAACAAGAAGCTAGATTGTAGAATGATGCAAAAAAATATTTATTTGAACTGTATTTTTGATGCATTACTGACAGTTGAACGATTAATTTCTGTAACTTTAAAGTGCCTTCAAAGATTCGCCGATGGCTCAGTGGCTAAGGCCCTGCAATTGGTATTCAATCTAAGGTCAGTAGACAGAAAGTTCAGGCTATTTCCAACGTCACTTGCTAACAGAAGTGTGAGAAACAAAGCTACAAAGGGAGCAGGGAAGGAATTATTTTTGAGCATGCTAGGAGTTAGTGACATAATACAAGGGTAAATCTTGCAGTATAGTAATCTTGGTTCAACCCAGCCTTATATCTCAGCGAACAGCGTGGCTGGTTTGTACGTATTTAATGTGAATGCAAGTCAATTTCACTCGAAATGTTTTATGTGAAACCATCTTTTCTCTTAGGTGGATAGCCCTTGCGTGCTTCGCTAAAAAAATTAATCTAACCTGGAATTTTAATGGCATGCTTTCTTTCAGTTGAAGTGATTTCATTTTCTCTATTGGTTGACATGTGGATGTAACAATAGTGTCTTGATTTACAGAACTGATTGAATAATTTTTTTCTCCAACGGCAAATCTTGGAGGAAAAAAGGGGGCTAATAAAGTGTCATGGCGAGAATTTTACTGATTCCTCACTAAACTCCTGAATTCATTTTACTCCCCTGAAATTTCTTTAAGCTTTTTTTAATATCGGTATTATCAAGTGTTAAATCCCATGATTCTGATGAAAATAAAAATATTTTTAGCTATTAACTGCCGCCCAAACTCCGAAAGGTAGCTAAAACAAGTTAGGAGAATCTTGTTAATTTCAATAAAATAATTATATGTAAAAAATTTAAGCACTTTTATGCAAGTTTGGTTTGATATTGTGCAAAAGTCAATTTTAAATTATTATAACTAGTGCAGCAAATGAAGAGCATCTCAGATAAAAATATGACTTTAATATATAACTATAAAACAGTAAAAACGGATATACAAATGTTTCGAATTGCCATGGCAATAGTTGTTTATTTTATTTAACGCAGTAAAAGCTTTAATTAAATTCTAGAACATTTTATATAATGGCACCTCATTTAGCGAACGCTATCAAGAATGAAAGCTGCTTTTATACCTGCAATGTTAAAAGAAGAAAATCGTTGTGTTTAAACGTTTAAAAAATAATCAGATATTAAAAGCAATGATTTATTCAGCTTTAAAGCAGTATGTAAAACACAGATAAATTAATATCAATCACAAATTTTAATAGAGGAACCCTATAAAGAGACATGAAGAGAAGTTAATAGAGAAACCAGAAATGTTTTCTTGTCGGGTTTCACGAGAACTGATGATATCAAAATCAGTTGTTCATTGAATTATGGAAGATATGGACTCAAACATTTTATAGCAAAACGGATATTCAGAAAAGGAGAAGTAACTGGAAAAAGGTACTGTATAAATTTAAAAAGAATTTTTTAAAAATTTCTTCTGTGTTTCAGTTTCCTCTGTGTTGAAATTTAAGCAATTGATTCCATCTGCATATCAGTAGAAACTCATCATAAATAATGAATAGCATTTTATGTTTATTTCTCAACACTGTGAGAATGTTAAATGTCAGTTTAACATTTCTTAATTCTGTTCCCCTGCACTTGAAGATAAAGCCTTCAGAAAAATTCGCAAAGAGGTAATGACATGGCATGTTATAGACGAATAGGATAATGATTCTAAACCAGTATTTTTTCAGAGAATAGTAAGTAGACAGTTTATTTAAATCAGTGTATTCTTCAGAAGATATTCTCTCTCTCCTTTACGCATATCTTTGTGGTGTAATTGAAACACACTCGACGCGTATTCGAGAGGGTTCGGGTCACGGCGAGGCACTGCACATTTTTCAGGTCTCCAGCATCAAAAAATCTAATGACTCTACAAGTGGGGTCGGAACTAAAAGGTGGTGGACGATAATTCGTCACCACTAGGATTTGGCGATTGGGGATTGTCCCCTAAACACCAGTAGCCCTTTAAAAGGGGGGTATATAAGGTAGTTTCTCCTTTCTTTCCGTATGCCTTCGTGGTTTAATTGGAAACATACTCGACGCGTATTCGAGCGATCTAGGGTTCGAGTCCCGACAAGGCATTGCCCATTTTTCATTTCTCATGTTTCAAAAAATACCTAATAATGCTACATCTTTAATTAAAAAAAGTCATGCAAGTGCATGTGTTTTGCTTTGGCCCCCATTATTTGTTTATCATCCATTATACAAAAGATATTGTCAGCTATATGAAACAGCAAAAACTTTATCTTGTGGATAAAATCAATTAAAGTCTCCGAAGCATTCTAAGCTAGCTGTATAGCTATGCTTTGGGACATTGTTAAAAGCAAGCATTCAATGAAAAATGCGTCCTAGAAACTTGACTTAATTCATGAGAATACCTTAATGTTAAAGCAATTTCTTCTGAGGAAAAATAATAAGTGTGCTTGAAGAAAATAATAGTAAATATTGGTAAGTTAAGACATAAAGAAATTTACGCAGTGACAACGACAACAACAGTGATAATAATAATCTGACGTGAGTTTAAATTTTTTTATGCATTTTTTTAAATTTTAAATTTAAATATTTAAAATTTTGTCCCGTTCTGATCTAGAATCCTACTTTTTTCTACAAAATCAACGTTACTTTTATTTGTACGAATTCTGCATGATATTTAAGTTCAAAATAGTATGCTTCTCTTCCTCTGATTTTCATTTAAAAGTTTACAATGTAATAAAAGTATTTGAAGGCGGGGGAATAATTCCTTAACGTTGCTCTTAAATCAGTTCTTGCATTGAAAAAAATAAGAATTTTGAAAATATGTCTGTCTATTAAATATTTAACTGAGAGAAATATGTTGATACTTTTAACAAACAATATGGAAAACAAACAAAAGCGAAATTGATAAAATGTTTTGAAAATAAAACTATAAAATAACGTTAAAATTTCATATTTTATTGTTGCCGATACCATCGATATACCAAAATGAATTTTTCAGCAAGCGATTTTGTTTCCTTCCACGTGAAGCTGTATGCACGTGTATAAACACATTTCTGTTTGCACAGCTTTCGTTTGTCATGGTATTCAGTCTTTGCTTTTACGATCGTCTCGACCTGCAGCTTTTAAATTTTGTACCCTTTCCTACACGAAAACCATCAAATGTTGGGAATAATAGGAATCGCAGGGCACTAAAGAAAAGGTCAAACAACCCTAGTCAATCACTTCTCAGTTGCACAATGTACCTAATTACCTACTACAAGGAGTTGAACCTGTGCCCGCAGCTGTGGCTTGTCAAAAAATTTTCTTTGCCGGAAGAACGCTGCAGACCACGGACGTCATAACGCACTGTTTGTTTTTTGGTTATTACATCGCGCAAAGAGTTTCTCAGCTGTTTGATTGTGGCGGAACTCAGCTGTGATATTTTACAAGAGTGTGGGCGGACGTCAGAGGCAGGCATATCTTCAGCTACATGAATTTATGCAGTCAACGTGGAATAGCAGGAAATTATCAAAATTTGAAACTGCTCGACTAGACATTAAGAATTAATGTCCCTAAACGTCTTCACAATATTCTTAAATTCATCACAATCATTTCCAATCTATCAAAATCTGTTTACTGAATTTTGATGTCTTAAATCGCGATCTTATTGTTAGCAAAGCATTTAGTATCCTTAACTCATAGCCCTTCTCTCGTGATGGGGGAAGGAGAATCTTTCGCTTCCGCTTCGTTTAACAGATGGCGCTGCAGTCCTTGCTTCTTTTACAATAAGGTATTAAGAAACATGTTTTCCCCCTATAAATTTAAAAAAAAATTACTAAGTAAAAAAGTGAAATCGGGTAATATTGTAGATAAATAACATATTAAAAAAATTTAATTACTTCCAGCGCATGAGTACATCATATTAATTTTTTATTTATTTATTTATTTATTTATAGTCGAACATTGCCGCCATTGCTTCTTGGTCGAATTTTGTCTCAAATGAAGACAATGACATTTTGAGATTAAAAATGTTTTTCTGATCCATGTTGCTTTGCATATACAGGAAAATGCTCATACATTTAGTAAAACTTCATGAGCATTATTTTCTTCACTTCTTTCACATGACACTTTTCTTACTTATATGGGCCATGTGGAAGTAGAGGGACAAAACTTTCATTACAAGTTGCAACTTCAGTTGGGACAAGACATGGAGAACGAAACCTACGGAAAAAAATCGCCATGGAAACAATACATCGAGGCTCTGCTGAGTTTGTATTTATATTTCTGTATAAAGAGGAATATAAGGTGGAAATTCTCAAACATTAATTTGAACTGCATTTGAGAGCCGCATTACATGATAAAATCAGTAAAATTTAAAATAAATTAACCATATTACTAAAATAACTTATTTATGCTAGTAAAATACTTGAAGGTTCTCTTTCTTAAAAAAGGCTTCTCACTTTAAGGAAATTTTAAAGGTGGCAAACAATTCTGCATAAGATTCATTAAAGATTATAAGTAACTTCGTAAGGCAATACTTTGGAAACGCAATATTTGCTAAGTTGCATAGCCAGATAAATTAAAGACGTTATTCTTTGTGCAATGCAATGCTCATGGGATAAAGGACGATAAGTGGAGAGTAGCATCACGTAACACAGTGGCGTAAGAAATTTGGTAGGATGCGTGAATTTATTTCCAACATTTAAATAAAAGTAGTAAGTATATATACACATTCTTTTCTCAAGTATTTAAGGCGTAATTAAGGTCATTTTGAATTATTATTATTATTAATTAGTATTAAGGTAGTTTTGAATACAATTTTAAAGACAGTTTGCTCAAATGCTATATAGAAATTTTTCTCAAATGCTATATGAAAAATGGATTGAAATTACTATATAGAATTTGCAGAAACTGCTTGGGCAAAAGTGTTCATGAATTTATGTATTTTGGAATTTATTATTATAGCACAAACTCTCTCAAGTAAAGAAATTGACGTGAAAAAAAGATTCGGCGCTAAATTATTACGAAGGAGAATGTAATAATTATTTTTTTCTTGTATTGTACGCTTTGCATTTGCATAATTAGTTTAAGTTGGCCTTGATATAGTTAAAAAGATTGGGCCATATATAGTTTAAATGAAGACGATGTCAAAAGAAATTTACACACCATATTTGTTTGACATTTGAATAGAATCTATACATTCGTTTAAATGTAGAACAAGGGCGGTCTTAATAGCTACAAGGTGACATATGAGTATTTAATGACAATGGCACGCGATAGTAAATCTTTTATGGGGCTTTAATTATAATGTCTAGTCCTAAAATTATGTACCTAGAATTCAGACCTAATAGTATATAATCTGGAACGAATTGTGTATTCTAATTTGTTTGCAGTTGCGGAACTTTATGAAAGAAATCCATTAAGCCATAAATTGTATTACCAAACGAAACAGAATTTTACTCATTGTTTTACATTTTAGAACAAGACTGGAAATTTTATTATATTTTATTAAAATCGTATTAGTTAAAATCGTGTTATTCGCTCTCTTGGGAAATCATGATAATATTTCTTTAACCCTGCTTAAAATTTCCCGAAAAATTTCTAAATTGCTAGAAATACAACTGTCAGCTATTGTAATTGGTTAAACGAAATTCGTGGAATTTTCCGATACAAGCTAGAAACATCAAAAAGAGTTTTTTAATTTTTAAAATTTGCCAAAATTCACCCATAAATGGAAGAAAAATATAAGCATGAAATGATTTTTCTTTCTTTAAGATGCAAAAATATTTTCCGCCATTTTGCCAATAAACGAACCCGAACGCTTCGAGCTAAAATGGAAGTTTTAACAATTCAGACTTTCTAGTTTTTGTATACCATAAATAAACCTTAGTTAGTTGTAGTGTTAATATGACAATTCGATATGAACCGCGCATAAATTAAATCCCACTTAATTTGAAGAGTGATGAAAATAATTTCTGAGTCCAAAGTCCAGTCTCTTTGAATGTTTGAAGTCATTTTGAATGTTTCATTCGTTAAAGAATAAAATACGTATCTTATAATAAAGGCAAGTGATTACTATTTTCTGACGACGGAAAGATTTTAGGATGGCAACTCATTTTATCGACAATTTGAGTCCTTAGTATTCCCTCGGAGCTCCAAAGCAGTCCTTTGGAGGTAATTTTGGTGTAATGTAGCCACTCCACGAAGTCCTAGAACGCGTTTTCTGACACAAAGTTGGCGTATAAAAGTGTTGCAAATCCTGTGATTCATGTGAAACTCGAAAAGAACACCTTTGCATCTACAGTAATTACTCCCTCATCTAACAAAGAATTAAATACGAATGGTTACAAACTACTAGTTCATCAAGATCTCTTCAAATAATTATTTCAAATGAGCAGGAAGAAATTGGCAATTTATTGTAACTAACAAGAGTATACAGTAAAAAAGCAGTTTTAAATAAGTCAAGGCGAATGCAGGGATCACTAGGATTTATGTACCCTGGTGAGATCCTCCAGCAATTGGAGATCGTCAATCTGCATTCGCGGAAATGTTGCATAATTCCGAGAGGCGTTACTATAAACAGCCGGAATACATATAACATATGTAGTAATAAATAAGGGTACAGGAAAGTATGCTTTGAGGTTCTGGAAGCTTCGGAAAAACTCGATTCCAAAAGTTCAAAAATGTGTTTTTCCTAAATTTCTAGCAAGTACATTTATGTGATCATTGGGATCCGTGTATACATTGAAAACATACTCACAGATCCTGAGAAAATCAAAGCTATTCGTTGCTGGTGTTGAATGTAGGTTTCTGTAAAATTGCAAAGGTTTTTACATCCCGCAACAGAAAGAATGTTGAGTTTAGTTGAAGAAAGAGGGGCCTACAATAATTAATGTACTGCTCATAAAAACTGAGGCGTGGCATAATTTCTTGTAATGCTAAAGAAAAATTTCCTAAGAAGATTTTTCGTTGTTTCAAATGAGATAGATTGAGATGGGCTACATAATATTGTTGTATAACTGTAACATATTATTCTTAAATCCTTTTTAGTTTTATTTGTACATTTAGCTGTCGAAAACAGTTTACGTGCTATCCGAGAAATGCCTTACCGAAATGTTTCCTTTTCAGTTAGTTCGGATAAAGAGGGCTCTTGCATCCGTAAAGTACTTAATCCTGTCAATGTCTTTTCTGGTTCAACACAAAGTTATAACAGTGAAATGGCAAAGAAAACTAAATGTATATAGATATCCGTTATATTGAGCAACGAACCTCAGTTTGTCTAGCGGGTGAGTTCTTTTTATTGTGAGAAACTCTAATCTAATTGGGCAAGAGGTTCCTGATATTCCCATTCAAAAGTATAATTTATATAGGGAGTGACATTATTTTCCTAAAATTCCTGCAAATGGCTCTTTCATGAACGGTAGACAAAGGAAACTTGTTGCATATTTTATCTTTATTTTTAGGAACATCCTCCAGACTGGGAAACAGACTTCTGAGCTTCTCATTCAGAAACATCTGTAATCTATCAAATGATATTACTTTTTAAAAATTAAATCAAATGTATTATCTAGGTATATAAGGTATTTCTCCAGCTTCTTAGCATGCCTTTGTGGCGTCATGGTCAGCACATTCGGCGGGTATTCAAGAGGTCCGACACTGCTCATTTTTAACATCTTCTGCTTTAAAAATAACTTAATGTCTCTATGGGTAGAAAAATGCAATTCATTATATCTATTGAAATATATTATTTACTACTTACACGCAAGTGTTCGCAACTGGCATTTGCTTCATTATAAATTCTCACTTAATTGGAAGAACAAGATTTGTTCTTCAGGTCTCTTTTTACTTCCTGGTCCGAAGTAAAAGAAGAATTGTTATTGCGAAACATTTCGGGTGTCATCTTTCAAAGAAAATATCCATTTTGACTTCTCTCGAATCCGTCTGAACGATGTTTCTACATGACATCTATATGAATGGACAGAATAAGGTCTCTTTTTCTCAAAACGGATTAAAAATTCATTTAAAAGGGATTCAGAACAGACTTTGTTTTCGCGACGTCTGTATGTACGTTAGCGTCTATGTATCTCTCACAACTCCAAAACGAGTATCCTCAGAACGTAGAAATTTTGTGTATGGAATTTCTGTAACATGTAGTTTTGCATCTCCCGTTTTGATTGCAATCAGGCGCGCCAAAAGTATATATATATATATTCAATCTGTTACTCGAGAACTCAGTTTTTGTTATTATCATTTGTTGGTAAATTGTGCATTTTTTGTTCAAAAGTGATTGAATTATGTTGTTCGTATGTTCCAGTTAAGGCTTTCATGCCTTTAGTTAATCTGCATGCAATAGTTGTAGAATTATACACAGTTTAAAAGTTGTTTAAGTGCGACTAAGCCTAATGGAGCAACCATTTGTGTACATTTGAAAATTAGCAGAATAGCGAATTCAGTCAGTTTCTGCACCTTCAGTGTCTTTTTGCCGAGTGGAACTAAAAATAAACTTTCGCTTTTGCTCATCGACAAATCTACCTTCTTGCCCGCTGGTCGAATTGCTAGGGTTTGCGTGGAAACTCCAATCATAATTGTAATTTTTTAAAAAGTTTTAACTTGTAAGGTTTATCCTAATTTTATTAAAAATTATTTTAAGTCATGCAACTTTCCTATCTATTCTCATTTCAGCTTACAATTTCCTACCAGAATGTAATTTCAGAAGTGCAGTGAATGCAAATGAGTAAGAGTACTATTTAGGTCGATGTTTCGCTGACTTCGTGAGAGAGACTTTTAAATGAAATTTCCTGACTAGCGCCCGTTTGCCTTTTGGCTACGTTCTCTCTTAGATACTAAGCTCGGCCATACTTTAGGCTCTTGATTGGCTTCGCCGATTTAATTAATATTTAGAGGCCAACTATTTAGAATCCTGATAGCTTCGGGTATACCTTTCATTTAGCTTTAGTTAAGTTTAATTTCTATTCATTTAAGTTCAAGCTCAAGCTTTGTGTACGTTCCGAGTTAGAAACTAATTGTAATTATTCTGAGAAATAAAGGGTAATTAACCCTTCTTACGTCTTACGTGTTCGTTCACACACTGAAGCGATTATTCGCTTGTTAGTGTTTGTGGGGTTCTAAGGTTGAGTATTGAATTAAATAAGTAAAATCCCACAAATTGCATTGGGTGTTTTATGTTTTTCTATATTTTTTAATTTTTAATGAAAGCGTTTTGACTTTTTATGTATTTTTATGTATTTTTTTTATGTATTTTTATGTATGTAACTGGTAGCACTTCCAACTACTACTTTACACAACGAGATCGAAAGATCCGACGTTCAAATATTGCAAGTGTATAGTCGATGTTTCCGGTGTCTGTCTGGGGGGCGGGACCTAATAGTTCTAAAATTTAAACACAATTTTATCTTCAGCTCTGTGAAAATTATTCAAAACACCTCTTCAGTTGACGAACTTGATTTCTTTTAACAAATGACTGCCTTCTTTATTTAATGTCATTAACTCTAGTGTAATAATAAATAGTCTGAAACTGGATATCATAGTATTTCTTATGCATATTGAATATAAATAACAAGAGTATTATGGTTTTTTATGTCAGTAAGAGAAATAATTTTATATGAGAAGGAAATTAAGTATGTGAAAAGAATATCACTATTTTCTACAAAACAAAGCTGATGTCATTGGTACTTAAAGTCATTTAACCGGTAATTTCTGGAGTGGTTAATTATAATCGTTACCCTCATATTATTGAACATGAAATAAAAAAGGCTGAAAAGATGAATTAATAATTAATTATTTTTCAGTGGAATATTAACTTGAGATTTGTTTTCAAAACTGCAAAAATATTCAGCTATTTAACTAATGCTTTTTAAACTGATACTCGTGATTGAACGCAGAAATATCTTGAATTAATTCTTTCCTATAAGAGTGACGATGAAATTTGGATTTTTGATATAAGATATAGTCATTTGTTCGGCTTTCATTTTGCCTGTGTGGTGGCATTTAATAATAACTGTCAAAAGATCGGTTTGCTGTTGAGTGCAAATACTGGAATTTGTTTTCAAATTTAACTTAATTTTCTTTTTCAGTATATGAATTCCCAATTCCGATGTTTCGTATTTAGAAGTTCGTAGACTGAAGCGTGACTGTATATTCGTGAATACCAGTGTTAAAGTACTACATAAGAATATTAAGCGTAAATAAAAAAAATCTATGGAAAAAATATGCGAGACAAAGAGTTAAAACAATTTCTATTCATTATACGAATGGTATGAACATTAATAGTATTATTCTGATCTGAATTATTTTTGAATCAACAAATCTGTGCACTAATAATCAAAGAACTGTTTTAATTTGGAAGAGAAATCAGAATAAGATCTACTAGGACGGAATGTAGCAACATCTGCCAGAGTTGGCAATTTGCCAAGCCAGATTAATGATTAGTAAGGTAGAACTACGATTGGGTCGTGTAAAATAAAGCCAAAAGTTGAATAACTAAATTATAAACCGAGAAAGGCTCTTACTGACATCAGTTCGTATTACTAATAAGAGTTCAAATTAAATTCAGAGATAGTCAAGATCCGCAGTTAATTATTGATATTTTTTTTAAAAGCAGTAAGACTGCTCCTGCATAAAAATAAATTTTGAAGTATATTAATCAATGTGTTAAAGTTATGAGCATAGATAAATAATTCTTATTACTTTTATTCTGTATTCGACCCTATATGTTGGCAAATTAATTGTAAATTAGGCACGACTTAACCTGATATCGCGTTGAGTAATAATAATTAGTGCTAGCATAAGGTTGAATTTTGTGTAATTTTGCATTCGAAAACGGCTTTTTTCTTCTTAAAAGTCTTCAAAAACATTAACAGAAAAAAACTGATTAGTCATATATTTTAAATAAACATCTAATAATTTCACATGCATGTGAATTCAAACATAGCTTCCTTTTCTTCAGGAGTAATATATTTTGCAAAGATGGGAGGTTAAAATAATAAAACATATAAAACAGTCAATAGGCTGAGCAAAGAGATAAAAAACATAATCGAAAAAAGAACATTAATTAGACATGAAAAAGCTAAATATAGGAATCTGAATGTATTGGTAAAGGTTAAATTAGAATTAATGCCATTAAAAAAAGATAAATTTTTGTGAATGGGAAAGATTTTCAAGATATTTAATTCACTATTTGACAAAGCTTTGTGAAAAATCTTAGTATTTAGTCGAAGTCCGGATTACGAGTCCAGCTATGGTTATCGATTAAAGTTTTACTTATTTTCCTTTCCGAACTGACGATTCTTATTCCTTGATATGAAATTTAAATCTTTTTTTAGTTTATTTGATGAATGTCAATGTATACTGACAAGATATATTATAAATTCTCCGAGAATTAAAATTAGAGATGATGTTCAAAAGTAAGCGATGAATTTTATTGAGATATGCGAGAAAATAATCTGAAAATTTGCAGTCCAGCTAAAACTAGAAACAGCAATAAAATAACTAAAAACAGCATTAAAATAAAACTGCACCAAAAACAGCATTAAGGTTTCGTATCAAGAAACACATATCTTATATTCGAAAAGGAGAAGTAAATTAACGGTATACTGACGGACACCATTCACATCTATCATAAGCATGAAAGGAAGATTTTGCTAAGATCTTATTAAAAGCTTCCATTTCAATGTTTAGGTGAGAAGAAGAGGACTACATTTTTTCTTGGTCTTACATCCTGAATTAAAAACTGCAGATGAGGCACTAAAATCGCACAGTAAATGTTAAACGTTACAATAAAATGATTCAGGCAAACACAAATTATCATCAAGCTTAGAAAACGTTTCCTTCAAAAACATACTTCAGTAGATTCTGTGCCCATGTGGACTCAGGGACAAAGATGTCCAGACCCGTTTTCAAATGAGATCACAATAAAGCCACAACTTCCACCTTATCAGTTTATGTCTTTTAAAAGGATCTTCGCAACTAAGAACATTTGGAATATAACACTTACTCATTGCTGCTACTCTAGGGACCACTTCATTGCTGCTAACCGGACCTGTTAATAACAGCATGTGTGGATTACGAATCATGCAGACAAATTTTTTTTAGTTTAATCAGCGGCCGGGTCATTCGGGTAAAGTCTTTCATCAGGGTCATTTTTAACTTGTCTAAAATGCCATATTGGACAAACTTCCGTAAAATATCATTTCTCATGTACTGCACTGCACGAGAAGAATCTCCATTGGCGACATTCCCTCGCTTCTAATTTTTTAAAGGTTATGAATACATGCGCTTAGTCTAATTCTGTATGTTATACATGAGTATACAAGTAAAAACAGCAAAAGAAATAAAATTACTCTTGTTGCAACGCGGACCATATTTAACTGTCCAGAGAGTCTTTGTTGAATCTGCGAGTCTAAATTCTTTTAATGAAAAGCTCGTTTGAAATGCTTTATAAAAGACGGTTACCTTTTTAATTCTTAGTTTAAGCTGACTAAGCCCATATTTTAACTTTCAAAGTCTTACCGAAGGAAACATTGTACGTGTTTAACATTTATAACATGTCAGACTCAAAGTATACATTCTCGTTTTAGATACATCCTGGCTATTCATTTTATGCTTGTATCAAAACACAAACACAGTTTGCTCAAAATGTAATTAAGTCGGATAAAGTTCTGTTTATATTTAACTGACACTCTGCGATCCCAGCATGTGCAGAAACGGATTTCGTGCCGCCAACTGCGTGCGCTAAGTATGTAAACGTCGGGGGTTAAATGCGGAAGCAGGTAGCGAAGTAGCATTGAAACTGAGCCAAATTAATTAAATTTTTTTTACCTCCACAGGTGAGACGGTTGACTCTCTGTTGAAGAGCAGATATTTAAAGGTTTAATAAGAGGGATTTTCTTTCGAGTAAAATTTGTTTTTACCATTACTTCCAAATGGCTGAGGCATGGCTAAAGCTTTCAATGGCTAAAGTACGAAAAAAGAAATAAAAGTCTATTTCAACAATCAACTAACATTTTCAACTTTAGGAACTTCAGTAAACTCTTACCGAGAGAGGTTTTTGCAGAACGCGATTTTGCAAATACTCGCTATCTTAATCGTTTCCATTTAATTTGTCGAAAGTTAAAATTCCATTAATATGCGGTTCAAAGTTCATTCATCAGCACTAAATGATTGCAGACATCAGCTACAGCTAGAAAGAAGGTATCAACAAATTAAGGAATTTCCGTCGGCTGAAAATGAAGCCAAAGAACTCGTACAAATTGCAAAAGCTATCGGCAACAACGGAATTTCAGATATGAAAGAAAGAAAAGTCAAAGGATTAATTAAGAAATGATGATCCAGGTATGACCAATGAAGAACTGAATCGTCTTATAATGTGACAGTGAAAGCAGTGATAATGAAGAAGATTAAGCGACTTTAAAGAAGTTGAATGAATTTTTTAAAAAAGGAACAGGAACTGCCTGATTTTGAAACGGAGAATGACTCAAATGAAGAAAGAAAACGGCACTTTATGACAAACATGGAGAAGCTCTGCGCTGCTTACCACGAAACTTCTAAAAAGTTGCGGTCATTGTCCCAAACAAAAATCCCTAACTTTAACCAACGAGTACTTATTAAACAGTAAGAAAAAACTCTCAATTAACAGGTTTGATTTTTACTTTTAATTACAAAAATATATAATTACAAAAGTATTATACTTATATTTTATTTGTAGAGACATTAGGTTATTTAAAAGCAGGAGAGATGAAAAATGAGCCATGCCCTCGCCGGGACTCGAACCACGGACCTCTCGAGCGTGCTGACCACTACACCACGAAGGCAGGCTGAGAGGCAGGGAGAAATACGTTATATATTAAACGTAAATATATTAATTTACACAGTTAAACAGGTGAGAGCAGGGTCCGGACATCCGAGTGACTTTCACTGACTACTTAGGTATTGTTCGGATCCTGTAACAGTCCAGAAAAACAACATTGTCAAACAGGGGCTCATAGTAGAAGACAGATGTATTGCGAATTCTTACAATACCAATGCTTATTGTACAATATATGACAATATAGAGATACCTTACATCAAAAGGTGGTGTTACTATGTTGAATTAAGTCCGTAGTAATACATCGTTGTACATTATACATTAATAGCGCAATCGATATATTAATACATACAATAATAAAAGTTCCTAAACTCTGCAGACATATTGCAGAGCAGTACCAGAGTACATTATGCAACTTATAACTATATACTTCGTTATACATTATACATTAATAATACATGTATAAATACATACATTACATTAATACATACATAACATGGAAAGTGTGTTTCCCTATTCGATTAAATTGAGTGACGAATTTATGTATTATTAATATATACATATTCTCGTAATTTGAATAATAATTTTAATCTCTTAATCCGAATGATACCTAACAATTTTTTCATTGAAAATTAATTTTGCGGAGTGCGATTTTGGCGTACGCCGAGTGTGTTGATGATGCAATTCTCGGTTAGACAATGGTTAATTACAAGTACGCGTAGAGTTCGATATAAACGGCTGTTAGCACAATAATTCCAAATTTTCAAAAAATTAAAAACGCAACGGATTTTTATGTAATGTGAAGTTCCCTGACCGTAGCATTGGATAGTCTTAAGTTTTCTAATAATTTTAAGAGATACTAACTCATTAAATGAAATTTTTGTTACAAATTCAGTTATTTTTAACATTTCTTATTAAAAAATGATTAATATACAACGTTTCTGCAGCACAGATTAGAAGATTAACAAGATTAACTGATATAGAGAGCATTATTTGATTTTAGTACTAGATTTTTCAAGCTTTGCTTCCTCGGAAACCTTTGACGATATCAATAAGGGCTTTCTGTAAACTTATTGATTTTTTGAAAGTCGAATACAGTTTTCAGAACTTCAGGTAAGACGACACTAATCTCATTATGTGCAAAGTAAAAATTTGCATCTTAATGAAATAGAAAAGTTAATTACAAATGTATGCAATTAATTATATGCATTATATGTTATATCTTTACTCTAAAATAAGCTAAGCGCAGGGAGATATATTCAACATTATACGAAGCGTCGTATAATGCTCGTCGCGACGTTTCAAGCAGACGCATCATCTGACTCTTCGTAAATGGGCTATAGTATGCTATTAAGGCAAGGGATAAAACAATCTAGTAGTCACATATTGTTGCGTGCGTGTACGTAATGGATTGAATGCACACAGAACCGATGATAGCTTGATAAAATTTATTTCACACATGAAACATATTATAGTTCTGAAACTTTCCGCAGAAGTATTCATACAACTCTTTTCAGTATAACAGAGCATCAAACTACTAAAAATGTTAAACACAAAGCGATGCAAAGCGCATTTAAAAGGCGAAGCTCGCGCAGAGATAGATGTGTTAATACTCCGACGTCTACTCTGAACTGGAAAACTGAGAACTAATGCTCTCACCGATTTCCCCCTGGCCGCCGAGAAATCTTTAGTACCTCCCATTTTTCGAAATTACTAAAAGGCATATAGGGTTAAAGTTATACATAACGGCCGGATACAGTTGTAGTTACGCATAGGAATGAATTATAATTTAGAGACAAAATTGTCCAGAAACTTAAGCTTAATTTGGAGACAAAGATTAATCGTCAAAAACACTGGCAACTTTGCAATATCTTGTCAATTTAGAGAGACAGCCAGAGAGACAGCCTATATGTTAAATAGACTTTATCCTGCAATCTTAGTTTTCTGGCGAAGGTTCGCTAACTTAAGACCGTTCATGTTACATTATGACAATAGTTTTATCAATTTATAGCGTAGATAATTTTTTAAGATTTTCTACTTTGTGTAGAGAGATATTTGGTTTATCTGTAGATTTTTTCAACTTGCTAAATTTGCGATACATTCGCGGAAAAGTAATAGAATATAAGTGAAATATTTAACTTTAAGGTGGTTTAAGCGTTAGTTGTATATAGAGGAAGTAAAGAATGCTGTGTTTCGCTTTTGGGAATAACTTTTTTAATATTATCCACATTTTGTTTTTTATTAATGGAAACTAATTTTATGTCAAACCGATAACTAATATGTGCACAAGGGCTTATAAAACGTTAAGGTCTAAATTCATATAAATATTGAAAATGAAAGAAAACAGCTTTCTTAGTTTTAAGTAATCAGTCCTTTGTAGAACCCATTTTAGGTTTGCTTTGATGTGATAAGTCTCTTGACCAGAGCATTCGAGGGCTATTTGTTTAAGGGGAGGGATATCGTCACGGAGGAGTTTGCTCATATACACCAACTCATTTTAGGAATACTGGTTATGTCTTTGATTAGGGTTTTTTTGGTTCTTCATTGCTATTAAAATGATCACATTTGAGGTTAGACTTTATATTAGAAGAAAAAAAGTCTGCAACACCCAGATCTGGGAAACAGGGGATTGGTCTAGAACTTTGAAAATTTTTTTGCTAAAAATTCGTGAAGAGAATGGAATTGTGTGACAGCACATTGTCGTGCAGCAGAAACCTCTTATTCAATTCAGTTTTTAAGCTTAACGGCTTTTCAGAAGTCTGTTTATTGATTAGATTTTGGAAGAGGTATGAAAATCACCCTATTTCCCTCAGGAACAAATTCTTTTGTGAACTGTCCCTTCGCAGTTAAAGAAGGTCAGCAACATGATCTTCACTCAAGATCAATGAAACTGAAGATTTTGTGGCCAGTCTTCTCTAACTAAGCAGGTACTGCCATTTTGTCTCAAAGTCACAAAGCACGAAGTTTCATCTTCAGCCAAAATTTGCTCGAAAAAAATTAGGATTACCGTATTTCCTAGCATATCCCCCCTTTTTTGACTAATTTTATCATTCAAAATTTATCATTCAAAATTCAAAGCGGAAAATTACGCGACTAATTGAATATTCGCAGGATGCGGTTATAGTAAGATCGCAACAAATTAAAAGTATTCATTGTTAAACCACTAGTAACTGTCACAACAATATTAAAAAAAACTCAAACCTACATGCTAATAAGAATACGCAGTAATATTAACATTACAGTATATGAAAATATCTTCCCTGTAACTTGCATTTCCCCCATTTTTACTGTTGTCTCTGCTACTCTTTAGGCCTCAAATCATCCATAAATAAATCCATAAATAAAAATTGCAAAAATTACTTTTTAGCTTTTTTCTCTTTATATGGTGTTTTATGTTTTTCTGTATTTCACAATTTTTAATGAAGTTGTTTTGAGTTTTTTGTTCGTCTTACCGTGAAGTGAGAAATGAATTAATTCAATGAGAAATATATCTCAAGCGAAATTCGTAAAAATAACTTTAAATAAAAAGCAGCAAAAATGGCGCACAACTTAATAAGCCGTAAAAAGAAGTCATGCGGTGTCTACATTTTAATTTAGGTGATAAATTTCTTTTCTTAACAACAAAAAGTTTTTTTTAATTTGAGGCCCGTCGGCTACTTTTAGATTGTGCATTTGAGCCTACTGCAGTTTGAGTTTGAAACCACTGGTTTAATAAATCACAGCTACTAGTTTTGTTTTCAAGCGTTTTCAACAGAGGAATATTTAATTGCAATAAAAGATGCATACAATTTTTTTTAAATATTACTTTACATCTAATGTTTTACAGTTGCGTTTTCTTTCTTTAGTGCTCACCTTAGATCTGCTGTACGTTATACGTTATCAATAGCCAAAAGTAAATGTATTCTAGTTTGGAGAATAATTTAAATTTACAAAACTCATTTTTTACATTATTGCTTTTAATGCGCTTTTTGTAATCACTTTAGAGACCTAAGTCACGGTTTTTGCCAATACAATAATAATTACAGATTCCACATCATAGCTAATTTATTACACAGTCTCGTCAACACAGGTAATTATCAAAGCTAGCATTGAATTGAATTACATGCATATCAAAATATAAATAAAAATTAATTCATCAATAAATATAGAAATAAAAGCTAATTAAATGAGGTTGATGAAACTGTTTTCGTTAGAATAGTTTGAAATATGTTATTCGATCTTTCTTAATTTGGTTTCTAAACATTCGTTATTTACAAATCGTTATTCGTTATTTACTAATCATTACTTATGAGTCTCAGGCTGAGTAAAAAAGTAAAACCGTTGTGGCTGGTGTACACGTTACACATGACAGGAAATACAAGGCTAGAGGTTCTGAAATGCATGTCCACTACTAGTGGATATTAAGTGTATAGTTGGATTAATTAAATATACAGTCACTGCATGTGATGAAAACGGAACTGCCGATTTCGCTGCATATAAAGATGTGCTGGGATTACTTTCGTACAAGTAACGAGCAAAATGGGTGTGCCTCATACAGTAAAGAAATTTTAAAAGTTATACTATAAACAGCTTTAGAAAATAAACTGAGCAGCAGGATTTTGAGAGTTTGTTCGCAATTCTAAGTAACGATGTATCTATCTATCTAGTATTGTTTCCTTTGCTACGTGATCTGCATATTAATCTTATTACTGCCATGTATGTGCCGTACATAAATTCAGTTGAATTTTGCAAGGAAACAAAGAAGATCAAGATTATTATAAATACTTTGATGGTTTAGTTTGGTTTATGTATTACGGCAAAGCCTCGAGGTCTATCTTCCTAAAGGGAGGGATGCCTTTGGGGAGGACTTTATAAAGGAAACTGGCTGGTATACACTTTACACATGGGGAAAATTACGGAAACGCCCACGGAGCCAGCCCGTTCGAGGGATTCGAACCTCGGACCGAAATCCTAGTGTTCAGCGACTTTACCACTCGGCCGCTGTTGGTGTATAAGTGCTTTGAATTACTGGAGAAAGATGATTTATTTCACAAGCTATATAAATCAACTCTTGGGTATTTGAATGAGTATTTTAATATTATAATAATACATTTTCGTTGCTTTTTTTATCCAATGGCGGGTACCAGCCATTATAGCCGTCAGCCGCTAATAAGGTCGGAAGCAGTGGTTGCTTTATTATGGAAGCATTTCATAGAAGGGCTACTGTTGCATTCTGTGAAGGGGCAGACAATTTACAGCCATCCCTTCTCCGGGATTCGAAGCCAGACCCTTCGGTACGGCAGGTAACTTTCCCGTCTAATCACTTTCCCGTCTGGGGGCCATCTGTGTTGCTTACATTATTGCACGTTTCATCTCAATTTCTCAAACTTTTAGAACGCTGTTGTTGATTTAAGAGTCTATTAAGAATGTATTAATTTTTGTACGGAATGTAAGTACTGACTACATTGGCACAGCATTACATGTTCAAAGTAATGCTGAAGAGATATTAGGTTATTTTAAAGCAGGAGAGAGAAGAAATGAGCAATGCCATAGCCAAGACTCGAACCACGGACCTCTCGAATACGCGTCGAAAGTGCTGACCACTACACCACGAACGCATGCCAAGAATGGGGAGAAATACCTTATATACTCCCTTTTTAAGGGGCTTATAATGCATTGTGGCATTAGCCGTCTTCAGCTTCCGTTTCAGTGACTATATTATAAAACAATTTTTGCCCTCTCGATTGTAGGTTCTAATTCGAGCCTTACACCCTGTTTTAAAGGCTTTAAATATTTTCGATGTGCGCTCTTTAATGTGTGCAAGATAAGAATCCAACCGTGTTTCGCATCTATTATGACGCAGAGCAATTTGGCACTTGGAACATATTTTTATGCTTTTAGCACTGAGTGGGATAGTGGCTTGCCTCGCCATTAACTGTAAAAGTTCATGAAAAATGATAATTTTTGATTTTGCTACTGATATCACTAATTGTTTTTGTTGATATAGATAATTTAGTATACTCAGGTGCTTGTGTGTCTTCTTGCAAAGTATCGCGTTTCTTTTTACAATAAAACTGACATCATTGACGAAGGCTTTAATATTCGTATATTGTGGTCGTTGGCATGCTATTATATTATTGAAGAAGGGCTATCGGTGTTGAGTTATGGATATTGGGAGTACCCTGATCGCTTTTAATTCTTTTTCTTACTTATTGTTTGCTGATAATTATGATCATTACACTTATTCGATTTGTATGTAATTCTGTAACAAAATTCTAGTTTTTAAGTAAATATCAGAGTTCCAATCAGAATCGCGCTGTTTGTAATGAGATAGTATTTACCTAGCTGCCTTAATATTCACAGTAAATGCATTATTTATCCAGACAATGTCGAATAACACAGCAGTTAAGAAATAAAAATATTTTTTTCTGGTTGATTGTTACTCAACCCTTCAATCAGCTGTTGATAGATCCACTTGAAAATTTGCATATAAGTAATCCTTGGGTTAAATCATTGCATAGTCTTTTAACTCTTTAGATGGTCCAGAAAAATGTTTTAAAAGGGTTACTAACAGTTCTACTAGAAATATTCATGAAGTTTCAGTCTGGCAACAAATACACAGAGCAATGCTAATCTGAAACATTAGTAGTTGGAATAGCGTTTTAATAACTAGTACGAAGCAACACAACATAAAAATGCGTATTTTAAACTATAACGGGATTTAATATCAAAAACAGTTTGTTCGAAATTTTGCACCTGGTAGAAACTAGAAAGAATGCTTAAAGTTTTAAGTGATCGAGGAATGGCACTAGCAAAACTTATAACAAAGAATTAGAAGTATGTTTTGATTTTGTTTCTGTTATTTTATCTTTGTGGCGCTGTCATATGCACCTAGACGAAAGCGGATGGTTATGGTTAGTAGATACGTTAAGCACTCAGTTTTAATATTCGTTCTGAAGTCAAATGAGCACCATTTTGTCATTATGTTTCAGTTATCGCGCTGCAATACTATCATGCATGGCGTTTTTATAGACCACAAAAAGTGAAAGTGAGTCGCAGTTATATCAATCTGATACCATCATTTAGGTTTCGCAAAATAGCCTGCAATGCAGATGTTTATCTCATTTCACATAATTTTATTCCAAACGCAGTTCTGATTTTCAAAGTTGCTAGCTTCAAATAGTTTCGAGTTACACTTGGGAAAGGTAGTTCATTACCAAACAAAAATTATAATAAACAAACAAAAATAAATAAAAGTGAAAAGGAATAATTCCAAGTTAACTTTCAGAAAGAGAATAATTGAAATGCAGCCAAGTCTAGGGGCTGCAGACAGGTAAAAATCGAATGAGTTGGCATTTTCTTTATTTCTTCTTTTCTTCGTTATGGGTCGGACGGACGATCTAGCGCAGTCGAAAGTGGGTCAGGGTTAAGTTTACACGTTGAGTCTGCCGCCAAGGAAGGCTTTCTTTAATAGGGACTGTAACCAAACTGCACCTATCAAACCTTAGCGACCTGATCTAAAGACTATAAATCGCCATGCATCAAATAATGTCTAAATTGATTCTTGAACAGTGGCCCAGAGCAATCAACACCTTGGGCAACAACGTGAAATTATGAGCGCTGAATCGGCGCCATCCCAGCGTATAGTTTTTGACTTTCCAGAAGCTTAACTATCGACAGCTTAGCTGCGAAAAATAATGAAAACATTCGATTAATACGTATTTTTCAGAAATATATACAGTACTCTCCTACTATAACAGTACTCCACGTAACACAATTTCGGATATTGCACTCAAGGCGCAGCTTGCGGTCTTACGCGCAACGTTTTTTCGAGGCCGATGCATACTTTTATTATTTTAAGGGAAAAATAGCATTATGAAAGTTCACAGACTGGTTTTAGGTTAAAGCTAATGAAGCCCAGACTTACATTAACTAAGACTTACATTAACTAGGACGCTACCTCTAGGTTTTGTAGGGTTAAAGCTAATGAAGCCCTGAATACATGGAGCACACGGAGGTTAGAAAGAGCGCCTTACAGTGAAATACAATCTGCTTAACCTACAAGAAATTCAAAACATGCGTGTGTTCAAATTCAAAACAAGTGTGGATTATCATAATGGTAAAGAAACGTAAAGCTGATGTTGAAATACAGGGCGATTTGATGGTTTCGATTTGAGTTGGGGAAGGAAAAAAGAAAAAAAAAACTACACCTGCAGTTTATCGCAAGGTTAAAATTTGCCCATCGAGCTCTGTTAAAACATTCTTCAACCATTCTCTTCCCTCAGATTTTATGGTCCATTCAAAAGGTATGAATGAAGTAGCTTTTTTTTCATCCAATTATTCAGAAAACAGAGTTTCCCCATCCTTTAGTTTCTTAATCATAAAAGGAGAACTTCGGGAATTTGATAATAACTCTGCTATAAACGATAAGCCTTTAGGAAAACTAGCTTAAAGAAATTTCCGTAAGCTTGTTTTTCTTTAAGTGAATCTTATTAGAAGAAACTGCTACTGGTGGAACTAAACGTTATGCAGTTGTTTCAAAACATTGAAGAAATAGGTGAGGTTTGGGATAAAATAAGAGGTGTCTGGTAAGGTTCTGAGATGAGGCGGGAAAATGCAATGTTTAACGAATTTGAAAAAATAATACGAAATATTTGTAATGATAAATAGTAAGAAAATGAAAACTTCAGTGTTTTCAAATTAAACACATGTACTATAGTGCAGTTTACAATTAACAGGGACCTCAAAGTTTTATCTAGTTGAATAAATTTCGATTATAAGAGGCAGACTGGAAATCCTCTTTAAAATTCTTATATCAATAGTTGATAGAGTAATTTTCAAGTGGGGAAATCTCTTCTTATTGAATAACGCGGTCTCAAAAATCGTGCTTAACCGTCTACAATGTGGCAATTTTAAAAACAAATCTTAGTTTGTGTCACTGGAGTTTGTTGTTGAGAAGTACCTCTGTGTTAATTGTAAACAGGTCTTAAGGGAAGGAGGGGAGGTAAGCTTTATGATCTGCGCGGTTATGCAGAGGGTGCTGATCACTTCCCAGTTGAACTTGCATGAAGGTGACCAACCACGAATCAGCAGAAATTATTGTAAAGGTCGTGGGAATCCGATTTCGTTGGAAGATTATTGACTTCAGAAAGCATGAAACTAGCATGTTTTATAGCATATTCAGAAATATCAGCCTAATTTCCATGGCTCCCAAGGAAATAAAAGCTACCAGCCTTCGAAAGTGCTGAGTTTATAAACTTCTGTGCTGTTCTTTATGTTGATTCATATCTTCTATTAGTAAAGCAATTTTTTTGTATGTCATATATTTAACTTTCATTGTACATCTATGCAGAACATGTATCCTTGATCAACTTGTTTAACTAGATTTTATTTTGGAAATGATCGACAGAGTTATCGATTTAAAGGAATCTTCCGTAGAGATCTTTTAAAGTAAAGTATCCTTTGTTTGCTGTACATGTAAGAAAAACGATGAAAAACACTCCATGTGTTTTCAACAGTCGGGGATCAAGCCTAGGTTAATTACGAGTATTTTTCTGCGTCATCTTGCGTAAATTTATAATATGAAAATATGTAGTTTCAGTGTATCATCACAATAGCACTGTAATAACTTGAATGTGATCCAATGTAGTAAAGTACTTTTTGTAATCACGACACTAAACTATTTTTATTAGTACCAATCTGCACACAGATAAAAGGTAGTTTTCAGTTTTACCAATCAATGTTTTACCAGTTACATAAAGGTGAATTTCCTTTTCTGTATTGCGCTTTCAACGGCTCCTTTTTACGAATTTATCAGCTTATGTATTAATTGCAAATGAGGCACATCCATCCTCTGGCCACGGATCACATTCGACCCTTACAGCCCACTGATGTGGTCTACATCATATAAACGAAAACGAAAAGAAAACAAATAAATAAAACAAAAAAAAAAACACTTGGGGGATTTAATTGCTTACATAAATGAACTTTACATCTTTAAGGTACAAATCAGCATTACAAGACTGATAGTACTCAGAATTAAATTAAAATAACCAAACACAAAGACATTTTCACATCAAGAACAACGGCACATTTCTGTGTGGAATACAGTTTAGGAAAAAAAATCGCATTTTAAAGAGTATCATGCTTTTGAAGCGGGAAACATCAAAAAGCATGCACGTTCTAGCCAGAAATCTGTCCACCGATTTTCCAGCTGCTGATGAATATGGAATTCATTGTACAAGAAGGGCATGCTCAGGGATAATTCTTGAATTCCTTACCGTGAAAACATCGAAAAGTATGCAACGATCCTTGCTATTTTACCGGAAAGATTTCAAACCTTTAGACAGCTTTAGCTGCATTTTAGTACTAGTACAGGGCGATCAGCTTTAAATACCAATAGGAAGACAGTGAGAGCTTATAATAACTTTATATGGTTGTGAAATAACAGCATACACAAAAGCATTTAATGTAGTCTATAATACGGACAATACACATATCAGTGAGTACTCGAAGTTATGTACTCTAAATATTCGTCTTCTGCTTGGATGCATTGTTTGAGGCGAAGCACACAGGAATTGCTCATTTCCAGGTGATGCAACAAGGCTTCCATGGCGCATCTTTAAACATGCCCTTTGCAAAAGCATGCCCTTTGATGCTGATGGCAGTCTTCAATTCCTCAGTCGTCAGCAAATGATGAGCAAAGATTTTCTTCTTAATTTTAAAGAAATAATTTGGAGCTGTCTAATCTGGGAAGAAGAATGGCAAAGTCAAATCGCAAAAGCGGAAAGTCAGACGGTTTGAAAATGTCGGTCAAAGTACAGCCATACATGTGCTTTTATTGCTTCATCCTACTAAAACCAAATTGTTTCCCAGGAACGGTATATCGCACAGTTCTGATGATATTCATATTGCCGTTACAATATACGCTGAGTGTCGCTGATAGAGTCTATTTGAACGAAGCCTTCCACCGCCTCTGTCTACATCTGCACTGCCCAGCGGTCCATGGTATACTAATTGCTAGACTCCTAATTCTATTCGAATGGAGCACATGCGTTCTGGCAAGGCATCATCTCAGACTGGTAGATGCAATGTACGCCATTCTGTATAACTAACAATATTTGCTACTTGATTGTCAGTTAATATAAAGCGGGAATTTGAAAATAAAATGTTTAAAACTTTGCAATCAGGTACACATAAGAAAGAAAATTTATCCATGTTAACTTTTGATAAATGTACCCTCTTAAAAATATTCCCAGCTTTTAGCGGACATTCCATTGTTTGTGGCGTCCCTTTGTGAAAGCATGCAAATTTGCGATCAGCCTTTTCTCCCAATGAAGTATCCAGAATATAAATGTAAGAATAAATATTTTAGATGAACATTTTGAATATACTCTTCGCAGTTGTTACCATGTCTAAGACACTAAGTTATAGAAGGGCTAATATTCGAAACATAGGAATGATGTTTTCAGTTACCTTTCTCTAATAAATATGTTTTTATGAAAATGCAAATATGATTTTATTGGATACAGCAGTATTACAGGCTATCATTAATAGTGTTAAATAAAGTATGTAGTCTCTGGTATAATTTTGTTGAGTTACACAGCACAGACGTTCCATAAGATTAGACACCTCAGACATAAATGAATATGACATAGTAATAACAAATTAAAATTACATGCTACTTATAAAAAATTATAGAGCATATAATATAAATTTGATTCTTCTTCCTTCTGCTGTGAATAAACAGAATGTCTCTTTGGAAATTACGTAAATACAATAAAACTTCAAATATAGGGGATAAGGATATTTAGAATAAGGATGAGAACTCATAAGGATGTTCGAAACATACGGATTATTGGGTTGTCCGTTTCTCTGTAAGCCAGGCACTTATTTTAATATACCCTAAGAAAAAATCACGATTAACAAAAAATGTTGGAATAAAATATGATAAATTAAAAAAATATAGTGAAAGTAATTTTTTTTCATTTGTGCTTTATTTCAGTAGAGTTTAAATTAAAAAAAAATTAAATTTTTATTTGCCTATAACAAAGTTCAAAATAAAATTTGAAAAAAATTAGTAATAAAGTGTATTTATTTGCTTAAAAAATAGACCCACTTTTGTTTCTAATTAATACAAAGCGTTGCGTATTGCACAACAGAATTAAATGCCTTGTGAAAAGAGGGTGTATTCCCTATCCTTATCGCGTGGTTTTTGAGCGTAACTGGAAGCATATCCGGTGGCATACGGAAGTCCATTATCTGAATCCGATTGAGGGTAGCGCACATTCTTTATATTTTGCTTCATACAACCATGATGACTTTACAAGTGGCACCCGAACTAAAATGTGGTAGATGATAGTTTTAGGATTTGGCGACTGAGTCCTATCCTCTCCAGTCTCCCTTCAAGTGGATGAAAATGTAAGATATTTTCTCCCTTCTTACTGCGTACCTTCGTGGTGTAATTTTGAAGCGCATTCGGCTAGCAAACGCTAGGTCCGGAGTTTGAATCGTAGTGATTGCAGAGCATATTTTTCATGTTATGCTGGTCCAATAAAGCTATAAGGACTGTATAAGAGGATTGATGTAACATTATCATAGTTATTTACTTTCTGAGAACGTGTGCAAGCATTGAGTTATAGAGTAAACGAAGCCTCTGCCTATATACAGTGCATATTTGCTCTTCCATTATTGTTTGCAGGTTACATATTTCTTGAACATTCTGCCTAAATTAATTTAGCGGATTTTTAAAAAAATATGTATCCTAATGTATTACCTTTTAACTTTATCTAAATCAAAGAAAAATCAAAAATGTGTAAATAAATTAATTTTACTTCACACAGAAAAACGAACAAGCGATGTCGTGAATTAGAGTTTTCGATATCAAAGTCCAGATAACAGTTCTACTTTTCTGTTTAGAAACAATGCAAGTGCTAACTTTATTATGCAAATCAATAAAAAGTTCTAAATTTTACGTTGGCGTGTTTCTCTTCCAGTTAACTGAAAGCGTGTTTCTAGTTATAAAAACTGTGTTATCTAATTTCAGATATTCAGATACAGCAAATAGAATATTGGTTTTCGTTTGATACTTTTATCCCGACGTCAAGAAAAATGTGGCATCCAGCTCACGAGTTTCTTATGCGCAGTATTATTGGCCAAATGGTACTCGAGCGCAGGAAACACGTGCTTTAGCTGGAGATATTTCTGGAAGAGGATATGATGATACCCTTTTGAGGAAGAACCTGAGTGCAGTTCATGAACACGAGCCAATTAGTTTCTTCGTCAATCCATTTGCATGCTGTTCGAAAGCCACGTGACTGTATCTGAGATTCTGTTATGTGCTATTCTGACCGTGTGACTGATGGTATATATTTTGGGAGAAGCATTTGTTCATTAGGAAATGAGATGAGTGAGTTAATTTCAATTCATCGGTCTGTTAACAAGCTAAGTGCTTAAAGATTCAGGAACATCTTTGGAAAGATCATTGTTTTCATTCTGTATGATATAAGATACATCACTTGTTTATTGGCAAATCTGTTCATAAATGCCAAATCACATGCGCAACAGCTTGGCCTATTATAATAATATATTATTTATCTGTGTAAAATGGTGAATGTCAGATTATGCACCGATTAGCTTTCGTGGCAAAGAAAATCATGAAAATTCAATTATGCCCTACCTGGGAATTGAACAGAGTCTTCCAGTTGCTATCCAGATATGCTAACGGCTACCTAAAAGATCAAATAGGGAGAATATTTTTCCTTTTTTACTCGCTTTTCGATAACCTATCTCTTCTATCTATTTCTACATGGTGTGTAGTTTTAAAGGTAAACACGTTCATTTTACTTACAGCGTCCGTCAAAAAATGTATACTGACTTTAACAAACAATATCTGTGGACGATTTTAGAAGTTGGATCAAACTATGGTTGTAGGTTTGTAATGTGTAGTATGGTTTTTCCTCAATAGATATTGTTAATTACACGACTGTAAAATGCCATTATGGAATAAGGCAATAGAGTAAGTAGAGTACGCTAGGGAGAAGGGACTCTCAGACCTAGTTTAAAGTTGCCATACACCATTAAATGCCCCAACCCCTAGAGACGATCCGAGGTGGCATACCCCCCCAGTCAACCCAGGAAGACTTATATGATACACACAGTCTGGGAACTGCAGCAACAAGCCAGAAATGGATGGTAACGCATCCAGCAACAAACAAAAGAATAAAGTAAATCGTAATCTGTTCCCATGTGTTAATCAAAGGAAACCAAACTCCAAGGACAACTTCCGAAATCTATCCATGTAGCGTCCCCACAACCAAGGGGCAGACAAGACAGTACCATATGGTCCCTGCCGAGCCTGAACATACCACCAAATAAATGATTATTCTAGTCCTGCGATGACTGGTCGCCCTTGGTCGAGACTGTCTAAGTACAGATCCTAACCAATAGCTTCACAGGTTTGCCTGCGTCGACGAATAGCATAAGACAGTCAATCGTAAAGCAGTAAGGCGCATGATTGCTATCTGAACAGCGTAAGATCGTTTTAGTGGCATTTTAAGCTTGATAGTTACTGACGTTCAACGCAAATGGAGGCGTTAATTTGCAACACTCCTTCTAGTATGAGTGACACAATTACACATCTTTGTGATAATTTTGAAACTCGGGGTACTGTTTGTGATCCAAATAGTAAAAATCCGATTGACTTGAGTGTTGCTTTATCAGCATCACTGCTAGAAGGAATTACATTATTCACAGAATTCAGCCATGTAATGTGCACGTGAGACAGAAATTAACAGTGCTGTTATAGCTTACCTGAATGAGAATTTGGAAGGACACTTGTTAAAAAGAAGAGGTGCACCCTTCTTTTTATCAAGTTCCCTCTGTTTTCATTTCTTAATGGGAGGTAGAATAAGTAGCAGGACTTTCGTTCCTTTAAACCTTAGATATTAAATTATGTATGGGGGATGATAAAACTGTCATGAATCAGAAAATGAGATGTATTGGTTGATCTATCTGCCTACGAATTTCACTATCAGTTCCAGACGATTTCAGAGCTCTCTGAAGGTGGTGCCTTACAAAAAACGACTATCTGTGATATTCAATACCCTCATTTAATTATGCTGTCGGCTTTATAAGGGTGGCCACCGTAAAAGGTTTTAACGCACAGAGATTTTGCATTACAATGTAACGTTACATTACGTTAATCTAACCAAATATTATGATTTGGATCTTTACTATCACTTCTCCCTTCCGTATCCTAGAGCGAATACAAATTAGATTGAGTACTTACGCTGAGGTTGCTAGATAATAAGACAAAGTATGTTGCTGCCTCCCGCGGCCACGTTGTTGGCTTCCAGTTGCCCATATTCGGGTTGACGGTATTCAAATTTTGATGGCTCTAGGCTGAGCTAACGCAAAAGCCTGTACTCATGCTGTATATTGGTAAAACTGTTAAATGACTTGGACAAACTGTCCTCATCGTTGAAACCACTGAAAACAAACGTATTTAGCTGCTTCAGTCATACGATCACTAGTTGAGTTGATAAAGCAGAAATTTTAATATTCAGAGTTTTTTATTTTGTGGTTACTTACGTAGAATAACTTGCTATCTTGAAAAAGGAAATCAGTTTCATTCAACATGAACTTTTCAGTCGGCGTAGTGTATCTGAGAGATAATGTTCTGAACTTAGGTGAATTGAGACAAATAACTGTGACAAAGGTCCAAATAACTGAGAGCAGAAAGTATTGATTCCATTAATTTGCGCCACACCGACGGGAGGGTTACCAAAAGTATCAGTGTTTAAAATTCCATATTACTTTAACATCAGTAAGTAATCTATTCAAAGCATTTATCGAAGCATTTTGAAGAAAGGCGAAAAGCTAGCTTAAGATGGGTTGCAGGGCTGCCTTGAATATTACGATACACAAGTCTATTTTAGAATTGTGAAAATATTTTGTGAGAAAAGAAGGGGCTTGCATGTGAGCATAGCTTCCTACACGTGAACTAGATATGTTGAAGGGATTGTTTACTAGAGATATTTAAGCGATCTAAATACTATAATACCCTGAGGTAAAATTAAGTAAATATGTTGCTTTTTAATGTAAAATATCAGGACTAGTTGACAAATTATCTTCATACAATTTTTAAACCCCAGGCTACAATTATAAGAAGGAGATGGTATTAAGAAGAGGCACTTTAAGCAAGAAAATATAGATTTAAACTCGAGTACTTAAACATAAAAACTAAACATAATATAACAGAATGTTATCCACCAGTATATTTGAGTTCAACTCTTTTGAATTTATAATAAAAATTTTCATACTGTACAGGCTATAAATCATAATAGAATTCTATAGAAAGAAACTTTTAACAATATTAAAATTAGAACTTCAATTGAATTTTATTTACAGTGAGCAAAAATGTCTTTGGAAGCTTGTCTTTAAGGGATTAAATACAGAATTAAAACATACGAATAAAATTCTACTGCAGAACCAGAATTTAAACATTTTAAGAAAGAAAAAAGAATTAAAATCTTAGTAGTTTCCAACCGCAAGACTTCAAGTTTCCCACTTTCTGTCTATGCTAAAATGTAATATGTGTTTCGTCCCTGACGCGAGAATTCAACTGATTGAGTTATAGCAGGTGCACGAATGTCATGTGAAGGAATTTAAATGCTTTACGAATGCATAGATGAAGCCTCGTGAATAATTTTTAGAGCCTCGAAAATATTTTAACAGAACTTCTGTTGAAGTATCATAAATGGCTTTTAAGATCTACTGAACTGGTTTTTATGAATTCCTCCGACAGAATTATGAAAGGATTCTGAATTATTATTATTTTTCATTAAATCAAATTTCCTGTCTCATATATTAAAGCTTTTTAAATTTTTATGCATGTCTGTTAAATGTGAAGTGATTAGTGAATTTATAAAGCCAATAAAATGTTAAATGAAATTTTATCTGAAATTTATTAGTTTTTTTAATTCCCGTTTAAGTTTTAATCTTCTTATTGAAAGGTAATGTCAACAGGACGTATTCTTAATTTCATGTTGTCGATAATCGCTGTTATGGGAAAAAATCTGGAAGCAATCAAATTTTGATTGAAATGATAGGTCTTAAAATCCAAAATGTTTTCATAAATTACAACTGTGGGTGAGTATTCGTTGTTTATTAAGAAAGGAAGTCGTAAAGTCTTTTTTTGTTTAAGCAGGAGAAATTTGCTTAGCTTTAGGCACTTGGGCTTCTGAAGGTTCATTGCAGATTATACTGAAAATTTTGTTATTTTTAATGAAGTAACTCTCAAGGAATTAGTATCTGAAAAGCTTTCGGTTATCAGCTGTTTTTCAAAGCATATTACTTTGAGCAACTTCTGAAAAATATTCGACGCGTTATTTCAGAAAACTGAGTATATCTATTTCTTAGTGCAAGACAATATCTTTTTGCGCAATATTGATATCGCGCAGTAGTTTATCATAACAAAGTTGCGGCTTTTAATCAGTCGACAGAACCGACATTTGAAGACTATATTCTGTTTCTTTAATGCAATTTGAAATTAAATACAAATTTTTTAGAAAATTTCAGAAATTCGGGAAAACGCAAGAAAGATATGAAAGTGTGTTTAACAGATGCTTCAGAGATGCTCTATGATCATACCAAGCGATGCAAAGAAATGCATATCAAAGTATAAATAAGTGCAAAAGTTTTTAAAAGTCTAATTTTGGGGCAATTTGTCGTTAATATGAATAATTTTGTGCTGTTTATATATATATGAGAAAACCGGTAATCAAATTCACTAAAGAACTCGAATCTCATGCAGACTACCCCTTTCGACCGAAGAATTGTTTTCATACAATGCACTGTTTTCGTTGTTAATTCTTATAAATTATTCTTATAAATTCTTATATTTCTGTGAAATATTATGTACATTATCAAAATTCTGGTACGTGAAGAACTCTTTCACATTGACAATACTGATATGTTTTAAGTTAGAAGAGTTCATTGTGAAAGTTTGGGCATTTTCATAAGCCTGAAATATATTCTATCATTGCTAAAATGCCTTTTGGAATATGTTTTATACGGTAATAAGTAGTCATATTTTGCTTAAAGCTAAACTCAAATATATTATTTTATAGCTCTTGATATAAGAATATGTCTCATATATGCTAAGTAATAGATGACCTCGCGTATAATCTGAACTAAAAATATAAGACATGCTGATCCTATTGCCTTCAATGTAATATGATTTATATAACGTAAAAAATGCATGTTGGCTTCACATGAATTTTTTACATGCTAAATATGTAGTCTCATATACAAGCAGAATTAAAATGCATTATCTTATTGCTCTTACACTAAAATGCAATAAAAATGTATCAAAAGTCTTCTCTGAATGGCCGAAATGTGGACAGGATAGCCGTTCCCCAGTAATCTTTGATAGACACTTTATCTTATGTAAGCTGGTTACTTATGACGAGGTTATAAGGATACAAATACAAAAACCAACGCAAAAATGTATACAATTATATATTATTTGTAGATACTATTTATTGTAATAAATAAGGACAATTATAACTTTATTAAACGAACTACCTCTAGCAGTGTAATAAATTAAGTTCGTTACCAACTTCTCGACTTAGAAAGACCCCATGAATCACTATGTTTAGGTAGGTAGAATTAATGTTATAAAGTAATTCAAATAATGCATGTGCTAGAAATTCCTAGAATTTTATACGTGTAATAAGTTGGTTTCTATGAGGTCAGAATAAAAGTTTATAATGAATTATTGCCCTTCCCTGTGCATGCTGTCATGGTGTAAGTGGTAACACACCCGGCTAGCAGTCAGAAGTTCCGTGCTTGGAATCCCAGCCAAGACACAGCTGATTTCTCATGCTTCATGGCTCAAAAAAACAAAATATGCTTACAGTGGAACCCGACTAAAATGTGTGGAATGATATTATAGACGTTCTGAATTTGGCTGACTGGTTCTCGTTCCTCTCTCTTCAGACGACTTAAAGACAGCCTCCCGTGAAATAAAACTATAAAGAATTATCACATTCCCTTTTGCATGTTTTCATGATGTAACTAGTAACACGTCGGGGATGTAACTTGACTTTTCCTGTTTCTCGCTTATGTTACTCTTCATACCTCTGTCTCTAAAACCTCTGTATAAAATGCAACTGAACACTTGCGATATTTAGGGTAACTGTTTACTAATAGATTTTATGCTAATTTGTATCCTTGTCTCGCCATGATATTCACTCAGAGCAGAGGTTTCTGCAAACTCTGCGGCATGTGGCTTGTTTAAAACTAGGATGTAATCTTAACCGTGATCTGACTGTAACTTGTTCTGTGGATCTGCTGCCTTGCTGTGGAAGGCGCTGATAGAGCAGTGATAGAGCTATCGAAGGTCTGGCAGAGCTTGGGTAAATATCAACCAATTAGCTCATCCTACGTGCCAACCCAAAGCGTGTTTGTTGTTGTAGTCACACTTTAATTTGGATATGCCGGCGAGCACTTGTTGTTGCCAGCTAATGAGGTTAAGTTTGTTTTGTTTTAGTTGTAATATCCGCAAGTCGTAGCTAATAAAATTTACGTTAGATCAAATCCTCGCATTTTATTTTGAATATTAGTCGTTAAATGGTACCAAACGCAATAATTTGCCAACCATTAGACATAACGTTCGTATATAACCCTTTGGCGCCGAGAACAAGCAATCAGAATTAGCTTAACCACAGGAGGTACACATATACAATTCTCTAATTTTAATTAAAGCTAAACTTTCGGCAGACGAATCAGTCTTGTCTTAGTAATGCTAACACTAATAGATTATAGTTGAATCATTAATTATATAGTGCCCTTTTGAAATCAGGTGTGAACAGAGCAAAGTATAACTTTAACAAAACTTAGGACAATCGTTAAAAATAAACAATGGATATTTCCCTTCTTCAAAAAATAAATTTCATCTTACATGAAAACAGAAGCAATAAATATTACAATCTAATACACTTTTAAACAAATAATACTCCGAGAACATAAATCAATTATTTAATCATGCATCTTTTTAAAGGTTTGAGAACAAGTAAATCAAAATCATAAAATTAAGTTTCCTGTTCTCTCTTGAGCACAGCAAAAAAGCAATGAAAACTGTCAAAAGTCAATTAAGCTACATAAAGATATACATAATTTAATTGAACAATGTAGTTAACTAAAGATGCTAAAGTTTTCTAATTGAAGAAATATGCTCTTTCTTCTTTCTGTTTTCTTATTCTTTTCCTTTTTTTAAGCGACCAATTTCATAATCTCTTGTCGCGTTGGAGTACTTTTGGAATAAACAACTCTGAATTTTATTTCATCTTATTAATTAAAACCTTTTGTCAGCCTTGTTTAATCTAATATCAAAAACATTATTTACCTCGATTGCGTGGACTGTTCATTTTCTCTTACTTTCTTCAGCAAAAAGGGAAAGCCAGTTAACTTCGTTTCACATTTTTTTCCAGTTTTCCTAGATTATATTCTAATACTCTGGTATTTTTGAAATTTTTAAACGCAAATTTTTCAATAAAAACAAAAAAATTCTAAAAGCATAAAATGTTATGCATACTAGCAAGAAATACTGGAACTAAACATTTATATTTATTATATTCTATGGAGAAGGAAAAGTATTTTGATAATAAAAAGAAATTATTATCAACTTATTCAAATATTCTTTATATTAAACTTTTAAACAAAAGTAAAAGCTTCTTTTTTCAAAAGCACATTTAATTATTTATTATTTTTCATAAGCAATTTTATTTTAATTACAAAAGCGGAATATAACTTTCTAGAATTTTTTGCCCCGAAAAAGAGTGACTGTTATAAAACATACACACTGGCAATCGATCTTCTAAATTTATATATACTTCTGGATTCCTAGGATTTATAAAATTCTACGGCAAGTTGCGACAAATTCTAAAAAAAAAAAAATTGCTTTATATCTGAACCTATTTCCAGGGTTAAAAGTAAAGCTGACAGCTGAAATATTTAAAATATTGTTACGAGTTTTGTACTTAGATAGGTAATTTTAGTAGAATTATAAGTAAAATTGCTGTACTTTTCTGTGTAATGTAATGCGATAGAAATTTTAAGAGAATGCTATACCGAAAAAGTAAGAATACAGGGGTAAGTGCATTTAACGTTGAATAAATGGGTATCTCGGTAATTTGGCGAGAAATCGCCAAACGTCGTCAAATTTGGCGACCATTTGACGAAATTTTAGTGCGGTCCCTTCCCTGTATCAACGTAATAAGTATTGTAGCTGAATAAATGTAATTGACCAATATGTTAGCTGTAACCGTAATTTCACCCTCGTATTGCTTTCTAGTAAATTCGAGAATCAGAAACTACTAGAAATATCTCGGAGGTCGGTTAAAAATTTTAAGGCCGAAGAGAGAGCATTTGCGCTCAGTTGCTTAATTATTGTTGTTGCGAGTTGTAGCTCCGCGTGAACTGTAATAAATCCGAGTTAGTTTTCTCTTGAGATGCGCTTTGCATTACGTTGTGTTTAACGGTCTTAGTAGTTTGAACTGTAACTGCTGATTATACTCTGTGATACTGTGAACACTTATACGAATATTTCTGTGGAAAAATTCCTGAGCTCTGAAATATTTCTTTTGATAAAAGTAAATTTTTATAAACATATTATCTGACTTGTTCATTCAGTCTATTACAAACCCTTATGCACGCAACAATATGCTTTAAAACTAAGGTTTTTAAAATCTATTAAATGACAAAGAAATCAGAAATATAAATGAGAATGAGATAAAAACTATTTGATGTATGCAAAAACTGCATATCATGTTATGTTATTTGTCCTACCAGTTCATTCTTTCCTGTTTATGTAATATGCATGTCAAGATATGTGAAGGAATTGATACTTACAGCAACGGAGGAAATCACACTGTTGCTAATTTTTTTTCAGACAAAATATAGTTGAAATCCGTTTTAGACTGTGTTAATGCTTTTGGAAAAACGCCATGCATAATAAATATTGCCCGCAATTTGTACCAGAAGTTTAAGAAAGGATGAATAAATTTCAGGGATAAAATAGGTGTGGGAAGAAAGTTCCTCGTTATATGACGGATTAACTCAATGGGCAGGTTGCAGATTTCCATGATAAAGACATGCAACAATTATGGCACATTATGACATGTTTTAATGGAGAAAACAGTCGAGTAGCGAAATAATATTCGATCATACTTATCTTTTGTATGCATTAGTACTATTTTCAGCCTTCTCGCTTTCATTACCAATGTTTTTGGAGTTTAACAGAAACGTTCTCCTAAAAAAATGAAGACATAAACTAGGTCTGTTATTCGGAATAAAACACTGTTGTTGTTGTTCTATTAGTAAGGAATAAGCATTCGTGAGGTGCAAAACTAATTAACAATAACACATAATTGACGTGAAAAGGACAGTCATTTTATAAAAAAGTTGTATATTGTTCGATACAATTTGATAGTTGCCTATACTTTACAATAAAAGGCAGCCGACAGTGATATCCTACATAATTAAATGTCTCAGTTTTGAAGTTGCGAACTGGAAAAGAGACAACGAAAGCAAATGTACGATCTTAACGGATTGTTCTAAAGGCAATAAAAGAAGAAACAGACAAGCAAGATGGCAAGAAATAGACTAAATGTTCCAAAGAATAATTATTCGTGCTGCGTTTCTTTCATGGTAGAGTTCGTGTCTGGTAACAGCAGCATATGGTTGGGAATACATTTTCCTTATGCCAATATATGAAGTCGTCAAGAGTAATTTTACAACCGTTTTGTATTACTAGTGGACTGGAATTCTTGCCCAGTCAAGCCGTAATTAAATTCAAAACTTTTTAATTATTTATTTATTCATTTAAATCAAAATGTTTAGAACCTATGCTTTTCTGACGAATTTTCGCTTTACATCTTAAGAAATAGGAGAAAATAATAATTCATTTTTAAAATGAACTAAAATATCAAATGATAGCTGCTTTTAAAACTAAATATATAGTATCTGATATAATATTGATACTACATTAAACTCGTAACAATAAAACAATTGCTCAGTCAAATAAATATCCTGATACTTAGCAATTTTCAGAATTCTGCCTAATCTTTAATATATATTCTTTACTACAATATTATTTTAATCAATAATATTATTTAATTATTAATTGTTATATAATTTAATACTACAATAATTAATTACAATAATGAAACTAAATTCAATTTGCTGAATATTTAGCTATCAGGTAAGCTCGAATTGCTAGGCAACACAAATATTAACTGTTGCAGAGACAACTGATGAATCCGTCTGCTTATTTTTACCTTTAAGCCTTTTGCTGAACGTTGAAATATTCTGCACCTAATTTGCATCTTCTGGCGGCGTTTCAACGAAAACTCTAGAATGGATTGCGAAAATAAACTTAAAAACCATTACGTAAGTGTAAAAGACCACTATTCTGATTTATTTGCTGATCATCTATCTGCATTCCTCAATAATTCACATTTCTGCCCATAATGTGAATCAAGATGATATTGTCCGAGTCTGTCTGGCATGAGAATGATGTGGAAGGAAAATATGAAGAATTTGAATAATCCTAACTACTCTAGAACTTATAAGTAAATACGCACTCAAAGCAGCTTAGTTACAGATCGCCACAATAAACAGCTACGTGACCGAAGAGGATATAATATTGAATTAAGGTTAATTTCCGAGAAAAACAATGGTGATAAAATTATTGCTTCTGCATGTTACAGTTGTAAAATTTTATTCAAATTAATCATTTAATTTTAGGCAATTAGTCTTTATCCTCTTTATTTTCCCATCAGTTTTCAATACATTGCAAATTAGACAGGAGCTAGATAAAATATAGTTATTCTTGATTGTCTTGTATTACCATTAGGTCTAAAGCATTTTTCTAGAGACTAAATCCGAATTCTCAAGCAGAGCTGCTTTTCTTAATCTACTGTCGGCCCACCAGAGACCGAGCGGTAAAGCCGCTGCACATTTGTAACTCGGTCCGAGTTTCAAATTCCACGAATGGACTGGCTTCATGGACGTTTTCGTGATTTTTTGCCGTGTGTAACGTGCATACGAACCAGGTTCTCTTAGAAAGTCCTTCACGAAAGCATGCCTTTCCCTAGGCAGATAGCCCTCGAGGCTTTGTCGTTATCACATAAAACAAACATTAATCTATTGCTCAACCGTAGTAAGTAACTATTAAGTAGTATTATAACCGTAGTAAGTAACTATTAACCGTAGTAAGTAACCGTAGTAATCTATTGCTCAACCGTAGTTTGGTGAGCTTGGCTCTTGTCTAACAAGTTTATTACAAATTAAGAGTGGGTTGATGAATGCTAATAGAAATTATACATTATAGCCTGTTAGTAGTAGATTATAGTTATTAAGGTTTTACAGTAGACATGATGTACTAAGTCAACAAAAGCAGCTGTGGATAAGTTTTGCAAATGTAATTTAATGCGTGTAATTTGCGTAGTAAACGATTAGAACGCAGACCAATTTTGTCATATTAGCGCTATTTTGCTAATGTATAAAAATGTTGAATATTTTAAGTCAAAGAAAAGCATCTTAATGTAAAATTTAAAACTAAGCCAGAAAATTAGACAGGTGCTGATTCCTAATAAAACTTCATTTCGAACTTTTATTCAAAATCTATGCCAATCTAACGTTTCTTTTTGCTTGTGATTGGGATATTTGGATAAGAGTTAACAGTTAAAGTCACTTATCAATATCATTCCAAGCAAATGCTTTAAGAGAATTGAAAAGAAAATCCCCAATGGGAAGAAAAAGTGAATTTTGCATCATTTAAAATTTTTTTTCCTCTTAATTTTGTACCTGTTTCACAACATTCATTTACGACTAGATTAAATTATCGAAAGCAATTAGACTGAGAATGGATAGCTGTCATGAAGTTACAAATGATCGACGGTCCATGTTCATTTAGCTGGTTGGCTGCTGATGTCCCAAGCTTTATTGAGTTGGATGGAGTGGCTTTTAAGTAATTAAATCGTTTCAGGCATAGCGGAAGCGATAGGCTCTGATGAGGAAAAAAACGCGTTGCTATTCGAGGGAATCAGAGCGCAGCTGGATGAGAAAGCGATGCTTTTTGTACCTCTCTCCTAAAAAATTCAAAAGAACAGAAATGACACCATTCCCATTTTATTTATTTCTTACAGTAAATTAATCTTTTCTAATAAACAAACGATCTGTATGTTTAATGCTTTTATGTAGACATGCCATATATGATAACTATGATGCCATGTATGATGACTATATTCAATGAGATATAACTAAGGTGTAATATCTAACTATGATGCTATTATAGTCTTCTAACAAGGTACGCGGATTCAGAAACTTGATTTTTGCCAAAAATACACTAAAGTAAAATGAAAGAAAATTTATATATATGAATTACATTTCTGTACATTTTCATGAAATAAAAAGCTATCAACATAAAAGCGTAAAAAACTGTTTGCTCTCATTCTCATAGCATAAAAAGCTATTCACCGTCACTCCTTTTCAAAACGACAGGAATAGTGGAATTAAAGGATTTTTAAATTGGCTTAAATTTTAAATAATGTAGCTGAGAATGCCGTAGACTTTAATCTAAGATAACGTTTGCCTGATTTTAACTTTTATATTAGCTCGTGTCTCTTCCAATTAAACTTGTAAGAAACTATCATATAAGATCACGAGCTCTCCTGGGGACAGTTGGCACACCAACTACCACTTAAAGATCCGAGGTTCAAATCCTAGTGAAGACACACATGGGCTTTTTCTTTCCCATTAAGAGTACTTAAAATGTGGCCAAACTAAAAAATGAGACAGAAGATTACTCGTCAGCCCTTAGATTTGGTCAACTCAGGCTCGTTCTTTCATGAGTCGCCTTTAAATAGGGAAGAATGTAAGGAATTATCGCGTTCTTTGGTGCGTGCTTTTGTGTCGCATGTGATTTATCCCATCCGGCTGGCAAATGGAAGACTTAAGGGTTGGTATCCTTCGAGGGCATGTTTGATTTTTCTCGTTTTCCGAACCATGCCTAATAGTTTCTGAAGATTGATTTTGTTCACATTAAAATCGCTTTTGGCTCATTAACCTTTATAACGCCAGCAGTCATTATAAACTTCCGACATTTACTTCTGCAGAAATTGAACCGTTATCGTTACTACGTAAGTTGTGGATATGTATAATCTATATATTATATTAAATATCTTAGATATTTAGATATCAAAAGGGGTTTATCAATGCTATTCTGAAATCAAAAACTATTTGGTGAAACCAGCATATTGAGCAATTTCTTTTTTCTCCGCCTCCGTTAACTTGTACTAGTATCCTTGTACAAGTTGAATATTGTACAAATTGAATTTCATATTTCATTCGATTTTTCAATATAAGCTAAATCACATTTGAACTTAATAATATAAATGTTCAAACATGTTCTGGATCTTTCAAAATCATGTGTCAAATTGAATGGAAAGATAAAAAAGGTGACTTGAAAATGAAACTTTATGAGAGACTTCACAGCATATTTTCGAGCGAATAAATATTTCTATCATAAAACTATTCGACTAAAATTTACTGCGGAACTTCTGCTTCGTACTTTTGGATAAGTGAAAAATCTATTTTTTAAGTAAGTTGGCTTTCTGTATGGCAAAATGCAACTGTATTGTAAGCTGTCCGGTATAACATAAAATGCAATGAAACATTTTAGCTTGGAAAGAAGGAGTATGTTCCTACAAAACATACAGTTGCAAAATGAAATTTTTAATAAGTAATTATTTCTTTCTAAAAACAATTTTTATAAGGAATTTATAAAACTTCCCAAGAAAGAAAATTAAACTGATTAATTCTTAAGAGATTTAATTATGATTGGTGTGAGAAGTAGGTTTCTATAATCATACTTTTATAAACTTTTGATTATTTACTGTTACGGTTTAGTTCTGAAGCATTAAAATCAAAAGCTTTCTAAATCTGCCCATGAACTAATTCCTCTCTAAGTTTTCTTCTGATTTTCCAAACTTTGATTAACTAACTAACATCATAATACTAGGAAGAAAACATTTTCTTATTAATTGAAAAACTGCATATTATTCATAAAAAGTGCCATTTTTATACAGTCCTTTCTCATCGATTGAAGATTAGGTAAATTACACTGAAAAAATAAAATAGCCTTTATTTTTGCTATTAGGATTCAGACAGCAAGGACGCATTATGATTATTAAAAACTGTACATTACCCAGGGGAAAAATATATTTTTTTATTCCTTCTGTTCGGTTTCTGTTTTCTAATTTTGATAACATGGAAAATAATCTATGTTCTCTTTAATTTAGTGCCACTGAATTAAAGAATACAGCAGAGTTTTTCTATTTAAAGTAATAATGCATTAAAGACAGTAAAATATTTTTACGTAAATAATTTTTTCTTTAGCGCTATAAAAAGGATGAATGACTGCGATCTAAATTAATTTTTTTATCTAACTATGGCATACAAATTTTGATAAAAATCTTTTCGGTATTTCGACAGATAAGCTTTGTAAAATCAACATTTATTCATTAAATAATAACAACAAAAGACCTCTGTAATACAATTTATTCAAAGGGTGCAGTATTTTAATTATGCAGGGAATTACTAGTGAAAGTATTATGCAGGTAATTAGTAGTGAAACGGAATTTACGGAATTAGTAGTGAATTAGTAGGGAAAAGGAATTAGTAGTGAAAACATAAGTAATAAGTTCAGAAACATTTTTAGGAAAATAATTCTTTTACATAGTACGTGAAGCAGCTCAAGTAAAGAGAGAATTTTTTTTAGGAACTGTTCTAAATCAACTCTGCTCTTAGTGTTTCTTTGTAAGTTCCTGTTTATTAATAGTTATCGATTAGTTTTTTATCCATAGCTATTAATTTATATGCTTGAAAATAAACTTTGTATGAACATTATTATTTCTTTCTATTTAAAGAATTATCTTTTTTTAATTTTGGGGGTAAATTGTATATATTTGTTATGATATTATCCAAACATATTGGCACAACTACTGTTATGAACTGAAAATAAACAATTTCATATGCGTCTGAAGGTTATATAGTTACTAATACATGATGTTTAAGGTATCAGTGTAATTTCTTTTAAATCTAATAACGGCACTTGCTTATTCAGCACAGTACCGCTCCTAAGGCCAGAAGTTGTGGCCATTTTATTGTGGAGGCATCTAATAGACAGCCGCCGTTATCTCTCACCATGTAGTTTCAACCATGCCTTCTCCGGAATGCAAGCCCGAAACTTTGGTACAGCTCGGTACCGCGTTTTAGACATGTGTTGTTCAAAACCGATGATTATTTATGGTATCAGAAATAGCGGTCGTTATGAAAGGATTCACAGTATTGATTACTTTCTTAAATACGCTTTAAATAATTTATTCCTCGAATTGCTGCGAAATGAAAATCATATTCGTAAATCTAGTATTTGACGTACTTTTTTTGAAGGAAGTTTTTTTTAACCAAAGAAAGGTCTGTGTTGATTCTCATGCCCTACATAAAAAAAGAACGGGTTTGCCGTTATCGGATACTGACAGATGTTGTTCGCTATGAAGGCCAATAATTCAAAAATGCGTGAATCTTGTGCTATGTTGCTCTGATTTAAGTTAAGAGGCATATGATTAATTAAAACTCAAGAAAGTAAATGACAATACAATTTAGAAAATATTTTATAATTATTTTAATGAAATTCTAATACGCATGTGCCCCAATGATGGAAATGATAGCTCGACCAGCGGAATTCGAATTCTGGGGAACGGGCTCCGCTGCATGGGCGTTATCAGAGTTTTTTACAGCAACATGGATACAAGCCAGATTCCCTCAGACAGCGCTCCGCGAAGGCATACCTCCTCGGTGGCATATAGCCCTCGCGTACTTTATCATAATTAAATAAACCATATCGAATAATGGGGGACCTGATTTACAGAATTCAGTACTTACGAACCGGTTTTGTATAAAGGCTAAGTATAGTAAAACAAGGCTAATATTTAATTAAACAATTGAATAAATAATTTGAGAATTAATAACTTCCTCGTCGTCTAAGCAATAGAAATACATATACTGAATCTATTGCAAGAAAATCAACGTAAATTTCACCATTAGCAGTAGAATCAAATCGTGAGTAATGTACCCGTATGTATCAAAATTTACCACTGTTGTTAACCCGACTGCTTCCTTCAAAAGGGCAGTATCTGATAAGCAAGACAATTTAATTACTGTATTACCCTGTAACACAGTAGTTCCCAACCCTATGCCAGCGGGCACCATGGCGCCCGCCTGTCATTTAACGTGTGCCCGCTGCTGTCCGATCACAATAAAAATATTTTAGTTTTCAATGTAATTCTATGTGAAAGTTCTGTCATTTTTAATGATATAGAAATTGCGTCCAATACAGATACCATCACAACAGCGAAACACGACCAATCTCTTTTTTTATGTGCATGAATTATTAATTCTACTCAACAATAAATTCACCTTAAAAAGTTAATGGTGCCCGTCATCCAACAAATAATCTAAAATGTGCTTTTAGGGTAAAAAATTTTAGGAACCCCTGCTCTAAGATACGCATTTAAAATTTTGTTTCCTTTCTTATCTAATTCTTTTCGCACGAATTCAAGAATGCGTGATTTTTTTTCGTGATTTGAAATTGAAGAGAAAACACAATATCTCTGCATTTTTTTTAAAGTATAGCGGTGTTATTACCATCATCGGTGTAATTGATATTACGGTATTGCCTGGTAATTGTGATTGCTTCATTTTACGCAATGGTAGTACTATTATTGTTGTCTTTATCCTCATCGTGCATATGCTGTTCGGTGTCCCGAATGTCGTTTGGTGTCCAGCGAGAACATCGCGGGGGAAAAAAAGCTAGTGAAAAACGTCGTAGTAAAAAACATTGGGAGAAATAAGAAAGAAATTAGAAAACTGCAGTTTCAAAACATGGTGGGACAAAATAAAGTGGAAGCAAAAATTTCGCACTTTGTGCAAAATAGTATGGCAAAAACTAAAGCATTTAAAAATTTTCTCACGATGTCCCCAAATGATGAAGGACGTGACTTACGCAGTACAGTACAAGCAGGTATGCATTTTCTGAAAAAGTGTTAATTTCGAGAAATGGTTTGTGAACACAATAAGAAGTAAGTAATATTTTTATTACTGTATTTACTTTATTAGTATTAACTAATTAATTTTTTCTGAAAAAGCAAGAAAAAGTTATCATTAAAAATTTGGAAATTAATAAAAAATAATATTAAGTCTAGCAAGCAATTAATAGAATTCCATGTTACTAACTACTTAATCAAGTCACTATTTAATCAACCTCTTTTAAAAAAATATATTAGTAGACATTAATGAAAAAATGAGTATTAAAAAGATAAGAAAGAGGAAGATACACAATTTTAAAACTCTAACTACTGTACATATCATTCATTTTTTATGTGTTCCCAAATCGTTATGCGAACACACATTTAAAACTTTTGAAACTGTGATGATTTGAAGATGCTTTATTTTTTATCACGATATTTTGTACGGCAATTTTTAAAACTGTGAATTTTACGCTTCGCTTTATTTTCAACTGTTTTATATGACAACACGTTGTTTGACAAACTTCTTTGCGTTATTTTCTTTGCAAGGTTTTCGTTCGCAATGCTTTCACCTGCAACCTGCTGTACGTAAGAGATCCGAGTGGCATACAGATTTGACTTAAAGGTATGTTCGTGAAAATACATTTTTCGTAAGTCAGTGAGTTGCTACATACGAAAATATTAAATCAAGATTACTTTGAATACGTAATAGCTGCTAGCTTCCCATTATAAAGAGACCAATGATTATTCACGAAGTTATGAATGGTCTCAAGTATAATCTTGGGTGGATCAACAGTTATATTTGTCATTAGTCGTAGGCCTCGAGTATCAGGGGTAACAATAAGACTCAAAGCAGCTTTATTCCATTTTTGATAGAGGGCGCCTTGAACAGAAAAGTCTTGCAATCCTTCTCCTCTTACAATCCCGAGAGGATTTTCAAATCGACAAATTAAAGCGCCACTATTCTTCAAACATTTTAGACTCGTAATTGTCCGTGATGTATCAAAAATCTGGTCAGGAGCTCATCCGAGCTAAACCAATCGCTAATAACCGTCACATAAACAAAGGAGGCAAATTTAAATAATACGTGTGAAAACGTTCTTACTCAATAAATGTAATATAACTGCATTTAATATCCATAGAAAACCTTCATCATTTATCGAGGTGTTGTGATATTCATCAGTGGGCAAAAGTCAGTGTCAAAAAAACAGTCTTTGTAAGCAAGCGACTGGAAATTTGAAACCAAACTGGCGGGAAAAAGGTAAAATCACGGGAACTGCATTTTCTCATGTGGTTATTCTTGGCTTAGTTTTAACAGATTTTCAGAAAATGGAACAATTATTTTTTACGTATCTATTTTAAGCTTGTCAATGAAAGTGACGGGGTACGCTTGAACTTTTCCAATTCATCCGTAACTGTAAATTAAAGAAAGTTTTTCCGAACGCATTGAAACGTTAAGTTTGTTATGCAATAATTGGAATAATAGACTGGCAGTGGCGATATCAGTTTGTTGATTTGAATGTGAGAACGACAGCAGTATTAAAATCTAAAATCATAGTAAAGTTCTTTTTCAAAGAAATGTTTGGCCGGTACTGTTGAAATAAAACAAAAAAAGTAACAATAAATAGGTCACATTCTTTCTTAATGAAAGCCCGAGACAAATATTGATTTTTTAAAACTTTCTATCGTAATATTTCTTGGAAAAGTCACAGAACAACAGATATAAACTAAAGTGACTTAACGTTCTGAACAATGTGGAACAACCCCAGATTTTAGTTCAGGATATATCTCAGAATTTTTAAACAAACCTGTGGGGTTTTACTTGTTTAATTCAGTGTTCAATCCTTGAACCCCACAAACACTAACAAGCAAATAATCGTTTAAGAGTGTTAACAGAGACGTAAGACTTCAGAAGGGTTAACTACCCTTTATTTCTCAGAATAAATACAATCAGTTCCTAACTCGGAGTGTACAGCAAAGCCTCCACTTGGCCTTGAACTTAAATTAAACTTTACTAAGCTTAACTAAAGCTTACTGAAGATATAGCCGAAGCTATCAAAATTCTAAGTAGTTGGTCCCTAATATTAATTAAATCGGCGAAGCCAAGCAAGGGCCTAAAGTATGGCTGAGCGTACTAGCTAAGAATGTAGCCAAATGGTGAACGCGTTCTAGTCCGAAACTCAGACTCTCTCTGTCGAAATCGGTGAAACATCGACTTAAATACTACTCTTTACTCATTTGCATTAACTTCGTTTCTGAAATTACATTCTGGTAGGAAACTGTAAGCTGAAACTAGAATGATAGGAAAGATGCATAAACTTAAAATAACTGTTAATAAAATTAGGATAAGCCTTACAAACTTCTTGAATTTTGCTAGCTTTTCTTCATGCTCCTTTTGATAAACAATACGGTCATGATTTTTTGTGGGATAAGAAATGAGTTCGATAATTGATTAATCATGATTTCGAAATGTAACGTTGTATGTTATGTGTTTTAATTAACTCGGGAGGTACGAAACGAAAGAGTTTGTGAAAGAAGTTTTAAGCATCTATTAAGCTGCATTTCCCTCTCGGAAAAATTAATCATGCATTTTAATCATTTACGGAAGTAAAAGCGAATCAACTTTCGAAAACATTGTAAAATGAAACAAACTAAGGAAAGATTAGACTTTTCCGATAACATAGTATTCAGTAAAATGTTATGTCTGGAAAAAACTGTTTAATAGCCGTAAAATTAAGTAACTGTTCAGTTGTAAAATTGAGATGGCGTCAAATAGAAAGAGGATTTTCTTCCATTTTCAGAACAAACATGGTTATTTTAAAATATGTAGTGATGTGATTGATCTCTCATTACTAGGAACAAATGCTACAATAAAGAATACCGTTTTTTAAATTGCAATATAATTTCTCACAATCTCCCGTAGAGCATCGTGTCTAAAACACAGCAGTATTTTTCGAAACCTAAATAAATATCTAATGTAAATGCCACTAATCAATTGCCTATTTAAAATAGAGGTGACCGCTCTCACTAAAGGATAGAGTCGTGGACGGTTGATCGTGTTTAGTAGATTTCACTGCAATCCAACTTAAAAAAATATAAATTAAAAAAAATGTAAATAAAAAAAAGAAAGTCTGCAAGGGTTCAGATTTTAACTGTCGCCTAAAAAGGTCTGTTAAGGTTTTTTTTATTCTCCTGCATGTTCTCGTTAAGCTTGCAGTCTACCAGTTTGCTGCTGCACTCGCTCTTGCTAACTCATTTTTTTTTGTCTTTTTAGCTTTATTATTTATTAAGCATCCTTTGCTTCACCCTTATAGACTTCAACAGACAAATTAAAAAAGTTTTAATAGCAGCATATCAGCATATATTTGGAATTCCCGATTCAATGTTAAGTGTTGGCATACGTTTTTCTGTTTTTTTTTCAGTGTTTTCTTAGTTAATCATAATAATCTGGTTATCATAAATTAAGAAAAAATCACAAAAATAGCAATAATTCCCTCAAAAATAAGCCAAACCGTGTAAAATATGAATATGTTGCCAAGTATATGTTGCCAAGTAAGAGTAGCTGAGTAAACTGCAATATGCAAATTAGTGGCGCTGCACTCGGAAGACGTCATCTGCGAGAAGCATAAAAGTCCATGTTTGAGAGCAAGCCTACATATTTCACTGTGATAGTGACATCAGAAATCTGAGATAGCCAATTCGTAACAATGACCTCCAGGCATCATTTGCCTGCAGAACTACGATGGAGAGCCATTGAGAGACTAGAGGCAGGACAAACAGAAGTGCCCAGATGGCTAAATGTGAGTCCTTCTGCGGTTCATAGACTTTGGAGGCAATTTCAAACCACACATTCGGAATCTAGAAGGTTCAGCTAAGGACGGCCAACTGCTACGATGAGCGCCGATGATCGATATTTGACATTATGTGCACTTAGGAATAGAACCGCTACTTCGACTCTTCTTAGATCCTCCCTTGTTGTAGCCACCGGAAGGTTGGTGTCAACGTCAACTGTGCGTAGAAGGCTTCACGAAGGTGGTATGTATGCGAGGCGACCAGCCGTTTGCGTGCTACTCACGTAATGCCATAGGAGGGACCGTTTGCAGTTATCACGACAATATGTCTACTGGACGCCTGATCAATGGAGAGTTGTTCTCTTTATGAATGAGTCCAGGTTTAGTCTAGAAAACGATAGTAGGCGTTATTTGATATGGAGAGTACCTGGAATCCGTTATCATCCGTGAAAGAGATGCATACGGAAGAGGCAGTGTCTGTGTTTGGGGTGACATCTCTTTGGGTGGACGCACAGACCTCCATGTCTTTCCAAGGGGAATCGTGTATGCTCAGGTTTATAGAGATGACATCCTTGATACTTATGTGCACCCGTATGCCGGGGCAATAGGTGATGCTTTTCTGTTGCAGGACGACAACGCAAGATCACACAGGGCTCGCATCGTAGTTGATTATTTTCAACAGGAAACAATTATGCGCATGGAGTGGCCAGCTCGATCCCCAGACTTGAATCTTATGGAGCACGTTTGGGATGCTTTTTGGGATGCTTTAGGGAGACGTCTAGCTGCTCTCAGTCCTCCCCCTCAGGCGCTTGCAACTGCTTTGCAAGAGCAATGGCTCTCCCTTCCTATGGATCTGATATACTGCATAATTGAAAGCATCACACATCGCTGTATGTGCTGTATTGCTTCTAGAGGCGAGCATATTCCATATTGAAGATACTTTTCCTATAGCAAACCTTCGATCTGCTTATTTTATACATGTGCTAATTTCTGTGCTACCATAATTGCCTGATAATTTCTTTTTATGTTATTTGATAACTTACTATGTGTTGTATATTGTGGGTAAGTTTCATAAATTCTACATGTAAGTTTTTCAGTAATCGTGATTTTCGTAATTTATGGTAGCCAGTGTATGTATTAATGATCAGTTATCTTAAAAGGATGGCTTGCTTATATTTATTATTAACGTCTTGTATGTTAAATCGGTTAATTAAAAATCATGTTCTTCGCACTTACACGGCATAAAATTCAATACAATAGCAAAATCATGAAATATATAAAAATACCATATTTTTAGAATTTCCGATAGATAGTCTCGTGTGCTGAAGATGAAAAAGTTTTATTCCATACAGTATTTCCACTGCTGGCTGTCAAATTGTTGAGTTTTCTAATCAAAAGTTCGCTAAAGGCTTACAAAATATAAAATTCCTGGTGCACATATTTGGATGGACAACTATGTTATTCAAAATTTGGCGGTCTTAGGTGTCGTCGTTTTTTTACAATGCGAGCGACATACGTACATGCATATTCTTCATTATTTTATTTCTTTAAAAATAATGCAGGGCGATCACATTTGATGAAAACTTTAGGAAAGGTGATACAGTCGTTTATAGTGGACAATGTAAAATCCCATTTCGAAACTAATAGCCTAATCGGGCTAACGGCCTCTTGGGCTAAAAATTGAACCTAAACGTGTTCCAGTTATTGTTCGAAATAAAAATATTGCAAAGGTTTTCTCCCTGCACAGGCACGCCAGTGCGGTGTAGCTAATGAACACATCCGACTAGCATTCGAAGGTCTAGAGTTCGAATCTTGGCGACAGTATCATTGGTTTTTATATTTCTAGACTTCTACGAATTTTAGTGGCTCCTCAATATCATACCTCAGTTTTTCTTTTCTTCACCCTCTCTTTCTGTTCCTTAATTTGCCTAGCTGTCTTGTACCGGAATGGCCTCCTAGAAAGCTAGACATTTTAATAAAGACTAACATGTTGTTTAGACATAAGATTTCCGTGATTCAGATCTTGCAGTTGATTTTTCATGTTTCTGGTCCTGAAAAAGAATATTAACATCGCAATAATAATACTCGAACAGAGATGCCATTATCGAGACGTTAGATTATTGAAAACCATGAAACATGAAAATCAGCTATAACCTCACCGGAATTCGAACCATGGAATTTCTGATTGCCAGCCACGCGTGTTACCAGTTACGCCACGAAGGCATGCATAGGGTGAATACAATGTAACTTCATATCAGTAGCAAAATAAATCTATATTACCGCATCGAACTTCTTCCACTTCAGTAACGAGAAGTCATTTAGAAATATCAACACTAGAATTCATGTAAATATTGGACAATATAATACAGGATTTTCAAAATAATTGAAACGTCTACTATAAATACAATTTAATCATCTTATGCAAATTTACAATTTAAGACATCTTATGCAAATTTACATCTTTATTCTAATATATGCAACATTTTTCTTTCAAATATTCCCAATTGTCATATGTAATTTAGACACAGATGTTTCGGAACACAATTTTTTCTTCGGTATAAACCCATAGTCAAACTGATTACCATTAAAAAAACAAACATGACTCGTTTTAACATATACCAGTTCTGAAATTAATTTTAAGAATGTAAATTACAAAAACTTCAGAATTTTTCTTTTAAAACTTTATTTCCACTTAAATTATCTAAAGAAAATATTAATTCTGAAATAAAGTTGCTAAATGTTTATCCTATTACAACTATTATTTTAAAACTACTGAACCATTATCCCACAGGAGATGAACATGGAGAAATGCACGCGATGGAAATTAAGGGTATATAATTTAAATGCACGAATACTTGCAATAAATAAATAAAAGAAGGAATTTACCAATATAAATAAAATAGAAAATGAAATTGTAAATTCAATATCTGATCAATAGTTCTTTATGTGTAAGGTAATTATTCAAAAAATCCTCTTGTGGAATGTACGCTACTTGCATTATGCAATAAGGAGTCTTTTTCTTTTAAAGATATAATCCATCTGATGATGAATCCACCTGCCCGAAGTAATTGGGTTATACAGTTCTAAAAATCCTCTTTTAGATTGTATGCAAGCTGCACTAGGCATGGGTATTTACAATAAATAGTAAATTAATTAAAACTTGATTTAATAATAAAAAATTAAGAACTTGATAATTTAGTATAAATAAAAGAAAGACGTTCAATTAAAATCTCAGAATCTCCCATAAATTGCCATGCATGCTCAAGTTTCTAGGTTCAAAAGTCATTTTCTAGAGTGCTGTCAATATTAATTCTAACCCGTTGACACATTCTCCTTTTAAATGGCAAAGCTTTCTGTAGAATCCATCGCGAATATCTTTTTTAATTTACAGGTGTCTTTCATACTTTCTTTATTGGGAGATAATGGTAATAAATATTATGTTTATATCTTTTCAGATAATTCTTTGAACAAAACAGGTTCTAACATGCAGAGTCATTAGATTATTTTGAAACAGGAGACGTGGAAGCGTGTAGTCCCCTCGCCGGGAATTGAATCCTGAATCTTTTGAATACGCGTCGAATATGCTTCCAATTTCACCACGACGGCATGCGGAAAGGAGACAGAAAATTCATTATATACTCCCCATTTAAAGGGCGGCAGGGGATGAGGGAACCCATTCTTCCAATCCCGGTGGTGATGAACCCTCATCCAACATATTTTAATTCGGGTACCACTATAGAGTCATTTGGTTATTTTGAAGCAGGAGAAAAATGTGCAATGCCTTCACCGGCACTCGTACCCTAGACCTCTCAAATATGCGTCGAGTATGCTTCCAATTACACAACGAAGGCATGCAGAAAGGAGGGAGAAAATATTCTATAAACTGACAAAATATATTGAACATAGATACTTGAAAGTCTGTCCCTGAACTTTTAAATATATACATTCTATGCCATTATCTATCACATTTCATTATTTTTGCATACATTGTACTGTGATTATTTGTTCATCTCATAATGTATGCAAATACCTGTCGATAACGAAGCTATCAAGATAAAAGATGTTCTTTTAGAATGTCATGGTTCCAATGTTATCTTTTTCTCTTGTTTTGGTTAAATGAAATTCAGTTTAGTGTGGTTTAGTTGCATAAAGAATAAAAATGTTGTAGTATATAATATACAGTTTCTAGAAGCAGAATACGTTAGCATCTTATTGAAGAGTAAATCTGAAGTTTATTCACTGAAGAAGAATAAAATATGTCCTTTTAATTAGATCTTTTATTATTTTTAGTCCTTTTATTGGGTATTTTCTCCCTCCTTCCCGCATACCTTCATGGTGTTGTAAGTTTTATCCCAAGTTTATTAACAGTTATTTTAAGTTATGCAACTGTCCTATCTATTCTAATTTTAGCTTACAATTTCCTACTATAATGTAATTTCAGAAACGCAGTTAATACAAATGAGTAAGAGTACTACACTGCTCAAAACAATTAAAGGATATTGTAAGTTTTATATAAAATAAAGATATAAGGGAATTTTTTTTGCCGAAAATGGAAGAAGAGAATCACAAATGCAAATTTTTCTGATTTTCAAACTGTGGAGTATGCTAATTTTGAGTTCGACGTCAAAAACGTCGCTTCAGTGGCAGCGAATGAAATTTGACTTTCAACTGAATGAAAGACAATGAAGACAAGGATGATCGGCATTCAGTGACTGCTTTGTTTCGATGAGTACGATGTCTCAGCGAAGTCATTTAACCGATTCAGAAGCTTGGAGAGTTGTTGGTAGGTTAGAAGGGGGCCAAACTCAAGCCGAAGTAGCGCAAACCATTGGAGTGTCACAAAGTGTGATTTCCAGGATCTGGAACCGTTTTTTGGAAACTGGAAGTGTAGGCCGAAGACCAGGGCAAGGTCGTAGACGGGCAACAACGCCCAATGAAGATCGTTATTTAGTGTTAACGGCTCGAAGACACCGAAATATGAATGCTACTCTTCTCCAACAACACCTTCGCTCGGCTACTGGTAGGACGGTTTCAACTCAGACTGTCCGAAACCGGCTCCATGGTGTAGGTCTGTATGCTCGCCGACCGATGGTATGTGTTAGACTAACATCAAGGCATCGTCGCGACCGCAGGGAGTGGGCAACAGAGCATGTGAACTGGAGGAGAAATGAATGGAGCAATGTTCTTTTTTCTGACGAGTCCCGTTTTTCTGTTCATCCTGATAATAGGCGTATTTTCGTCTGGAGGGACCGCGGCAGTAGGAATAATCCTGCGTTCGTGCACGAAAGTGTCAGATTTGGCGGTGGGGGAGTGTTGGTGTATGGTGGCATCTCCATTGACGGGCGCACAGACCTCTACATCATTCGAGATGGACCTCTGACTGGTCGCCGATATAGGGATGAGATCCTCAGACCTATTGTAGTCCCTTACGCTGCAGCAATCGGAGATGACTTCATTTTAATGGACGATAACTGCAGGCCACATCGTGCTAACCTGGTGGAGGATTTCCTTTTCGAGGAAGGAATCGTACGAATGGAATGGCCAGCGTGTTCTCCAGACATGAATCCAATAGAGCACGTTTGGGACGCTCTAGGAAGACGAGTTGCTGGCCGCCAACCACCCCCACAAACTCTCCAAGAACTGGAAAGAGCTCTTCTGGAAGAGTGGGACAGAATACCCCAACTCGTGATTAATAGCCTCATTGACTCCATGCCTCAAAGGTTTTCAACGTTGCTGGCCGTCCGTGGAAACCATACCCCCTACTGAAAATGATTTCCTTTGAAGAAAACACCTTTTCTTATTCTTTTTTCTCATATGCACAAATTGTGTTTTTTTCCTTTTGTACACAAATGCGCAATAAAATGCATTTTTTTCTTCCAAACATGTGTAATTTATTCTCATATAGCCTACTACGTCTGTCGACTATGCATCAATCAGCTAAAAAGTTTCCCAGCCACAAAATCCACCTAAAACCGCAATATCCTTTAATTGTTTTGAGCAGTATATTTAAGTCGATGTTTCGCCGACTTCGAGAGAGAGAGTCTGATTTTCCTGACTAGAGCGCGTTCACCATTTGGCTACATTCTCTCTTAGTTACTAAGCTCAGCCATACTTTAGGCTCTTGCTTGGCTTCGCCGATTTAATTAATATTTAGGGGCCAACTACTTAGAATTCTGATAGCTTCGGCTATATCTTTCAGATAGATTTAGTTAGGCTTAGTTTAGTTTAAATTCATTATTAATTCTTGGGCTTAAGTTCAAGCCCAAGTGGAGGCTTTGTGTATACTTCAAGTTAGGAGCTGATTTTATTTATTCTGAGAAATAAAGGATGGTTAACCCTTCTTAAGTCTTACGTGTTTGTTCACACGCTTAAGCGATTATTCGCTTGTTAGTGTTCATGGGGTTCTAAGACAGAACATTGGAATTAAATACGTAAACCCCTCACAGTGTAATTGGAAACATACTGGACGCGTACTCGATAGGTACAGGGCTCGAGTCCCGGAGAGGACAATGCCCATTTTTCACATCTTCTGCTTCATAACAAACTAATGACCTCTCAGTGTCGCCCAACTTAAAAAAAGAGGTAGACAATAATTCTTTACCGACAGGATTTAGCGAAAGAGTCCCTAATCCCCAATGGCATTTTAAAGGCGAGAGTATATAAGAATTTTTTACCTGCTTTCCGCATGCCTTCGTTGTGCACCTGGAAGCATACTCGACACGCATTCGAGAGGTCCAGGGTTCGAGCCCTGGTGGGGGCACTGCACATTTTTTACGTTTGCTGCGTCAAAAAAAGGCCTAATGGCTCTTATACGTTTATTTGAAAAATGCTTTAGTTAATAAATAAACATAGGTGAACATATCATGAACATATCATAGGCATACTAGTAGCTTAGCTTTCTTTAGAAAATGCTTTCCATTTGATATTTCGCTCATTTGTCAATGCTTTATGCATATTCTTGGACGGATTAAACGCATGAATGAGATATCATTGTTAACTTAACACCATTTGATTCCATTAGAGACTTAAAGTGAACCGAAGTATCTGTAAGAGTTTGGTAAAAGCGTTCCAATAAAAATTCTCTTTAAGTGGAGGTCATAATTCTGCAAATACTTCAAAAGAAGTTGCTTAAAGTAGTTAAATATTCGCCTCAGTTTTTATACTCGGAAGAACTGCAAGTTATCATGCATTTATAAACTGGATATATTCTTGCTATAAATTATTTATAAAACATAAATAATGAAATCTTGAGTAATAAGTGTGATATTTGATAATAGCATTCATTAGAGCCCGAAGATTTTGCAAAAGGCCTCATAAGTAAGAACTTTTATAAATGGAATGACAGAAATCAGTAGATAAAAAAGAAAAGGCAAAAAAGAAAAACGTTTCCATCGAAATAAGAAGATTATAGTCAAATAAAGTTTACATATTCGAAAGATGAACTCAATTCTTGCATAAAAAGCAAAAACCAAGCAATGCAATGCAGATGCAAGCAGATTTGAAAACTTGTTCAAGAGAACTAACTTCCATTGTAGTCATATTCAGCTTAACACTGTTTCCTAATATCTACGGCTCAGCCACCATACATAAATGTTTTATTATGATCAAAAAGGTAATAAAAGGATCACATTTTGAAAAGAACATTACGGCTGAACTGCTGATTTGCAGCTTTTTTTCTGAACTGTGTTATTGTTTTTTCCACAGATGACAACAGTAAGTCCTGAAAAAGATCTTCAGATGCAAATGTGCCATTTTGACTATAGCCTGTTACTTCAAGGGTTACAGCGACCTTCCCCAATGACGACTGTAACGTCTCGTTATCACCGTACAGAGGGGATTAGGTGATTTTAGCAAATTAGAACATTTGACCAGTTTTATACAGTAGTCGTTATAGCTGGACGTAGTTATGAGTCATGCTTTAGGGAAAAAACGGTTTGAGGTTCCTATTCGAAAGTAACAGACTATGATGGGTTCCAAATACAGTGACGGCAATGAGGGCAAGTGCAACGTTACGCATGAGATCTACATGTTTTCCATCATAATGACAAAAAGCTTGCATCTAATTTTACTTCATAAAAATAGAATTTTATAAATCAGCATTTCCAAAATATTTTATTTGAGCTAACTGTTTTAACCATAAATTCATACATTATAACGTTAACGTAAGAGTTGATTTAAAAGATTTAACAGAGAAAAAACTGTAGAGAGAGTAGTAGTTTATTTATACAAAAAATCATTTTCTTGCTTTTTCTTTTCTTTATAGCATTTTATACGCCGCGTAATAAAATGACCGATTATCATAATACAGTTTAAGACTATGCTAAGAGAACCCCCGTCTGTTCAGCTTTTGATCCATTTTTAAGGTGAGAAAAATATTAATTATTAAACGGTGTTTAAGCGTTTCTGCGAAACAGAAACATTACAGAAACAATTTCATTACAATGAATTGTACAGAGCATGCCTGTACAGTAACCTAGGCATGTACAGTAAGCATGCCTAGCTTACTGTACGTTTGCAATAAACAATGCATTTTCAGTTTATAAAATACAATGTTTTCAAATGTTTACTGACTTTCTGGTCGTAAGAAGTATAAAAAACACACGTATAATAACACAAGAAATAAAACTAATGAACAACTAAAATTAGGGAAAAACACAGAGGAAGACATTAATAATGAATAATAAAGAGTCTAATGATGAACAGAAAAAAATCTGAAATTTTTCAGATTTTATATTTATTCCTACAAAGATATTTTGTTCATTTACACACACATACATGTTTACAGAGAATTTTGAAGCAACCCTTTAAGAAGTATTTATTTTAAGTTTGTTGCAAGTGAAAAAGTTTTGGTCTCTAATAAAAGTTTTAGTAAATAAACAGTTGCTTTACTAATCTCTATAATAGTCTTTGGAGAAAAATCGTATTCATCGAAGTAATTAGTTTGAAAACGTCATGCAAATGATTTTAATATCATACCATATTCAAGAAATTTGAAAGAATTTGAAAACGGCAGATAAAGAACCTCTCGATAAAAAACCTGCTTGGATTCTAAGAGACTTACTCAAGTCATATGACTGAAATTTTAACTGTTAATTAAATAAATATTAAAAAAATTCAATATATTTTTTCTAATATCTAATGAAAGTATTTTCGCCTTAACTTGTCACAGGCTTGTAACACATCAGCTAGTCATCATGGCCGGAGCCAAGATGTCAGAATATATATCTTTCAAGGAAGATAAATCTATAATGTATATCTTCCTTTTTATGATAGTTATTACTAAATACTGTTTATACGATACGTATTAATTATTATTTATTTAATATTATGATTTAAATATTTTAATATAAGACAGCTTAATGTATTCAAAATCTGATTTTGCGTCTTTTAATTAAAAAAAAGAAGTTTATAACATAGAGGCATAGATAGTAGAAAAAGGACATTTTTCTCAGCACACCTTTCTTATAAGATGTCAATAAATTTGTTGTTTACCTAGTACTATGAAATCGCCAAAGAAAAATATAAGGTTATCTGAAAAATCATGAAGCATTTTTTCTATGTTCTTTAAAGGTCCTTTATTTATATAAAGAACAATGATCAGTCAATAGTATATTGCCCGTTTTGTTTGACATAACGTTTTACTTTCTTTTTAGGAGCTTCGTAATTCTTCATCCACAAATGCACCTAGCTTTATTAGCGAAAAACTGAACAAGGCGCTGATTTATGGCCTTATCTGAACTGAATGTTATATTACCAAAAAAAGTTTGATGAGATCGGAACAAGTGAAAGTCTGAAGGCAAAAGATCAGGCGAGTATGATACGCGTAGCAACACTTTTCATCCAAACTCCAATAATGTTTATCAGGTGATCAAACTTGTCTGTCGTCTTGTTTCCAAGTTCCTAGCCGAGCGAATAAATTATTTCGAATGTATGCTGTCCTCAACTGAACCGTTTCAACGAATCCATCTTCTAGAAACTTCCAGAGCTCTTTAATCTTATAGGATAATCATTCTGTCCCGATAATGCGAGACCGCACACAAGTTTGATCACCTGACAAAAACTATTGGAGTTTGGATGTGTTGCTACGCGTATCCTACTCGCCTCATCTATTGCCCTCAGATTTTCACTTGTTTCATTCTCTTCACAATTTCTTTCTTGGTATAACATTCAGTTCAGATGATGCCATAAATCAGGGCCTTGTTCAAATTTTCCTCGATAAAGCTAGTTTCTTTTATGAATGAGGAGTTACGAAGCTCATGAGAAGAAAGTAAAATGGTATAAGAAAAAAGGGGCAATATCTTATTGACTGCTAATTGTTCCTTATACAGATAATGGACCTTTGAAGAATGTAAAAAAATACGTCATGATTTTTAAGACAACCGAGATAGTTCTTCAACAAGATAGTTCTTCAGTGGAACCACCCATGTAATGGATATGTCACACTGTCATAGATGCATGCTCATGCAGAAAATTTTAGGAACGATGTCTTTTTCAACGTTGATTTTATTACAACAATTCGAAAATTAATAATAATTAATGGATTTGAAAAAGGAGACGTGAAAAATGTGCAGTGCCTTCCCCGGGACTCGAACTATGGTCCTCTCGAATACGCGTCGAGTCTGCTTCCAATTACACCACTAAGGCATACGGAAAGGAAAGAAAAAATACCTATTTTAAAAGTAATCTTATTTTACTTCAAATTATTTGTCAAGAAAAATCATCATTTGTGCCAGAATGATTATCACATCCAGTAAAACCATTTAAAAATTATAATTTTTAGTAAAATTATTATATAAAAAATCACAATTCCCGGTAAATTGTTTATTTTCTGAATTTTAAAGGTTTTTCACAGTAACGTTCACAGCAATATAATGTGCTTTCTGTTAGCATTTGAATAGATTTATTGAAATAAAATTTGAAAACGTTATAATAAAAAAGTAACCTTTTGACAAATGCAAAATTGAATCGTTAATGTAATTGCACATTATTCTCGTATATTTATTAATTTGCATGAATTTACGCACTGCATTTCTGAATAAGTTATATTATTTCTCACGTTTTGAGCAGATTGTTTATCAACGTTCTTTAACACTAATAAAATAAAACGTGAAGAAAACTTTTCTGTAATTTCATTCTTAAGTGTTTTGAGAATTTGCAATTATGCCCGAGTGGTTGCAACATAGTAGCTGATTTGAATAAGAATGGTCGGTGAAGGTCATTGCCCGAGTTGCAAAATTTCTCTCAAGGTCGTTGAAGTAAGGCCGCCTAAGTTGCGACACATGGAGCAATTTTTTAAATCGGGATTGTCCGGAACGCTTCTTTCAGCGCATCGTCTTTTTTTTGTGCTGCGGTGGTAGCAGATGGATTCGAAATCGTTTACAATTGCATTTTAGAATTTTATTTTTTATCTTTCATCAACAAAGTCCGCTATGACGAAACGAAGTTTTGCTTCTCTGCTGCGCAGTCTGATGCCTCTTCGAATGCGCAGAGGTAGCTGGCGGGTGGTTGCCATGGGAACCGGAGATCAGAGTCACGCGTCTGAAGACTTGCCCTCCGATGCGAAGGTTTGGGATCTGGGTTTTGAGCTTTTTTATTTTTTATTTTCTCTTGCAATCAAGGTAAAGAGGAAAAAAACGGAAAACGATCTTGCTAAACGCACTGCGCAGTACAGGGTCGCTTACTGAGGATTTTAGGATAATGCTTCAACTGTTAGAGTGACTTTTGACATTTAAAGAAGTCATCACGGTTTAAGTGATTGGATGCGCAGATATTCTTGCATTGAGCGTTAAGTCACAAAAAAAATAACCCTTCGAAATTTGTCACCTTAAAAGCTTTCTGACAAATACAAGAAAAATTATCATTAAATTAGCCGACTTAGCTATAAAAATATCGCATTTTCGAACCATTGACCTAAAATTGTTTACAAACTGAATTTTTATTGTTCTTCAGGTTGTATAGTTTTGGGACTGAAACGTCATATTGTATGTGATCACCTTTTTGTTTATCTGTGAAACAGCGTTTATGTAACGGTAACTTCGCCATTTTCAGTGAAAAATTGAGCGTATTTAATTTTAGAATAACTACATTAATATTTTTGTTAATAAAATTAATTTTCGTACAAAAAAACGTAATTTCTTCATTATACTGTATAGCATCCAGATATATACTTTCGCTATGTGTATGCTTTGCTTTTCCCGTCTATTAAATTTTAAGAAAGAGGAAATGTATCCATTACTTTTGCATCTTCATATTGTTGCTTGCGCGCAGGTTCGAAATAGATTGAATGCACACAGAACGGATGATAGCCTGATAAAATTTATTTAACCAAAAGAAACGCTTCGCAGTTCTGGAACTTTCCACAAAAATACTCGTACACCACTTTACAGTATTACAGAACACAATCAGTAGTTACACTTCAAACTAATAGGAATGTTAAACACAGAAGAATGTAAAGCGCATCTAAAGAGCAAAGCTAACACGGAGATATCTTAATAGTCCGAACTCATCCTAAACTGAACAACTACTACTCAGAAACTGTTGCTCTCCTCCGGACTTGCATAGTTTTCTCCCGGTCGCCGAGAGATTTCTAGTATCTTCCACTTCTCGAAATTACTGAAAGGTATATGAGGGTCGAATACGGTTCCAGCTAATACATGAATCAATTACAATTATTCAATTACAATATCCCCTACAGTCATACAAGCACCACACCAAAATGTCGCCAAATGGGGGCCAAATCTGGCGACGCTTGACGATTTCTCGCTAAATTAGCTAGATAGCTATTTACTCAATGTTAAATAGACTTCCCCTGTATTTTTATTTTTCCGGCAGAGCATTGTTTCTCTCAAGCTTTTCGTGTTACATCATACAGAAAAATACAACAATTTCACCTGTAATTTCACTAAAATTTTCTATCTATGTGCAAAATTCTTAACAAAAGTTAACTTCTATTTTGTACCGCATACGCTAAGCAATAAAAAATTGTTTTAATGTTATATCGTGTTTACTGAAATTTTGGCAGCATTTCAAAGTGAATGATCTCAAAGTGAGAATCCACATATAGGAAAATCGGTTTTTTTACTAAATAAATATCCGTTGCTTTTATTTATTGGGTCAAAATTCGAATTATTCTAGTGTGTTAAAATATTTGAGAGATTTCATGTTATTTTAAAAAGAGTGAGAATGCCAAAGATTAGACGAGATAATATTTTCCCTGTGTCATAAATTTGGATTGTATTGGTTTAGCTTTCCCACACCGGATTTCCACTAGTTCAGAGAAACAAACAATCAGAGGTTTACCTTGCTTTGGAGATATTTTTCACCTGGTTAAATAATCCTGAATGATATACTATTTTATTGCCCGTTGTCGATGATTTAATGTAATTTAATACGAGTAAGTACATCGATATGAAAGGAGTTTTAGAACGATGTATCTTAAAAAGTTCACTATGCTGTTGCCTGGAATCTAATTTAAGACCTCCGAATTTCCAGACCTAATGTTTACAACACAAGAAAACACCTTATGTCTCCTTAGCATGCCTTCGTGGTGTAGTGGTCTGCATGCTCGACGCGTAATCGAGAGGTCCGTGGTTCGATTCCCGGCCAAGGCGTTGCTCATTTTTCATATCTCATGCTTCGTAATAACCTAATGTCTCTACAAAGCAACCAACGTTTCGCAGATGTAGGTTACTAGGAAAAGGAAATTTGTGCATATGTTAACTTATATTAAATTACAAATGTTTGTTTTTATTTCCAAAAGCAGCTGTTTTACTTTAGAAATTGAAGACCTAAATATTGGTTTCAGATTCATTTAATTTATTGTAATATACTTCCTTATTTCTTCGTGTTTCTGTACATTTCAATTAAAAAGAATTTTAAAGTGTACACTGCTAAGAGTAGCATTGCCACTCTGATATACAAATAATTCTTTCGTATCTAAACGATGTGATTTTCAAGTGTATACATATTATATTATAATTCCATATAAAGCAGAAAATTATCGTAATATTCTCAAACTGTTTTGTTAACTTACTTAATATTTTGTATATTCTAAAACTGTTATTAACCCTTTTGAATTTTTATTATTTTAGGGTATTAATGCGAATTTATTATTACCTTCAGTTAATACTATATATTTTTTAATTTAATTAGATCGATTACTTATGTTTATCTCAACAAAAGATAAATATTTAGAAAAAAAAAGGAGATTGAAACTTGATTTTTTTGCATTTAACCGAAGAATTTCTAATTTCTGCAGCAGAAGCTGTGTAATCTATATTTGCCCAGAAAAAAAGTATCCGATGACTTGAAATTTTTAAGAATAATTGTAGAAAACAATTTGCATTGAATTTCAACAAAAAGTATAAATAAATTACACTTGCGAACAATATTTTTCTGTCATTTATAAATTAGAATCTGTTTCACTTAAAACGGCTTTTTTCCCAAGGAAATTCTTAATTCCCTTTTTACCTAAATTATATAAAAATGCAATATTATTCCTATAATGAATTGCGATAGATGGCTTTTACAAATAATGTTATCAAGAAGACTAAAAATATGCTTGTTTTAAACGCCATCTGTATCGTTGTTAATTTTACCTGAAGTCCAAAGGCACTGACTACACATTAATATCATCCAACTTTACAAATCTTGACTTGACCACATAAACTAACGTGATCATGAAAATAAATGTAAAATGGAAGCATGATAGTTGAAAATACGATATCTGAAAAACTGAATTTCATTACTTACTTATTTCTACACTTCAGATAATAATGATTCTTTCACCATTGGCATTCATATATAGTAACCTGAAAAAGAAAAAAAAATCTAATTAAAGTCTTTAACCGAAAAAATTCAAATAAATATTAAGCTTAAAGTAATCAGGCTACCTTCTGTCTTCTCACAAAATGATTAGCAATTTTAATTCGATACTTTACGAAATGTGCGCGTATGGTGTTTCAAAAGGACTTCATTACTAAACACCCTTTACATAATTGATCGCAGATCTTATGATATTACGGTTTACAGCAGTCTTTGCCAAGTGATGCAGTTTAGTAAAAATATACAAATTTTAATTTTCTTCAAGTGCCTTCTACAAGGAAATTTTCTTTTGTGAATTCAGGCCCACCAGCGGAGGAGCAGTAAAGTCGCTGAACGCTGGTAGTTCGATCCGAGGTTCGAATCCCGCGAAGGAGACGGCTGCATGGGCGCTGTAGTGGGTTTCTCCGTGTGTAACGTGCAAACGAGCCAGTTTCCCTTAGAAAGTTTTACAGGAAGCCATCCCTCCCCTTAGGCAGATAGCTCTCGTGGTTTTGCTTTAGACACACAAAACCAAACCTTTTACGAATTAATTGCTTTTTACTTTTAAAGACTATTTTATTTGCGAAAACTGGCTTTTGTAACATGTAAACCTACCGAAAACAACTATAAACTTTTCATGGCTTAAACCAATGGTTTCAAACTAGCGGCCCGTAGCAATTTTATGCGGCCCTCGAATCCGTTTCCCGTAAGTTAATCAGCATTATTATGAAATTATTTATTATAACAATAATCTGAAAAAAAGGTTGACAATTTTAATGATTTTGAGTCTTTTAAATTATTTTAATTCTCCTTTAAAAAAATCGTAAGTAACGCTCCAGAAAATCTACAAATGGAGTTAATTAATTTGCAGTGTGATATAAATCTTATTTAGAGATCTAAAAATGCAGACTTGATTAATTTTTCTTCATATTTCTTTAAAGTTTAATATCTTCAATTGCAAGTTTTGCAATAAGAATAATAGATTTGTTTGGAAATATATTTATACGTGAACAGTTTGTTTCGCAGTTGAAAATTAAAAAGTCTAAAAAAGAATCAGGCTGATCGATGAATATCTATAATTCGAGATAAAGATAGTTCTTAGTAATGTTTCATTAAAGTTACACACTTTATCGAAATCAAAACGTCATGAGATGTTGTAGCTAAAAACTGTAGTAAGTAACAAAAAGGTAATCATTTACATAATAAATGTAACCTTTTTTTTCCGTATACGTCAAAGAAAAATTAATAAAAGAATGATATTTAATTGTCATTATTTATTCTCCAATTTTCGTCCCACTTAGAACGTTTTCGTAATTTCTTCATTTTTGGTCTAAGTAAGTTATTAAGCGGTTACTTCAGAGCATTAGAAATACTTGAAATACGTATCAGTCTGAAAATTTAATATTTGGCTGTCAGTACATTTAAATTACAAAATGTAGCCAACAGAAACTTCTTGCAGATTTCAACGTTTAAACTGTAGATAGAAATCAAATATAGATTGAAATTTTCCTCCTTTGCGTCATTATTATGTACGTTTTGATAAATATTTAATAAAGTTTAAAATTTAGGTAAAAAATTTGTTTTTCTACAAAAACTTATCATTCTGGTAAAAAAAAAATATAAGTGAAATATTCGGCCTTTTAGTTGCTTTTAAAACGTGCATTTATCAATTCGTCAGTAGTGCAATCCATGCATGCAGTTTGACTTTGAGACCCCTGACTTAAACCACTTTCCAGATGAAAGGAAAATGAAAAATACACTAAATTTAGCAATCATACTATTAAAAGATAATATATGATACTGAATAACTCTTTCTACCACGTTTTATCATCTCTGTAAACTGATACTTATAAACAGACGTTCGCCGAAAATAAAAAGTGATTTTTGAAATTTGATTTGATTTTTTTTTAAGTTCAAGAACTTAGCAATAGTGTCCATTGTTCCCTGGAATTTAAATTACTGAAATTTCAAACAATTATGATAAAGATGGTACGCAGTTTTTAATGATTTTCGTCTTTCTACTGAAATGCTCGTAAAAGCTCGAGTTCCATCCGATATTTCACTTATATTCAATTTTAGTTGATTAAATGTGTTAAAGCATCGATCATAATTAATCAGAAATCAATAACAGAACAAACAACAAACACACAAACAAATGTTCTTCCTTACATATATATAGATTTTGTAAAAGTTAAAATTTTTTAATTAACAAACTCTACGATTTGAATGAGAGCAGTAGCAACACTTTTTGAAATAAAGCATTTTTATCTTCAGCGCGCGAAACTGTTGCCACTCGAAAAAATGAGTGCGAAAATTAGTGTTTTCGGAGTCCTTAGTTAATATCTCGGCTGAATTTAAAGTCGTACGCAGTCAAAATGGCTTCCCACGAATTTTTGGAATCGGGAATAATGTACTTAATGTTTGGTAATGCTATTTCTATTTCATCGTAAAACCTTTTTATTGACAAACTCTACGATTTGAAAGTGAACAGTGGCAACACCTTTCGGAAGAAAGCAGATTTTCATCTTCATCTTGCAAGACTGTTGCCACTCGGGAAAATGAGGGCAAAAATTATCGTTTTTTCGAATTTTTAATGAATACCTCTGATTTTAGCTAATTTGTTTTGGAGAAAAGTGGATGTCGACCTTTTCCAGGACCCAGAAAAGAATTGTAGAAAGTTTGGTGACGATAGCAATAGTAGTGACTGAGTTATTAGCGAACAAACACACACATAGACGTTCTTTATATATAGAGATACACCAACCATTTATATTATTTACGTAGAAAACATCTCACTGATGAATAACGGAGATTTGACCTCTCTACAGAATAAATAAAAATACAAACGAACAATATAAAACTCAAATCAGAAAAGTAACTGATTTTGTTTCTTTTATAAAAAGGGGGGACAAAGATGAAAGTTCTCTTCCGTGATTATATCGCTACGTGTTTTATTCTGATTCTACAAGAAAGAGCTTGCTAAGCCTTGTTATTCAATAAATGTGAATAAACATTCACATTATCTTTTCATTAGTGGAAATGACCTCCGATATAGCGCATATTTCGGCAACTTGTGAGCCGTTGGAAATACCATTCTAGAACACGAAATCAACACACTTGACAGATTAACGACTCTCACTGCTCTATATCTGCCATCCAAAATGCCACATAATATAAGAAAGTGCAACTTTATGATTGCGAAAATGTCTAGATCTACAAAGCTTTTACATTGCTTGTGGCAGTTTGCATTTAGCCGTGTAAGCTTTTCAGTCCTTTTTCTAAATAAAGAAAGTGTTTTTTTTTCACCGCACAGCGGCTATAATCAGTTGGGAGTCCATACCTATATAAAAAACTATTTTTCTTATTGATATGGGATTTTCGAGTATGTGTTTATTTTCACGAATCATGATGACATACTAGTAATCTTTAGCTATGCTAAAGTTTTTTTACTTACCATGGATTTCCGAATATGAGTATATTTTCAACTTTTAGTAATCTGAAAACTATTTTCAGCATTTATTTTTCGGCAAAGTCACTGATCTCTCGTGGTAAAAGTGGTTATTACGTCCATGTAATAAACGGAAGATTCGCAGGTCGAAACTAGGCCATTTCTTATGCTTTTGCTCCCGTAAAACTTATTGTTCTTACAAGTTGATAACCTTAACTGTACTGTATTCAGATATTTTAAAATGACCGTAAGTAAGATAAATATCATCATAGTATTAAAAATAAGTAATTCTTCATTTTGCATTCATGATTCGAATAAAAACTTTGTTAACACTGATTTTTTTTAAAAATCTAGTTTCAATAAAGTGAGTCAGTTCGCAAACTAGCTGTCAGCATTCCTATCTAAATACAAATATTTTAGAGTTTTAAATTACGCTTCCAGCCTTTGCCATTGATAAAAGTTCGCTACGCTTTTCTCTCTAAAGCATTTTTAATTTAAAGCATCACAATACAAAAACGGAATGGCAATTCCTATTGAATGAATTCTTTTCAAACTTCTCTCTCTCACACACACACACACCTTCGTTTATAAGAAGCGGTGGATGCAAATGATGTCCATTCACAGTAAATCGTCTGTAGGAGCTAATGAACCAGTTGCACGTGGAGATGAAACTAACAAACCAGATATTTACGATCACCACGTGTGTGCATTTGTTGCTTTTCTCATGCAACGGAGCGCTCACTTTCATGTCATATCATATCCGGATAATGGAATACTCACCGAAGTCGAGGTCATTGAACTGGCACAGGGAATCGAAAGCAAAAATAAAGGTTTATCTATTCAATCTTCAGAATACGGTGATAACCACCGTTTTTGAGTATTGTGTTAATTTTCGGAATAAATGTCTTTATCTGCTTTGCACTAGAAAGCATAAAAATTAATCAAACCTACAAGATGGATGAAGGTACCTTAAACGTTCTAGTAACAATTTAAGGTAACAAATTTAGCAAATTATATTTTTCAAAAACATTCATAGTTATGGCTCTAAATGTATTAAACAAGACAAGATAGAAATTATTGCTCATTAGCTGAACTTTTGCACTCGTTAGTGATATATAATATTATTCAGAATGAATATATCAGCGTTAAAAATTGCTTTACATATTACAACTGATCGCAAAATAATTATCCCAAAGTGGCATTACCCAGAAGGGCTCTAGGTCTCGAAACCGAATTTTGCGTCGAATCACGTTAAATGTCCGAACACTTTTTTAATTGTTGCCACCAAATATTACCTCCCCGATTTATACTTAACTAAATAATGAAGAATCTGCATGAACGTATGTATGTTTTTTGCACTGTGAAAACCAACGGTACCTAGAGTTATCAAACTTTGAATAACATAGTCCTCAACCCAAACATGGGTAACTGGAAGCTCGAATTTGGAATTTGGACTTTGTTTTATTATCTATGTCATATTTTGTAAAACGTTAACGAATTTTTGGCTAAAAAACTCAAAAATTTCAAAGCGAACAGTGGAAACACCATAGGGCGTAAAACATTTTTATCTCGAGACTGTCTATCGGTAGTTCTAAAGATATGCTGTTTTGAAATATTTTTAGCACAATGGGGCATTAATTAATTAATTGAGTATATTTAAAACTTAATATAACAGCTTAATGGAAATTAAGTATAAAAGAAAATATAAGCAACGCATAGCTTCCTGTGGTGTAGCAAATAGTTTCCTGCGACTGAACAACAAAAACATGATATAAGATTACATAAGATTTTTCACTTTCAGAATATCAAATTAATTTTTATATTATCAAATTAATTTTTATATTGAGTCTTTAAAAATAAAAAAAATTGTATTTTTTGAAATTTTTTTTCTATTGATCGTCTACTTCACGTGCTCTTCAAAATTATATAAATATGTACTTGATAAATAAAGAGGATTAAGGCATGAAATTAGGCTACTACTAGTTTAATCTAGTAGTAGTCTAATTTCTGATCTAGAGTAGAACCTTGTTTGATCTAGAGTAGAATCTTGTTTGATCTAGAGTATGGCATTTCAAACCATTTTGATCTACTTTCCCCTTCATTAAAAACCTAGTTTCTCATTTTAAATCTAATTTTCAATGAAAGTTTAAATTCAAACCTTAATAAAACTTTTTATGCATATATGTATAAATCTTTCTTCGCATTTTGTGCTCACAAAATATGCGTAAATATTGTCTTAAAATTTTAAAAGCCTTTAAGCGAGAACAGAAATCATTCAAATACTTTATTCAAACATATTTTTAATTTATATTTCCTCTTCTTGCAGACGGCATTCCATAGGCCCCCGGTACTTCTAATTTTAGAAATTAAATTCTGGTTGTAAATAGTGATGCCGGTGGAAACATGGGTGCAGTACTAATTTGCTGCAAATTCTAGCATTATATTTTTGCTATCAGTCAACCTGGATGTAAAAGTATGCTCTACGAAACCGAAACCAGAAAGAATATTGGAAAAATTAAATTTTTCAATATCCTTTCTCAACAACTAAGAATAATGTGCTACTTACATTTTTCTATGACCGAACCACATTTGCAGGCTAGAAAACTCTGGGTTTTCATTGCGGTGACCGCTAGTTTTGGACCTGTCAAATGACCAGAAGAGTTTTACGAATACAAAACTTGCAATCGTATATGGTTTTTGATAAGTTTAAAACGCAAAGATTTAGTTTTTTCCTAACAAAATTTTCACGTTATTCTGATTTCCTGTGTTTATTACGCCTACTTGCATGTATCCTTGCAATTATTTAAATCGAAATTTGCAAAGCACTCTAGCGCAAGCAAGCACTGATTACCAGCAGACCAATAAAGCCTGAGCCATAAGTCTCAGATTACATGCCTTCCTTCATAATTCTGATTTTCCCTTGTAAGCGGGTGAAGAGTGGGTATTGGGAAGCTCTGACAGAATTCTGCGCTTTATTCCTAGCCTAACCTGTGCCTATGATCACAGAGTGCTTAAATATGTCCTAACTTACGTTATATAGTAAACGTGTTTTTTGTTTCGTTTTGGGTATGAAGCATCTTTTGTCAATGGAATAAACTTTTCTGCTGGCAAAAAATATCGTTATATGCAATAAATAAAACTCCATACATCATTCTAATTAGAAATATGATGCGTTGGAAATGCATTATTTATCACGCAAGGTTTACTTAAATCATGGTATTCGTTCGGCAGTGTAAGACAATCTAAACCCATATCATAGTATAGCTTTAGAAATCTAGAAATATCAACGACACAGTTGCGTTACCTATATTAATTTAATTAGCACTTAAAGCAAGAGGGCAATGACTTTCAGCACCTAAATTTTCTAAAGTGATCATAGGAATCGCATATCAAGGAGAATTCTATTCCCCAAAGCCTGATTCAATCACATCCATGGACACTCTAAGGGGAAAATAAGCACAAACTTAATTCCGAGAAGTTTCATCCACTTAAGATAAGAAATAGCTTCTTCATTTCTATTGTTTCTTCTCCAGGTCAAAGTTTCTAAATTCCTAGGGCTTTAGTTTCGAATTTAAATTTGATATTAATAACAACTGGAAATTAAACTAATTGAAATGATCCACAATTTCATTTGTTAACGGCTACATAAATTGAAATAGGAGAAACAGTAATTTATATATACTGTAAATCTCCAAATATCCAATTTATGAGCCTATTATATTTCTGGATAATCGTAACATCCGGATAATTGCATTGTTTCCTTTCTTTCAGTCGGTCATTCGTTATGAAAAAATAAAATTCTAAGAAGTTTGACTCCTATGCAACACAAATTGACCCCGATATTTAATTTAAAAAAAGAACTGCAATATTTCGATGTCTTTTTCAACTTGCATTCGCAATTTTCAATGTCTTTTCAACTTGTCCTGAGGGATCGGCTAATTAATTTAGAATAATTAGAGGAAATAAGTTTAAATGAAGTGCAGCGAAAAATGTGTCGAATTTAATAGGCCGTACAAGGAAGTCATATGGTGTCCACATCAGATTTTTTTTAATAAAAGAAAACAATAAAATAAATTTGTATTTATGTAAATCTTAAAAAATCTAAAGTTTAAACTACTAAAATATCATACGCGGTTGGTATGGAAATTATTAATTTACAAATTTTAATTATTTTATAATCCTTTAATGCTTTATTCTGTACTCATAAGAGTAATTAGAATTTCATTTTAGATTTAAAATATATATTTAAAATTATTTATTAATGTGTTCTTTTAAAATTCCTAAAATGCTTTGTTGGAAAAAACGACACATGAAATGATTTTGACAATTCCTCAAAACAGGATTTTGATAATTTCTATTAAATACTAAGGAAACAAAGAAAAATCACAATCGCTATCAAAAGGTTTCATTAAATTATGCATCAATTTTATGTGCAAACCACATAATAAATAAAACGACATTTTACATTAGCTATTTTAAAGAATTTCTTAGTTCAAACTACCACATTTTTTCGCAATGTCAGCCGCAGCATTACTCATTGATAAAATCAACGGGAGGTAGTTAAAAGCGTCAATACTTTTTTTTATTATTTTAGGTCCTTTCAGAAGATTTTCCGACTTAAAATTCAATAATGAGATTAAAGGAAAGTTTTCTAATGCTGACAACAATTTTCATGTCTATTTTCCTTATCTTTTCGGAGAATTATAGTTCACTTAGAAATGGGTTTATTTTTTTAACGATAGCTTGTGAAATGTACTTAAATTATTTAATATTTGCATTATTATTTCGTAAGAGGAAAGAGAAACTTTTCTAGAATAATATTTCTCTGCTCGACAGTACGTATACTATTGATCTATATGCATTGATGATCTATATTCTTATTCATAATGGCACTGATGCCTTAACTGCGAAGAAAAAATAATTTGCTTAATTAGCATTAATCGAACTGAGATGTTTCTTCACTTATTTTATTTCTATAAGAACGTATTTGACAAATACGAATAATTAAAACACTGACATTTATAAGTAATAGCAAAATCGCGGTAAATAGCACAGACTGTTAAAACTGCGATAAATTTCACAAAATTCCGGTAAACAAAATGTTAATAAAACGGCATCCATTTTATTAGCAATATGTGCCATTGAGCATCATCAAAATCTTATTAAGGAATATACTAGTTTTAATATTGCACCAAAAAGTAATTCAGAAAGAATCATCCTGTTTGAATTTTTTATAATTTAAAAAAGTAATAAAATTTTATTATATTTATTATTGATATGATTATATAGATATATTGATATAATTAATTATATGCAAGTAAAGGGAAAATGTCGAAGTTTTACTAAATAAACAATGTAAGTTTCTAGTTTATCCCTAAAAAAGTTGTTTTTTTAGGGAAAGTAAAAATAGAATCTAAACAGGCGAAAGCATTTTGGGTATTATCCTTTGTACCAAGGTCAGCTGATAAACAAGGTTAGGTTCTTCCGAATGCTGACGTCACTTGCTTACGCAAGTGGGAGAAAAAGACACAAAGAGAATAATTGCTTTTGAGCAGAGTAGAAGTAAGTGACGTTACACAAGAGTAAACCTTGTAGTATAGTAACCTCGGTACAGCATCAGTCAGATGCAGGGATTATATGACTTGATTTTAAGCAGCTGGCCTCTCCAGAGCGACATTTTCTTTGGGAGAATCCAGTCGGGAAATATCTCATACTTGAACTACTTAAGATCAGAAGCTTAAACGAAGTTTAAAATGCATTTCTGGTGTTCCAAAAAGCTACCACTGACGCATTGCATAGCGGTCCACTAATAGAAGAATGATATCGTTTAAATCCTGGGAAACGGGCTGTCTGCTTGGAATTTCGTGTATTTCCGCATGTCTAATGCAAATACGAGCTAGATTTATTTAGAACGTCATCTACGAAGGCATCTTTTTCCCTAGGAGGATAAGCCTAGTATGTTTTGTCATAATCTAAAGAATCCAATCCAAACCACTGCGATGTTCAAACAAGAATTTTCATGTCGCTTTCACAATGTGCAATTAAAGAATATCGTATCAAACATTTGCAAATAAATTTTAAGATGTTTTTGTTTTATACTGATGCGTTACTTATCGTACTGTGCTGTTAATTTTTAAAGCTGTAAAATTTTGAATCGGTTGATTCTTTCTGAATTACTGTGTATTATTGCAATTTAAAAGAGGCATGAAAAACGGTGAAAGTTTTGCAATGATGAATCAATCTACAGGTCTATCGATTTATTTACTTATTTTACTTTTCGATTAAAAAAAATCGTTTTTTTTCCTAAAAATAATAATTGCTCATAAAAATCCTTCAGAATTGCGTCATTTTCAAATTAATCCATGCTATATGACATTTACGTAACGCTGGTAACATAGCTGCTTCCATGAACTGAAACTTAACGGCCGGTAATAATTTAGAGCTCCAATATTTAGACAATCAAATAATATCGAAATCGAAATTAATTCATTCTAAACTAAGATTTCGTCTCAAACACATCGCACTTACTTTCTGCTTCTCGGCATAGCTACATTGTTGTTTTTGTTCTTATCACAAAGATATCAAAACTGTACATATTCTTGAGCAGGCATGATTAATGTGCCAAGCTATTTGTGGCCGCAAATGTGCGTATATATATGTAAGAAAGATAAAAAATATGTAAAAGATTAAATTAGCAACGTAAATTTCCCTCCTCAATTCTAAAAATAGTAACTTCTCTCTGCACTACGGCATTTCTAGATTAATCCATGTCATATGACTCTTACATAATTCTTATTATGTAAATGGAACTAAAGCTCAAGATACCAATAATAATTTTACAGAAGTATTAACTATCCAATCAAAATGCATTGTAAACCAAAACTAACTCAGTCTGAATTAAGATTTCACCCCGAACGTTACACTTGCTCGCTACTCTTCGGCCTAGCTGGATTGCCGTCTGCTGCTTTTCAATTTCTGCAAAGTTATCAAAAATGTAAACCTCTTGAAATAAATACAAATAGTGTGTCAAGTTGTTTGTGGCCGCTATGTGTTTACTGAAAATAAAATAAAGATTTAATCTGCCTCGACTGCCAAATTTCTTATTCCCTGTGGATCGACTCTACGACATCAAAATTCCTGCTACTCATTACTTGTAAGCTTGTTTTTATTATATATATTTATACATATAATGTTACATATATATATATATTATGTATACATATAATGTCACACACACCCACACACACACACATATATATATATACTATATATATATGTGTGTGTAGTATATATATATGTGTTTAGTATATATATATGTGTGTGTGTAGTAAGTAGGATCTGGGTAAAGAAATTGGAAAATATAAGGCGTGAGCTTTGAGAAGACAAAGCAAGCTCCTATTTTTATCCCCCCTTTTATTTGGTTACATCGGTCTTGTGCATGACGTATTTCTGAGCTCACATATTTTGCTTTGTTACCACCCGCTTTCACTTGATCTATCCCGCTTTCACCTGATTCTGCTTTATAGCTTGTAAACTACAGATATAAAATCAACGAAGAGGAGGCACGACTGTATTTTATAAATTTATATGTGAGTAGTGAAAAGAAACACTGTTCACTTTTTCTGTTCGCAGAAACAATGCATTTTAAGTATGTAATTAATATTCCTAATAATTGAACTGCTTCTGTATAAAATTGACTTATATTATTCTGACAGATTTTTATTAACATATGAATTTCTATAAACGCAAACATAAAAAATAGATACCGCATTAAAAATATTTGTTTATTTGCTAATATTGATAAAGCTTGGTTATCCTTCCTCGCTTTTTGTCCCAATGCATTACAGAACGCTGTAGGTCAAATTTATCCGTCTGTTGACCTGTCAAATGTTGCTGTTTCATGAAGCATAAATTATTTAATTTATACTCGCAATAAAAAAAAGGGGGAGACGTTCTATAGCTACTGGGCTGCTTGACGAAATTCAACTTGCGTTTTTCATTTCATTACGTTTTCCATGTTCTTTCATGATATATATATATAGCATCATTTTAACATAGGTACTTTCACAGAAAATCGGACTTTTTCTGAAATGCCAATTTTAGTTCATATTTCGATTCTATGACTCACATTATGGCAAACTGCAAAGTTCTGTAAATGTCGCACGAGTAGTTTTTAAAAAAATTGCTCTAAAAAATTTAGCTCGTCAAATTTAATTGAATTTGATATATACACTGCTCGACATTGAAAATGCAACACCAAGAAGGAGTGGTCAGAAAGTGATGAAATGTGGAAAAAAAAAACGAGACAGCAAGCAGCAATAAGTGATCTTTATTTAAAATGATAGACAGAATACAGAGCGAGAACGGCGTCGGCTCAGTAGGATGTAGGACCACCACGGACAACGATGCACGAAGAAACACGTCTAGGCATAGAGTCAAAAAGAGTGCGGATGGTGTCCTGAGGGATGGCTCTCCATTCCCTTTCAACCATTTGCCACAGTTCGTCTTCTGAAAGAGGCAGGGGCAGAGTCTGCAAACGGCGTCCAATGACATCCCACACATGTTCGATTGGTAACAGGTCAGGAGTGTACGGTGGCCAGGGAAGCATCTGTATACCTTGCAGAGCATGTTGGCAGATGCGCGCACTGCGTGGTCGGGCGTTATCCTGCTGAGAAATTGCATTAGGCAGCCCCTGAAGGTAGGGGATTGCCACCGGCTGCAGTACATTATCCAAGCATCGTTGGGCCGTCATAGTGCCCTGAATACGAACTAGAGGTGACCGGGAATCGTAGGCAATAGCGCCCCAAACCATTATGCCACGTTGTTGCGCCGTGGGGCGTTACATAGTTACTACCGGATTAGATCTGCATCCACGCCGACGCCACACACGTATGCGGCGACTGTCACTGGATAAACAGAAGTGTGACTCATCTGAGAACACCACGTTTCGCCATTCTGTCATCCACATTGCTCCAGTCCGGCACCATTCTAAACGTTGGCGTCTATGCTGTGGGGTGAATGGCAGTCTTCTTAACGGACGCCGTGAGTGCAGGCCACGTTCAACCAATCAACGGGAAATGGTTCTCGTCGACACGGGAACATCCAGGGTATCTTGCACATGCTGCAGAATCGCGGTACAAGTGACTTGCGGAACCGCCACAGCTTGTCGGCGGATCCGTCGATCCACGCGTGCTGACGTCACTCTGGCTGCACCTGCACCCGTCCTTCTTCCCACATTCCATTCTTCCAACATGTTCGCCATAGCCGATGCACCGTGCTCGCATGCATGTGGGTATCAGCTGTGATTTGACGTAAGGACCAACCCGCCCTTCTCAGTCCGATCACCATACCCCTCGTAAAATTGTCTATCTGCTGGAAATGCCTTCGTTGACGGCGGCCTGGCATTCTCTCCTATTACACATATCCTTCGGGACAAAAACCAAGAAATAAATAACGGCAGAAATAACGACACGAATATTGCCCATTCTGCACGTTCCTTCCCTTATATCTTACTTCACGTGCGTCGGGGAGCTGCGCATTTCACATCATTCGCATAACTCAGTGATGTGCGTCTACTCTAAAATTTGCATAAATTTCTGACCACTTCTTGGTGTTGCATTTTCAATGTCGAGCAGTGTATTTATTAATCTCTGTTTTTTTTATTAAACTTACTTGATTCCTCCTTCCAGAATTTGAAATTTAGACTTAATCCAAATATAATTCCCGCATTTTTTATGATTTATTTTTAAATATTTTTATACATTTTTCGAAAAACATTTTATTATAACCTATAAAATTTTTAACATCGTGTTCAAGCGGATGTATATCAAAGCAAACCTGCAAAAAATTAGAGTTTTTTATTAAAAATTTTCTAAGATATACATGAATTAAAATACTGGAGCGATTTCAAATTTGGCATCTTGTTTTTGAACGATAATAACGCCAAATGTGGTTCTACGCACTTTGTTAAAATCATTTGAAAGTATGAACGATGACATTTTTTCCACTCGTCTGAAAAAAAAAATGAAAAGGAAAATAGGTTGCTATAAATTAAGAAGTTTGGCAAGTAAATTATTCTTGGCGGAAACCGAAAAAAATACACCAAAATAAATTTTTCAATTTCTCTGTACATTTCGCACTACATTTTACAAAATTTAATATTTCGGCATAATTTGAGTCGTAGAATCGAAATATGGAAAAACTATTGGCATGTATTTTCAGAAAAAGTCCAATTTTGTGTCAAAATACCTATGTTAGAAGGATGCTATATATAAATCTAATATATACCCTAAGTCGCGCTTTCGAGAGATGAAAAACGCAATTTAAATTTTGTCAATTGGCCCAGTAGAAAAGGAGATATAGACCTGTCCCTTTTTTTTCGCAGTGTAGTATATTATCCATAAGGCTTTTTAAATTGTAATTTTTATATGTCCCGGTACTTGATCCGGCATAGCTTCAGTTTATATTTTAACTATACTAAACTAATTAGGAGATATGAAAGCACTGAACATGCTTTTAAACAATGCATAGTTTTGTTTTTTAAAATATGTGAAACTGACGCAATTTATAATGCATATAATTCATGTGATTTATAATAAATATAACTAATGATTTTGACTTAATGGGTAAGTTATTCCGATTTTGAGTAACATCATGACATGTAACGTTAAGTTACCGTATCATTTACCATTCGTTCGATCGGGTTGATTGTGTCGTTTAACATAAGATCTTTATTGTCCATTCGACCTGGCTGATAATTAGCTTCAGCTAGTTAGCATAAAATAAAAACATTTTCTTTCACGTTGCAACTACATTGTTTAATAAGCTAAAACATTTGACAGCAATAAATTTTACTTTTACTTTTCCATAGAATATCTAATAAATATGATTTGAAACATATTTAATGTATAATATATCCCAGTGACTCTTGTATGAATATTTCTAGTATTATTGTAATTAGCAAAAAGATGCCTTTTAAGTTACGTATTAATGTTTAGGCACAGAATCTGTTCGTATTCATAAACATTCATCCTATCAGTGTTGATTATGAAAGATGTTTCTGACACATACATTATATAACGCATTATAATCTCTTTAGTTCAGTTTAATAGTAAATTATTTATTACATTGTAATTGCAAAATGCAACACATTTATGGGACTACTGTTCAAAATAAAGTCAATTTTAGAACTAAATCTTTCTCGTCACTCTCAACAATCTCTGAAATATTTGAGATTTAGAATGTTTTTCCCGTTTATTGAAATCTCATATGAAGTATACTTAATCATTATTCTATCAATAAAATGATACAATTTCTTTGCTGCCAATGTACATATACCTGGCCTTTATGCTAATTTAACTACTTAGATGATCCTAGTCTAATATCTTTTAAAATAAAACACTATGGAATTCTGACCCTTTCTCTATTAAACCTAGAACTAATTAAAGTAGGGAAAAAGTATAATAACTTTCAAATAACTACTGGTTGTCTGTACTGTGAATGTTTAGTTGGCAATTACATTGCTTTTCTTTACTCAGCTTTACGTTGGCTTATGAAATACAAATGTCTGTTGTCTCGGTGGCAATTTAAATAGCATAAACTTGTGCACAGTAAAATTTCACGAGATATTCACGTGAATGTTTTCAGCTGGGGATGCTGTCTCTTTCTGTAATAAGAGCAGGTGCAAATAGAGTAAATCGAACATGGACTTACTCTACCGCAAATGAAAGTTTGGGAATTGAAAGTTTACTATTTTGTGATAGAAAAAGCTCAGTTTTTAAATTTTTTTAAGTTATGTTAAAACTGCACTAAAATGAAATCATTTGTGTTTTAACACAGATATTTTATTGCTTTTTTTTTGGAGATAGCATGCACTTGTCTTTTTATTATTAACTTTAAAATATAGAAACTTCAAATTCGTTTGTCTACCAATGTTCTCATTTAAAAATATTTATGAATATTTTTAGCAAAATTTATTTTTATTTATAAACTTTTATATTTATCAACAATTTATTTCAATAATAATACTTGCGTTTGTATAAATAATAATTTAAATATAGCGAAACTTCTCACAGCTTTCACCTCCGTAAACGAAAATGACCATTCACTTTCAGAATGTAAATAAGCTTTAGTTATTGGACATAACTGACAGCTCCGTAGTAGAGAAAATCAGTATCCTCCGCTCATGAATTTTTCTCATAGGCAATTTTTTAAGATAATTTCTCCTAATGAAAAAAGTGAAGTGATATTTTTTATGTACTTTTTGTGTCAGTCTTCCACGCTTGTTTCCTGAAATGACTCTTTGACAGACGACGTTCATTACGATCATCAGTCTTTTGAGGACCAACCACATTATTGCACGTTTTAATCTTTAGTCGTAACCCGTGTATTCATCTGAAATGGCTGAAAGTGAAATTTTAAACTCTTCTGCATTTCTGCACCCGCAACACAAACACCTTTCACTAAACCTCATTCACACTCACGGAAATCACAAGAACTAAAATCTGCAGATTTACGTCTGCAAGTATATATTATATACACACTGCTTGTTAACAAAATCACTAATGAGAAAAAGGATACTCCTGGTAGGCATTCTAAATGGTACCAGTCACCCTGCAATTTCGGTATACATCAGAAATGGTATTGAAAATTATATATATTACTGAAAAAAATGTTTAAATAACCTACTGATTTCCCTAAAAACTGATAAATGAAAAGAGGGTTTACTTCTGAAAAATAATGGCTCATCCCTCTATATACATATAAGCATTTAAATGTTTAGTTTCCGGGTGTTATTTTGCTTTAATTCTGAATGTTTAAGTACTTTGAATATCGTATTAAGAACCATCCTTCCTTAGCTGTAAAGTATGAGGACAAGTTATAAAGTCGAAGATTACGCAAGCATCGTAACACCTGCCATTAAGTTCCCGAGTTCGACAGCTGAAAACATTCTACACTCACGTTTGTGAAAATTGCAACACCATGAAGGACTTACGCGAGTGAGCTGAAATTTTCAGGAAATGCAAAGTAGCGCATGATATGCAAATGATTAGAATTGCAAATCCGTAGCGCATGCGTATGCTGAGCAGCGCCCTCTGAACGGCTGATGGATCCGAATAAATAGACGGCTGTAGCAAGGCGTGTATGGTTATCGGTGGTTATCTGCTAGTGGTAAACGTTAACTCAATCTGTACTTATGCCTCGTCGACGAAAGAGAGCGAGATTTGAACAACTTACAGAGTTTGAACGAGGGAGAATCATCGGCCTTCGTGAAGCTGGATTGTCGTATCGTGCAGTAGCCTCTCGTGTGCAGCGTAACAGCAGCACAGTGATGCGCGTTTGGAAGCAGTGGACGGACGAGTGTCGGACAACTCGGAAATCCGGGAGTGGACCCCGAAATGTGACGTCAGCTCGCGATGATAGACACCTGGTCCGCATGGCGCGGACGGACCGTACAGCTTCCTCTAGACAATTGGCAGCACTGTGGTCAATAGCTACAGGTGTTTCATTGTGTGCTTCATCAATTCGTAGACGTCTGCTGCAGTGTGGACTGCGCGCACGGACTCCTTTATACAGGATCCCCCTAACGCACGACCATCGCCGCCTGCGGCTACAATGGGCCAATCAGCATAGAGACTGGCGTGCTGATTGGCAGCATGTCGTGTTTTCTGACGAATCCCGCTTTAATTTGTGGTACCATGATGGCCGCATTCGTGTCAGACGCTATGCCGGTGAACGCCACCTTCCGGAGTGCATTATCGAACGCCACAGTGGACGAACACCCGGAGTTATGGTCTGGGGCGCCATAGCATATCATAGACGATCTCAATTGCTACGAATTGTGGGCAATCTGAACAGCAACCGGTATATCCGTGAAGTTCTACAGCCCGAAGCTGTTCCCTTCCTTCAAAGCTTGCCAGGCGCTGTATTTCAACAGGACAATGCCCGCCCTCATACTGCTCGGATTGTTAAATCCTTCTTTGCAGCGCAGCAGGTACAGCTTCTTCCTTGGCCTGCGTGTTCCCCGGATATGTCGCCAATTGAACATGTGTGGGATGTCATTGGTCGGCGTCTTGCTCGTGATCCTCGTCCTGTTGCGTCTGCAGACGAACTTTGGGTACGCGTACAAACGATATGGAATGCTCTTCCTCAGTCAGACATTCAAACTTTGTTTGACTCCATGCCACGTCGTGTAGCAGCACTTATTGCGGCGCGTGGTGGCCACACAAAATACTGATTCTGATCTCTTGTTCTTGTTTGTTTGCTTTGAACATTTAATCATTTATTTGTACCACTACCACTCAACTGTGTATTAAATTGCATTCAATTATGACGATTCCTTCTTGGTGTTGCAATTTTCACAAACGTGAGTGTATTATTCGGACATTGCAGGCACTATAAATCACGCGTGTCTGGAATCCTTAGTTAAAATGATGTGCTGATTATGGTAAAGTTCATCTCTTCATTTGCGGCGAATGAGTTCACAAACCAACGCTTAACATTTGCTCTAGTTTAAATTCTATTTCCTTACTTGCGAACCAGATGTTTTTAATTAAAGTTTTTAATTACTAATTAATTTCAATGTCATTAATTAAAATTACCCAATATATTACTTTCGGCTATCCCTCACCCTTAACACACACTTTTCTAAAAAACATATTTAATAAAACATATTAAAACAGAAGCACTTGGTTTGCGAAGTTGTATATTCATTGAAATTCAGTTTTAAAAGCCCTTTTACAGATATTCTTACATTTACATGAAAGTGATTTAAACCAAAAGAATTCGAAATTTTTTATCGTTATTTTTACATATTTTTTCAAATTATTATTTCAGCTTTTCATGTTCCTTAAAGCATTATTTGGCATATTATGAAAAAATTTTATAATACAGAAAAATTTTTTTTGATGGTGTTAGACATAAAATTCTGCCGGTTATAAATAAAAACCTAATACGTACAGCATTCCAACGATACGTAAGAGCTTTTACTTATCTTAGGTATTAAAAAAAGAGGGTTTCTCATCAGCATAAGAAAGGGAATCATGTAAATATTATACTATCTGCATTTCTTAATGACATTCTGAAGCAAGCTTACACTATAATTTTCAACGTTGTATTCAGTCGGATTTACTGCTTGGTCATGTTAAATTAAAATTAGTATCGAATGCAAATTATTCAAATTCAACCAAGTCATTAGATCACCACGCAGAACTCGTCAGTTACTGGTTTCGGCAAACTGGTGTCTGTGTGCTAGTCGACGGGATACTTTCATCGAAGTGAGTACCCATATCGGAACCGAGGCTTTATGTTTTCAAGTGGGCAAATGTGTAGTGGATTTATTTGTATCTCTGAAAAGCCTCCTCGATATGATTTTTGTGAATTCATTTAGTCCATAGACACGTTTCAGGCAAAAGCTCTATTATACTTACGTAAATAGAGCATGACAAGCTTCGGCTTGACCTACTTAGAAATTTGTCCAATAACCATATGGAAACAGCCTCATTCATATGATATTAAAAAGTCTATGATGTTTCTTATTTCAATAAATTCCAAATTATGTTTTCACATGTGGCTATATAATATAACTAAAACATAAAAAACATAAAAAAAAACTAAATTGGAATCAAAACAAGACAATTCCCCAACAATATTAATAATTGCAACCGTGGATAAGAGGTCACCCATTGTATCTAAACAAATCAAAATTAATATAAGAATTCATCAGTAGAATAAATTCGAAAAATAAAAATGCGAAAATGAAAAATTAATAAAAATTATAAGAGCTATAAAAATAAAACTATTAATCTCCCTTTACTGAAACTCCAATTCAGAACTCATCAAGAGAAAATGAATTCAAGTTTCATAAAAGTCGATTAATATGTTTAGTTCATCTGAAACATTTGAGATCAAGAACTAAAAAAAGAACAATTAATTTTTTATTTAAAACCTTAAATTTCAATTAAAACCGAAAGATCGAAACTCAAATGCATCCAGAATTTTCCCTGTACGCCTTCGAAACGTTTGGAAAACACAGAGCTTCTTAACGGGAGATCATCCTCAAAATGAGCTTATTCTCGGTGCATTTAGCATAATTTAATAATACATTTAATGCTTATAAATGTAATATATTGTTTTTAATCATATACCGATTTTAAGTACTAAATTTTAGAAGTTAAGAACTAAGAAAATTAAAGACTAAATTAATAAGAATAAAATAAATTAAGAAGCTAAGAATTTAAGTACTAAATTTTGGATTTTCTCTTAATATATCTTTTTAAGAAAGTCTGTTCAGATTTCAAATAAAATATTACATCTGCTATGTAAATTTTAACGAAAGTCTATGTTGTTCCTATTGACACAAAAGTCTCGAATGCTAAAAGTGAAAAGTTTTGAATTCTATTTTAGTATCGTTTCTTACTAGAAACTGTTATGAGCTTCAAGTAAAGTCCCACTTACTGCTGTTCATTAACGGCCTGAACTTCCTGAAAATTACCATTTCCGCTTGCCAAATTTTATCCAAAATCTAATTAGTTGTCTATATGAATGTAGGAAGGTTACTACGGAAAATAGAAGCATCAAACAATCAACTCTTTATATGAATGTTCGTATAAGAGTTATCGTGAACCAAAATAATCGTCACATACATGCAGGCACTCAACAGCAGATATCATTGCAAAAATAACGAAAACATTTTATAAGGACCCTAATTCGTACCTATTCACTTAAAACTCACTATTGAATTTTTGGACTGAAAATATTACCTCCTTTACCTGTAGATTAGCGAGAAGTAGAAATAATGAATGCCGTTTTTCCCTTTAGTTCATGTGAGTTTCTTGGGCTCAGAGTCCTGTTAGCGTAAACAGGTGTTTGGGCTTTAAGAGCAACTTCCGTTTGTTCAATTTTACCTAGAATCTAATCAACTCGTTATATGAATGCAGAAAGCTTAAATAAAGAAAATAAAAGGTTTGGGGAGTTTTATGTAAGATTTATTCAGAAAGGAAACATTGTCACGTACATACACAAACATCATCCTAAAAATGATAAAAAAATTGTTGAGGGAATTCTTACTCGTGCTTATTCACTTTCGTGGAAACGAAGGCTAGTAGCTCTCATGTCGTAGCAGGTCTTTAGCTTCTTCGTCGCCAAGTTGACTTGCTTTCGTGCAGAACGGTGCTTTACTTCAAACCGGGCCTGGACATCTCTGATATATTCCTCAGGCGATGAAGACGCATCTGCAGAGCGGCCAAACAAGAGATCACAAGGCAGACGAAGATCACGACCGGAGCATCTGGGCTGGACAATTGCTGGTAGTTTCGGGTTTCTCTTCGACCTCAGTATGATTTCAGCAACTTTCTGAGCAGGGTCTTTCAGACGACACGTTGGTGTTTCGTGGTGAGGATCCTTTCTGAGGATCGATAGTCATGTCCTCAAACGCTGAAAAAAGTTTGTTGTTTTTGAAGTCTAAGGAAAAATTATATTTCCTTAAAAAGTCCAATCCTAGTATGCAGGGATTTGCAATATCCGCCACATATACTGTGTGATAGCAGATGGCACTTCCAAAGGTGATGTTCACATTCAGCTTTCCTTCTATGTCGATTTTCTCACCGGACGTAGTCTCGAGGGTAACACAGGATGGCGTCCAAATCAATTTATCCTTAAATTTTTGAGCTAAATCTCTTCGAATGATGGTAATATTAGCTCCTGTATCAATGATCATATTGTAAGGAACTCCGTCGATATGCCCATTAATGGATAGTCCATTACTGCTGCTGTCCATTGCAGAAATCTTGAGCGCTTTGAAACAGGGTTTTTCACTATCTGACAACCTCCCTCCTCGATATGATCATTAATTTGCTGCTTCCGTCGTTGCTGGAAAATTATCTTATTTTCCATGCTCTGGGTTCTGCAGTTCCTTCGTACGTGGCCTTCAGCTCCTCAGTTCTAGCAGTTTGGTTTCTTGTCACTTGTTTTCCATCTCATGGCGTTTAATTGCGTGTTTACATCATTCATCTTATTTTCCGTGCTGTGGGATGTTCGGCAGTTCCTTTGCATGTGTCCTACAGCACCGCAGTTCCAGCACTTTACGGTCAGCTTCTTATCACTAATATACCGTTGCAAGGTATTCACTTTTCTGGATAAATCATCTAAACGAGCCATCAACTGATCCACTGGCTCGTAGACTCGCACAGCTCTGACTGGGTGGTGACCTCTACGAGTTGCTTGCTAAGCTACATCGAATTTCATAGCGTACACTATAAGGTTTCTCCTTCAATCTCTTGACTCTTTTCGTGAGCATAAACTGTGAAACCTTATGTGGAGGACAGTGAGCAAATCTAGGCTATGTCCTTTAGTGTTGAAGAACTACAAAGTCAGAAGGAGGGTTTAATGGACTCGCACAGCTCTGAGTGAGTGGTGACCTTTACGAGTTGCTTGCTGAGCTACTTCGAACTTCATGGCGTACACTAAAGCGCTTTTTATATCCTTCACATCTGCCATTCGCAGTGCTTGCTGTATTTCAGGATCCCGGCTGCCGTCGATGAGGTATTGCAGGGACAGGATTTCTCTTGTTTCTGTTGGGCACTCCGAAAAGGCGAGGTGGGACAGCCTTTCAACATCCGTGGCGAGCTCCTGGAGTGTTTCCGTAGGCTTCTGTTGACGGGATTTTAACTGAAGCCTGCTATAATCTTTTAAACACTTCTCTCCAAAACGCAGCTCCAATGCGCCGGACA